>JAUPFT010000021.1:46486041-47086041 GCA_036936625.1 Parnassius smintheus behrii
AAGCTCACATTTATTATTCAAACGTATGTCTACTCTATGATTTATTCTCGGCCTTTTTGCTTAACAAGGTATAAATCTTATGACTCTCCATTATTTCATTACAGTTAAAAGCTTCTTTGAGAAACGTCATGCGAGAAGCGAATGGAAAATCCCTGGTATAAATTTAACAAAAAGGCGAGCTAAGAGAATCTTTAGAGTACCTATCTATCACAATAATTTGTCTAATTGGTGTCTTACTATTATATTTTAAAATCAAGAAATTATACATTCTGTTTTTTTAATTTAAATTGCATTTTTGCATTATGTATTGATGTGAGACGTGAAGACATGCAAAATTAGAGTAATTAGATTACGAGTTCCGACGTGGTTCTAAAGTACCATACACAGCTCGCATTATCAGTGTTGCATTTGGAAAAATACGACTAACGAATGCACTAGGCGTTTTTCGCATAATTGCTTTCGTAGAGAAAACTTTGACTTGAAAACTGAACTAAGATGAAGATTTGACACTAAGGTAAATAATGATGAATTAAATGTAATGGTAGAAGTTTTTCGTGGTAAAGCCATGCTGCAGCAACATGGTTTAGCACGAATGAGTCGGCTCCACCGGGGAAGGACCACTCTCTCACAGAACACCAGCGTAAAATAGCAGCTCACTGGTTCTTTTACTGGAAACGAGGTGTTCCATCTTAGTTTTCAAGGGTCTGTATTTCGCATCACATATATATTATTATTCTTAACGGAGGACAAACATAAACGTCAATGGACCACAACATCTACTTACGATATAGTGGAGTGTGTGCTCGTTTCAATCAACAAAGGAATAAGCGTCAGGATTTGACGGTAGTTTACTTTCAATATTGACTCTTTTACACCAACTTGGAAAATAAAATAAACTCGAGAAAGTGGTATCTCATGTCAAGGTTGACATGTTTTGATGAGTAGGTACAGAAATGCTGCAATTTTAACAGAAATATAGCGAACGTTAAAAAGTGGATTCTCTGCTATAATCGCGAGCTGTTAATGTTATCTGTATAATGTTAACAGTTTAGCGATCACTTCATCATCATATCAAATGTGTATCAATAACAGCCGAAGTCTTTTGTAAAGAACTTGTAACAATGATAAACCTTTTTTTATAAAATAAGGGTGACAAAGAGCACCCAGCACACCTGATGGTAAGTGTATGCTGTGGCCCCAAGACATTCACATCTATTTTCGATTGAGAATCATAATACAGATGTGTTGCACCCCTGAGAACTTACTGGGAACGTAAATAAAATGATCTCTTGTTCTTTACAACAACAACATTAACTATACAGCCCATATACTTCCCACTGCTGGGCACAGGCCTCCTCTCATTTCTGAGAAAGTTTTAGGGCAATGAAGTGTCCGCCGCGCAGCCACAATGCGTATTGGCGAACTCCACATGTCTTCGAAATATTTTGCATGCCTTAAGCGCAAAGCGCGTAGGTATGTTCTACTATCGCCTAAAAATCAAGAATCCAACGTTTTAGATATCGTATCTACCAATCATATTGATAACAAAGATTTAAAAGATAATAAAGATTTAAAATTGAACATATAAATTATATAAAAAGCATATTGTCAGAAAGATAAATGATTGTTGAACTTATTTTTTTAAGTCGATAATTGCTATTTTTACATTATAGAAGCGGTTTTAGTGACTTATGGTGTTGATTTAACAACTCCGCATGTAGGGATAGATAAACACGATAACTTTTAAAAATCAATTGTTCAACTTAATCTATTTTTAAATCTCTCCATCTATCATGTGGGAAGCCATAAAATGTAAATCATTGTTTAATTTTGTTTTGTTTAGTTATGATTAATTTTTTGTGCTGTGAAATTCATCATATGATAATATAGAAAATATAATAATAATAAAATAACATGAACCGATGTCACCGTTACGTATACCATACCCGACCTAATGATATATTAACAAAACCACCAAAAAATCTTACCATAATGATAAAATAATAATAAATAATAATCAATAATTAATTTGTTAATAAAACAAAGAAAAAGTCTTAAATATATGTAAGTAAAAGTAGGTTATAAATTAAATAACATTAGTTCACATACCTGGGGTGCCACATGAACCCAGTGCCTCATAAAAGCACACGGGTTTTTCACTAATTCCGTTAAGAATGCTGTTGACGCTCCCATGAACTCTTTTGCATCAATGACGCAGTTCTTTTGCGAATAAGTGTTGAAAAATTGTCTACGTGGGCTTCAACAAACATACCTGATGCACTACAGTAACGTGGGAGCCCCAGCAACAACCTAAAAGCCTTATTATAGTGTGTACGTAGGGTTTTGTATGCCCGCCGCGTATATCTGACCCATAAGGCGCACGTATAGAGGGATTGGCAATAGGCCTTAAATAAATTAACTTTTACCTCGGCAGTACAGCGTGAGAACCGACGGGCCAGCATATTGCAGCAGACAGCCAGCGTCCTCCTTTCTCTTTCTATATCTTTATCATCTTTAAAATCTTCGGTAACAACATGGCCGAGGCACTTAAATGCAGTTACTCGTTTTAGTGCAACACCCCTAAAGTTACAGGTGGTTCGAAATTAGGTTTCTTCTGCCCACCTTAAACACCATGAGCTCACTCTTCGCAACATTATATTTTAGACCGTGGGCTTCTGCATAAGTCTCACATATGAACAAAAGCCGTCTGAGTGCTCTGACTGATGGGTTCAGAAGCACCATGTCGTCTGCGTAACTGATGTTGTTCATCAATAGAGCAGCCGACATATGAATCCGAATGAGTATATGAATCCGTTCATTTATATATAAATTAAAAGCGTAGGTGAGGTTAACCCCCCTTGTCTCACACCGCATTCCAATCTGTACTCGTCCGACAGTGCACTAGACCACCTGACATTAATTTGATGATCGTCCCAATAGCTAAAAATACTAATGTACGAGACGGGTAAACCAGCCTTTCGCAATTTACTCCAAAGAATGCTATACCTGACATGGTCGAAAGCCTTTGAATGATCCAGGAAGGCCGCGTACACTGGCGTATTCTTTACAGTGTAATACCCCACAGTGTGCTTGAGCGAAAGTATTATTGCACACTTATTTATTTATTTATTCTTTTTTGTACACCACAATACAGAAACATCAATATAGTTAAAACTAATTAAAGTATGTACAATAGGCGGTCTTATCACTGAAAGTGATTTCTTTCAGACAACCTTTGCGTAGAGGAATGATGCAAACAAAAGTTACAAATACAGGGGGGCATACAAAATAATAATAAAAAAAGACGTGTGGCACTCGGGGACTGCCGCGGTAAAGCTATTGCATAGCATTTTGTATCAACTTATGCAATTATAATTATTTATTTATTTTATTTATCCAGTATTTCTTTTTCTTTGATATTAATTCAAGTTACTTAGGTTAATCCAATCAAATTCAACCAGATTTAACCGAACCCGCGTTATAACGAACTCACTATTTGTGAAAAATAGTGTATCACCGGACTGCGTCGCAAAAAACTCAGGTTCGCGCAGTACATACGTCAGGGCGGCCGTACGGCAATTATATTAACAAGACGCGCAACTACTCAGTTCCACGCTCCACGGCAAGATTTGTCACTTATTATTTATTGTCCAATTAATTGTCTTTAAATTCAAATGGCACGCTCTATTATAATCAATAAACGATAATCGCGTATAGTGAATTTCGAGGTAAATTATTACATGTAAACGTTTTTGAATCGTCGTAATGAAACATATTTCCTAAAGAAAATATCTTCACAATTAATTTGCTATAAAATAACATTAGAAATAACGTAAAAAAACAGAAAAATTATCAAATTTTTGATCGAGTTCCTAACCAGTGCACAAGCAAAAATGGCGAAATATCATTTTCAGATTTTTTTCTATATAGTTATTTGTTACAGAGTACACAGATAAAATTCACTCTCACAGATGACAAATTTCAAACACCACAATCTCTAATTTTTTACTCTGCTATCTTCAGCGCTGTACACGAACGGAACGATGTCGTTGAGAGCCGTGGTAGCTCACATGGTTACCGCTCGTTATAGGTATCACAGTACGGGAGCAACCCGGGTTCGATCCCCACTGGCACCAATGAAATTGTTGCGTGCTGATTTAGCTATCAGTTGGAAAGTCTGTTTTTCTGGGCCGTTTTGTTTTGTTACACTGACATCTCGCAAGTCACCTAGGGACCTAGGAGGTTGTCGGTTGCTTATTTTTTATTTTTCTTTAAAATTTTCGTCGGTAAAATAACATATTTATAAAAGTAAAAAAAGTACAGTTACAGCCTATATACGTCCCACTGCTGGGCACAGGCCTCCTCTAATTTCTGAGAGGGTTTTAAGGCAAGGAAATGTCCGCCACGCTGCCTCAATGCGTGTTGACGAACTTCACATTTCTTCGACATATATATTTTTTAATTTCTCAGACATGCGCTACCAGCATGCGACGACGCGGCCCACGCCTTCCGCCACTTGCGTTTGTCGCGCTTTGTCTCGTCACAGAGTGGCGAAATCACAGTAATATAGGTATTTTATAAACAGCACCTGTCTAATATTATGAAATATGTAGATAAAACTTAAAACTTACCTTGATAAATGTATACCCTTTTGTTTGTAATATTTTCTTAGACCTCTCTTCAATCGTTTCTGCTTATTCCCCATGTTTTACAAACTAAACTTAAACATTAATAAAACTGTACAATTAATATAACTATAAAACACTACTATTAAACAAGAATCAGAAAAAACCTACTCCACTATTAACAAAATTAAATTTTTGCAGTAATATTTTACGATTTTATTTCGTAGTGCTGAGCTCTCGCAACGCGGCGTACGTCCACCTAGCAACACGATGCGCCCCGCACTGAATTCGTGGACGAATGCGGGGGTGATATAGACGCAGTATTTAATCGGGACGCATTTTTAATTTATTATCATAAAAATAATACATATTTCTAAAAAGTAACCAAACCAAATTATTTTATTTTGTATTGCAAAGCAGTAGATATTTTTTTTATATTCCTTTGATAAACAATGAAGGAGTAAAGTGGTTTCATCTCAACGATTTGGAGGTGATTTGGGTATTTTTTTATTTATTATGTGACACCGACAGAAAAATTATGGCTAAACCAAATTACGTATCAGATCATGTAGATTACTAGCTATTTTTTTCATATGTAATTTTTCTGTAAGTGTCGACGAAAAGTTGGTTCATCTGCACGCTTTTTTCAAGCTTTTTGCGAGAGAGCAGCCTTAATAAATGCACTTTGTTCATTCATATTCAAAATTTCAAAACTCTTCGACAAAGACAACAAAGACTGAGGAAAAGAAACGACGTTAGACCATCGTTAGACAATGCACGGCCTTCAAGCCACACCTCCGTGCCCGTCGGAGAGCGTGAGGTTTTTTTCGTTACGAAATTTCTGGATTTTCCCGCACTCAAGGCCCGCGATAGAAGCTATGCAATAACTTAAAAATACAATAATATATACAAATAAAAGTAAGTGAAAGTTATATATAAAAAATCATATAATAGATTAAATGAAAAGAGTAAGAGAAAGGTAAAGTAATTTATCTAATAGCGTTCTAAATAATACGATTTAACAAGAATTTTGAAAGAGTTAAGAGATTTAGCACGACGAATATGGAGAGGTAAGGAGTTCCACAATCGCACAGCGGTTACGGTGAAGGATTTCTTGAAAAAGGAAGAAGAGTGCAAAGGTGTAGAGAGAGAAAGATTGATGGAGGATCGAAGGAACCGATTATGGGTAAGAGAAATATACTGGAAACGGTTTTTTAAATAAAGAGGAGTAGAAGGATTAAACAGCACACTATACAACGCGGAGAGAATGTGAGTATTCCTGCGAAGGCGGATCGGGAGCCATTTGAGCTTTTTGCGAAATTCGGAGATATGATCATATTTGCGAAGCCAAAATATAAATCTAATGCATACATTTTGAATGCGCTCAAGCTTATTAAGCTGCTCCTCGGTAATGTCAAGATAGCAAATATCAACATAGTCAAGGATAGGCAGAAGAAGAGACTGGGCGAGCGTAACTTTAGTTGCTGTGGGAAGGAAATTACGTAATCTACGTAAAGAGCTTAACGCAGCAAACATTTTTCTACTGACCTCATTAACCTGTGAGGTCCAAGACATACAGGAGTCAAGATACAACCCCAGGTTTTTAACCTTGTTACTGTAAGGGATTAGAGTGCAGTCCAGTATAATAGGGGGTAGGGAAGACCAGTCAATTTTACCAATTAATCTAGAACTACCGATGACAATGACCTGAGTTTTCTTAGGATTAATCGTTAAACCATAACATTTACTCCAATTCGAAATACAAGTCAGATCAGCGTTAATAGTGTCAACTGCTTTAGATAGATCTTCAAGAGAGGACTGAGTATAGATTTGGAGATCATCAGCATACAAGTGGTAGGAAGAGGACAAATTATGACTTATAGAGTTAATGAAAATTGCAAAAAGGAGAGGAGACAACACGCCACCTTGTGGTACACCAGCAGCTGTAGTAATCCAGGTGGAAAAAACCTCTTGCACCTGAATTCGCTGTCGGCGACCAAACAAGTAACTTCGAAACCAGTCAACTACAGTTGGAGATATTTTGAGAGAGCGTAGGATGCGTAACAAGATATCAAAATCTACAGTATTAAATGCATTACTAAAATCAAGCAACGTGAGAATGGTAAGCTTTTGTTTCTCCATACCATACCGAATATCATCAGTGACTTGTAAAAGTGCAGTAGTCGTACTATGGCCAGGACGGAAACCGGATTGCAAGGGATTTAAAAGATTGTGTTTTAAAAGCTAGGTGCTTACTTAGTTGCTTACTTAGTGGATAGATTTGGTCTAAAACCAAATTGTGCAGCATTTAACTCAATATCAACTTTTACCTGTCTCTCAAGCAAACTGTCAAGTATCTTGGCCGCAGTTGTCGCTAATGAAATGGGCCGATAGTTGCACATATCCGAAACATCACCTGTTTTATTTTTCAAAATCGGAACCACGACCGTTCTTATCAGCTCTTCCGGCAAATAAGAGTGCCTCACACGTAGGGTGAACAAGAGCACCAATAGTCTAGGTAATTGCGGGCCAGTGTGCAGAAAGTGTTCGATGCTAAGGCAATCGTGACCAGGTGACTTTCTTCCAGTCATGCTATTTATCATAACAGCAATGTCCCTGGCGGTGATGCGATCGGGCACATGAGTTGATGCACCAGTCTGGTGATGAACCTCAGCATCGACTTTAATAGGTGACTGTAAAGAAGACTGAACCCGTAACTTATTCTTTAAAAGGTTGGCTATCTTCGCCGGTTCATTCACACCCACAACGCTCAAATGGGTACTGCTCTAGGACTCAACTGTTTAGTATGCTTCCAAAACCCTTAAAATCTTTATTCCTATGTTGATACGCTAGTTTATTCATCTTGATTTGGTCTTGATTATTTTTACAAAACTTAAGTTTTCGTTTAAACACTCTTTCAATCTGTTATAATAATAACATAGTAAAATAAAAATAAATTATTTTCTATTTTCCATTGAGAATTTTTTTCTACATTGTTTCTGAAACAGGGTCAGACGAGCATTATGATTCGTGCACTTTTGGATGTTCCAAACGTTTTTTTATTGACGTTTGACATACAATTATCGGAAAATTAGTGACAGTTACGGAAAGTTAGATAAATTAGAAAATTAGTTATTTGTGAAAACTTGTATGTAAAAGTACTTTAAAAAATTGACTTATAACATGAGAGCTTAAGGCATGCAAATTTACCAAAAGTTTTTTTTATTTCTCAGACGTGCAGGTTTCTTTACGATGTTTTATTTCACCACCGAGCACGTGGTAAATCAGCATTCATCAATTTCATTAATGTCAGGTGGGGATCGAACCTGGATTGCTCGCGTACTGTTAAATTTACAGCGAGCGCTAACTGTCTGAGCTATCATGGCTCTAAATCTTTACTTTTTTTTATAGGATAGGGTGACAAACGAGCACACAGTCCACCTGATTATAAGTGGTTGCTGTGGCCCACAAGCATCTACATCTATCCTCGATTCCGAATCAAAATGCAGATGCGTTGTCACCCGTGAGGACTAAGATGGAATGCCTCGTTTCCAGTAAAAAGGATCTCCGGTTCTCTACACTCACCATACGAAATACAGCAGCATTAAGCTACTATTTCACGCTGGTATTCTGTGAGAGCGTGGTCCTTCCCCGGTCGAGCCGACCCATTCGTGCTACAACTATACTACTAATATAACTGCAGCATGGCTCTACCACGTATAAAAATATAAATACTGCTGCTATTTCGCGCTGATAATCTGAGAAACAATCGTCGTTAATTGATCTTCGCAATTATTGCTCCACGAAAACAGGAGATTGCACTCTGTTTGAAAAACTGTTTTTATAATCGACGACATGCTGTTAGCAACCATATTTCTTCTTCAGTACTCGCCACATTTTAACGCAATTTAAACAATTTTCTGCGTAGAAAAATATTTTTTCTCAGGGAGCGATACAAAATGCCTTCAAAGATTTTGTAAAAGTCTATACCCTCAGAGTTTTATTGCAAAGGCATAAATGATCTTCCCTCGAGAAATATTATTTTTTAATAATATATATATTTATAAAAAAAAGTTGTATTAAAAATTCCATATAAAAATCGAATTCATTTTGAAACCTTAGTAGGTACAATATCAACAATCTTAATTCAACGTAAGGAAACGAAAGAAATGTCCTAAATAATAATTTGAGACGAAAAACGTGGCGCAAAACGCTAACTTTTTGGGCGACTCTCCGTTGTCCCGAGGGAGAAATTTGCAAGTTTCCTCAACTTACCCGGATCATCCATCTTCAACAGATCAGAGTATTGATGTCACCGCCTCACGAATGGGAACTCGATAAATTCGATTTCGAATAATTTTTGTGCGCATGTCTGTAGATGTTTATAATCCATTTTTTAAGAAATGTTCGATAGCGCTGTGGCTCAGCATTTGGTTGCCTCGGTTTCGATTCCCGCAAAATTTAAAATGTTTGTATAGCCAGCCTACAGACAATCGTTTCAGGTCGAGATATTTATCCATTTGTGATATTTATAAACACTTTCACAATGACTAGTAAAACAAACCGTGTTTTTATAAAATAAATAAATAGTAATACATTGGTAATATTCAAATTTTTATACAATCAATGACACTAAATAAAGATAAGCGTCGAAGTGCTCTGTTACTACCACGACTTTATGCTGTTCTGCTGGGGGGTACCATTCTAGTAACCATTTATTTTAGGTAGGTTTTTTAATAAAAAAGTAATGTTTCAAAGTTTCAAGTTCATATCTAAGTCATATATTCTTTAACAGAAAGCTACATATTACTCATCAATACAGCCCTTCACAAGTCCATTGCTGAACGTAGGCCTCCCCCAAGCAATGCCACAAAGCACGGTCCTGAGCCACCTGCATCCATCGACTTCCTGTATTTCTTACCAGTTCGTCACTCCACCTAGTGGGGTGGGGCGACCCGCCCTACACTACGCCTACCGGTACGAGGCTGCCATATTACTCAAATTTATATTTTATATTTATATTTTTATTCATATTATATTTATAATTTTTTCATTTTATATTTATAATTTATATTTTATTCGTAGAGGTACATATTACTCAAATTGGTTTATTCAATTTTCGTTGTTCTATAAGCGTGGAATAATGTGTCGCGTGGGAAGCCAGGCGCGCCAGTAAGCCGCCAAAACGAATCGCCAAGATTCAATTTGCAACGCATTCCCCATCTGATATCCGTTTTGTTCAACGTAGTTTTATTTCGCTACAGCTCGTACACGAAATGCATACATTTTTATGGCAATAATATTTATTTCTTGTTGGACTTTATTTTTACTAAACTGTTTTTAATTAAAATTTGATTAAATTAAACTAATTTTACGGATTCAATCGCGTTTAATTTTGGTACTTTTTAATTCCCAACGTTTCGATATGATTTGTAATATTCGCGATAAAATCCGTAAAAGTAGTTTCATTTAATTTTAATGAAATTATGATGCTAAAATTTTAATGTAAAAATTATAATTAAAACTTGTATTTTAATTATCAGTTTATTTCGGCTAAAAGTACATCTCCTTCTTCATTATCAGCTCCTGGAGAATCCCTTTTTGAAACTGAGTTTATACCAAAGTCGGAATTGCAGTAAGAGCCACGTTTAGCCGGATTTCAGGAAAATAGCGTTTGTCCTTTCGGCGACGGTGTACCTACCATTGTACAGTACAAAAGACGTTTTCCACCTCTATCTATTTTTAATTTGATTTCTTATTTTAATTACATTTAATACGAATTACGATTTCCAAAACAAATGTTGGTTTAGACGGTTAGAAAATGAATGATACTGGTTCCCCCGCAGTTTTCTTTCATGCACTTCGTTTTTTTATAGAATAAGACACGTACACACGTAGTGACAATCGAGCACACACTCCACCTGATGGTAAGTGGTTTCTGTGGCCCATAGATATCTACTCCTATCCTCAATTACAAATCAACGGCGGTCACGGCGGTCAGCCTAAACGGAGACTAGCTCTCAGCACAGGTGCAGTCTTTTTTCCGTCACTCTCATAGTCCGATGGGTCAGTACACCCACATGAACGGAGAGAGATCAGGCGCAGGACCAACGGCTTTACGTGCTTTCCGAGGCACGGAGATGACACACTGCCAACTTCCTAACTCCGGGCAGCTACTGAGAATTTCTTGACGGAAAATCTCAACAGTAAATTTTTTGGCCCGACCCGGAATCCGAACTCAGGACCTCATGATCAGCAGTCGCACCAATACAACCACTAGACCAACGAGGCAGTCTCTGTATTTACCATACGAAACACTGCAATATTAAGCTGCTATTTTAGGTTGGTATTCTGTTTGAGCTTGGTCGTTTACCGGTCGAGCCGATACATTCGTGCTACAACGATACTACTAATATATCTGCAACATGGCTCAAAGACGCATAAAAAATAATATAAATATAAAAAATGTCGTTGCAGTCATTTTAGTTATACTGATATAACAGATAGTATGAAAACTTTATTATACTTTATTAACGTTCCTAATGCTTGCAAGCATGTAGTTTATTTTTAAATATTTTAAAATCTTTAGTTAATATAATATCAAAGAAGTTTTTATTTTTTACAGCTTTTAAGTAGCTAAGCGGCTAAGTGCTTGTTATAAATTTTATATTACACGAGCAACCTCGGCATTACATAAATTAAAACATCATGAGGATTCCTCTCTTAAGTCTTCTTCTCATAAGTCTAAAAATATGCAATGGGGCAGCACGGCGTACATTTCCTTGCCCTGAAACCTTCTCAGAATTATTTTTTATATTTATGCGAACACTACACATTGGATAAAGCTATTTACTAATTTTGTTGCGTTTAACTCCACCTATTTATAATTTCCGACGTTTAAGTATGCCTACGACGATCTTCTTAGAAATGAGAAGAGCCCTGAGCCCAGTTGTGGGACGTGTATTATAGGCTGCAACTTTCCTATTTTTTATAAGATAGGGTGGCAATCGAGTACATAGTCTCTACCAGATGGTAAGTGGTTGCTGTGGCCCATAGACATCTACATTTATCCTCAAATAAGAATCAAAACGCAGACGCGTTGTTACCTTGAGAACTAAGATGGAATGTCTAGTTTCCAGTAAAAAAGGTGTCCCGTTTTATACACTCGCCATATGAAACACAGCAACGATAAGCTGCTATTTTACGCCAGTATTCTGTGAAAGCGTGGTCATTCCCCGGTCAAGCCGACTCATTCGTGCTACAAATATACTATATATAATATAGTTGCAGCATGGCTCAACCACGTATAAAAACTTTATGAACTTTATATTTTAAATCAATTGCGTCACGTAAGTAAGCAAAATAATTTAATGTAATGTAGTATGATAGATAATAATCCATAAGGAAAGCCTGTGAGCTTTGTCAGCAAATTCGCCTGACAGGCTTCTACAAATCGGCTCTATAAATAATGACTGACGTCAGCTCCGAATGAGTATTTCCATAATTCGATGAATATTTCTATATTCGGAAGAATATTTGGAAATATGATATGAATGGCTCACAGAAGTGACAGCGAACAAATCTTATAAAAGAGCTAAGAAACACACTACACAATCATTTATATTACGTACAATTTATTGTGGCAAAGCCTCCTTGAATATGGTGCGTGCGCGTGCGTGTGCGTGTGCGTGTGCGTGTGCGTGTGTGTGTGTGTGTGTGTGTGTGTGTGTGTGTGTGTGTGTGTGTGTGTGTGCGTGCGCGCGTGCGCGTGCGCGTGTGCGTGTGCGTGTGCGCGCGCGTGTGTGTGTGTGTGTGTGTGTGTGCGTGTGCGTTTGCGTGTGTGGGTGCGCGTGCGTGTGCGCGTTTGCGTGCGTGTGTGTGTATGTTGTATGCTTCTCAGTCTCTTTCTCTCTCTCTCTCGTCCTTCTTCGTCACGTCTCTTGCGTGCGTGCGGTATTGCGTCATGCGTGCGTGATTATATATTCTCCCACGATTACTTCGGAATCGGTTCATTTTTACATTTTTACACAAATTTTATGTTTTAAATTTTTATTATTACTTTTTCTATATATCATGTATGATATAAATGCTTCGTGGATTTTATTCATCATTATAGCCTGATATAGAGTGAAGAGAACCGGAGACCCCTTTTTACTAGTAACGAGGAATTGCATCTTAATTTATAGGGGTAAATCTGAATAATGCAAGGACCAAAACATCAATTAACCATCAGATGGACTGTGTACTCGATTGTATAGTTAGTTAACCCGGGCTACCTTCAGCTTAATGTGTTCATCTCTAGTTAACTGAAATATCATAAACTTACCCTTAAATTTTATTGGAAGTAAGTAAATCGAGGTCGATTGTCGCTGGTACTATTGAAACTTAATCTCAAAAATGGAGGAGGTGAGGAGCTGTACCAGCTATAGAACGCATGTGGTTATGTTTTTAATCATTTATTTAGATAGCTACTTACCCTATCTTATGGTTTGCGGAAGCCTACACTTTTATCTGTACCACACGTGCAAGTAATTACAGGCAAAATTATTTTATTATTCGATGGTGCAGATCTTTTTATGCTGGAACACATAATCATGACGTAGTTATTGATTTATTTCATTCCAGCATTCTCCAACTTAAAAGTTCACATTTTTATAACTTCGTTTCTTTTTGTTATTGTTCTGTATACTAAAGTGTACTTTTATTTGCCCTATCGAACCGATAAAACTGTGTGAATACTTTTAAATGGCCTTCATTCTTTGTTATAATTATATTATTTTTGTAAATTAGCCGTTGTTTTGCTAAAATGCTTTTCCTATTATTTAACATCTATCCATGTATTTCGTAGTTTTATAGAGTTTCTCCGTATTATTTATGTACACGTATATACACTAGAGTTAATTACCTTGAAGTCTTTAGGAGCTTTGAGCATTCGTCCTTGTCATTACTGATTCATGACGGCGGATGGAAATAGAGCACAAAGCTCGAGACCCTAACGATCTGTCTTCCGACACCGATGCTCCATCAAGACTCCATAATGGATCACTTTAAACAGCCGATGTTTAAAAAATTGCAACGGTGAATGCGTTTTACAATATTTATTCATACAATTAAGTTTTTACGTCACCGTTAAAAAAAGGTTAAAAATTAAACTTTTAATAAAAAGTAAACGCCGACTTCAAATAACTGAAAAGAATCAGATAATTTCTGCATAACAGCTTCAGAAGTCAGAGCTATAATACTTCTATACTGTTAATTATCTTGAAAAATGAAAGATTGTAACTGGATCAAAAAGGATTTATTCCCGCAGCCATACATCGGCATCGGCCACTAAACTAAAAAGTTTCAGCAGGACCATGATTATAAATAATTATAAATGACATTGACATTTGCGTTTAGTGTACAGTTCTAACATATATTTCTATACACCATGTCTTAGCAACTCCGAACTTTAAAAAAAATCTAAAACATATAAAGTCTATATTGTGGCAGCATTCATTAAATTAAATATTGTACAGTTATTTACAAGAATGTTTTATTTTGCATACTAGCTACCCACCTAAGCTTCGTCTGTATAGGTTATTTAGGCAATTAAAATAGTATCCAATAATATGGCATTATTTAGATTAAGATAAAATACCATTTATTTTATCACATCATATTTTCGCTTTAAGAAAAATAGTCAAAGTTTTTCGGTTTTAAAATATAGCTTAAATCCCTCTTCACACTGCTCTCTATTTGTTCTCAAAGTTTCGTCATCGTCGGTTCGACCATTCCTAGAAATTAAGATTAGCCTAGGAAGACGAGCAGACAAGTGGTTAAATTTAAAACTTTGTACAACCGACTTCTGTATAAGTAAAATGAGAACGTACAATGTAGTCGAAATCAATTAAATACGCATTATTAAGGATAACTCAAAAACAACGGGTCATATCTTGATCATATTTACATATTATAGGACCCATTGAGTTAATATAAATCAATGTATGGAACTACACGACAAGCAACAATCAAATAAAAAAAGAATCGTCAAAATCGGTTCACCTAGAAAAAAGTTCTAGGTAACACACATAAAAAAAACGTTTAGTCGAATTGAGTACCTCCTACTTTTTGAAATCTGATAAAAAGTTTAAAAATGGTTCCTTATCTCTTAATAGCATTAAATCCGATACCATTATTGTGCTCGACGCGTAGGGTATTGTGTTGATTCTGATTGAAAAATTTGATTCTGAAAATGGTTGAAAGATCATAATTTTTCACATTCTATTCTATTTCTATTTCTATGATTTGTACTTCAGAGTACACATATAGATATATATATATATATATATATATATATATATATATATATATATATATATATATATATATATATATATATATATATATATATATATATATATATATATATATATATATAGAGTCGTATCATTGGATCTGTAATTTGTTGGATTACAAGGTTCTCTTTTGTAAAAAATTCCGGACTATAGGGGTCTTAGGCAGTCTATAAAACGACAAATTCTATTGTCCAACACTGCCCTGCAAAATGTTTGTGGAATTACCGGGGGTCCACTGTATATATATAGAATAAGATATATTACTATAGATTTTCTATGTAACCACATTTGCAAATTGTAATGCAGTCACATGCCTATTTCGGCGATCTTATCGTTAACTATAAAGGCCGATTTACAATTATCGTATTGTAGCGGGTTAACTTGCGTACCTGTTAAGTTAAGTAGAAAATCGTTTGAACGGCGAGTGAAGAATGAGAGAATTAAGTAGCAAGTTAACAATTAAGTTGAACGGAATAGCCGGATAGTCTATTTTTCGGCGAGTTAATTTTGAAGTGTTACCATCCCGCGCGTCTTCTACCACCCTCAACTAAACTCGCGGCTCGTGTGAACGATCGAGTTTAGTTCAGTGCATAAGTTGACAGGACGCAATGTGTTTGCGTTCGACCCTTAAAATATTAAATTGTAAGTAATTTATTTTAATTAAACTAGACAAAAAGACATTTATGCGTTACTGCCCAGTGAACCGTTTACTGTCAACTGCCCTGTAACTAAACTCGCTACTGCACTTGTCGGAGTCTGAATATACTAATAGCCACTACTAACGCTATTTGGAACATTATTTAAATTTTTCAGTAGCTTTATTAACGCTTACCGTTACCGTTACAGCCTATTTAAGTCCTACGGTGAACATTGGCCTCCCCCATGGATTGCTTCTTAGAGAGGACTTTTTTTTTAGAATAAGGGTGACAAACGAGCATACAGTCCACCTGATGGTAAGTGGATGCTGTGGCTTATAGATATTTACATTTATCTTCAAATAAAAATCAAAATGCAAATGCGTTGATGACTGAGATGGAATACCTCGTTTCAAGTTAAAAGGGTCTCCGGTTCTCTACACTCACCTTACGGAACACAGCAGCATTAAGCTACTATTAAGTACCGGTCGGAACGACCCATACGTGCTGCAACCACAATAAAGCTGCAGCATGGCTTTACCAATTAAAAAAGGGTGATTTTTTTACAACGCTAGGTAGGCGGACTGTTAAAATCACAGTTTTTTTTTTTAAATTTTAGTTGTTATTAGGAAAATGCTCCGTCCATGTTCTAGTTTATTTCCCTAGGTCGCGTCTAACGACACACGCCGGACGAAATGGAGTCGTGGTTGTTCTTACACCGCCACTGCACGGTTCAAAATATTATTTTGCAATGATCAAAGAAACTTACAAATAGTAATTTCTTATGTATTGTGGAAATTTAAAAATGTTTAACAAAAACCGGGGAGTGCTTAGAATCTCCGGTGGAGGTTCGGCTAACACCTAAGGCGACTTGACCTGCAACATATAACGCAAGCTGGAAGAAGAGATAGACAAGTTGCGCTGGGATATTTTAGGATTATCTGAGGTACGAAGAGAGGTGGAGGACACAGTAATCCTAGAAGCCGGCAACTTGTTCTGTCACCGAGAGGGCGACCGTCTGTCGCAAGGAGGTGTCAGATTTATAGTTCACTAGTCTCTCGTTAAAAATGTTGTAAAGATTGGGAGTGTGTCGACGAGGCTTGTGTACCTTATACTCAGAATCACTAAACGGTATTAGCTGTTTGTTTTTGTTCCCAAAAAATGTTTATTTTTGGGAAATCAAAAAACTGATAAAATTTTTAAGATAAGATCTTTGATCATTATCTTAAATCTAAATTATGCAAAATTATTAGATCCCACCTAGGCGAACCGCTAGTATCCAAGTATAAGCAGTGGTTACCAAATTAAAAGTGTTGTATTGCCATGTAGTGACGGTGTAAGAACATCCACTATCCCATTTCATCCCGTGGGTGTCTTAAGAGACGATAGAGGGTGATTTGTCAGGAGATGGGCAGCAACGTCTTCCTTAGAACAATTATAAACAAAGAATTTCGATTGGCAACCCGCTGGCCAACTATGGCAAATATCCACCCTATGAAGCAAGCAGTGGACTTGAAGTGCCTGTAACAGTAACTTAATTAAAAGCACCGCTTTCAATCAATTAGCTTTGCTTCCATTCCCTGATTCAGTAAATAGCTGTACACTAGTAACGTTACACTCGTAAATAAACTTGTCGCAATTGCATTCGAAGGTAGTTAATAAACAAGTTTGTGATAGTTTCAACGGTTAAGAGGAGTGGATAACAGCGTGATATATCAAACTGTGTAATGTATTCGTTGCTTCGAAAACAACAATGCCATGGCTCACTTCCAACTACAGAGCAAACACGTTTTGATTTAATTATTTCGAAAAACTCCCATTTATTTTAGAATGCATTTGATAGTTCGTCGCTTACGATGCAGCATGTTTTATATTAACTGTCTGGTAACATAACGTAATTAAAATCTTAAAAAAGATTGTAATTTTATTAACTTCCACGTAAAAAAAAATTTCGTTTGTCAATAACCTCTCCCTCTGTCCTGGGAAAAGAAAACCCATCGGGACTTTATTTTTAAACATTAGCTTACAATATAATATGTGAGACAATCAAAATATATTTATAAACAGCATGTTAGCAACACTTCATTTCCAAGGGTTATTATAAATGATGTACTTCTTAGTAGTATAATAGCTCCTGCTAAACTAATTTTTCTTAAAAAATAAACTGAAAGATAAGTCTTGTATATTAATTGCTGCATTTAATTTGAACAACGGTGGTTAATGGTTTAGGGTAGCGAACTACAAAACGAAAACATCGTGCCTAAATCCGCTTTACAACGACCATCGTGAAGCGGTCCAACCACCAACACTTTTAAGCTCGCTTGAGTGGCAACGTCTTTCCAATAACAATTAATATTACTAATATCTACCCTATGATGCAACAATCTACGGCAGTGACCGAAGTTCAGCAGTGGCCTTTCATAGGTTGTAATGAAATGGATTGGTTTGACATATACTTCTCTAATAGTGATGATTTACTTTTATCGTCATGCCTTTGATGATAGTGCTGTTACACTGGTCGGGTACTTTATATCGGCGTAAACGAGCTAATTGCTAAATGGTTTTACCGCCGTCCTTCGAAAGCCAGAAAACATTTCTGAAAACAACAAACACGAAAAAAAAACACCCACGCCACGGGACAAAAAAAAGAAGAAGCGAGGTGATAAATTCTCTTCAACTCTAACTTGCCTCTCGTCAACGCACTGCACAGTATTTGGAACTAATGGTTGGGAAAAAATGTTATACATCGCTTCATTTACTAAAAAATTAAAATGTTTTCAAGGTAAATAAGCGTCTGCGAGACGAGAGGCTGTGCTCGTAACGCACTTAACTGTGATGTACTTCCAACCCTCGTCACGTGTCATAAAGTCAAGTTAATATGACATTAGCGGTCGGGAATATAATAGAAATGTAAGTCTTGTTAATGTTTGCCTGATAGTAGACCTTCGGGTGAAATTTAATACAGGTACGGGCTATGTTTATGTCAAAGACATATAGCAAGTCATGGATCACTTCAGATTTTTGCTGTACCCTTAAACGTTCCGTGGATGTCGTAAGAGGCTACAGAGTGAAATAAAGCAGCAAATGAACAGCGGTGTCTTCTCAATTCTTATTATATTACATCCGCTTTTAAAGCGTGTCAGCTATGGCAAATATTCGCTTTATGAGACTACTTTGAGGGAGGCCTATGTTTAGCAGTTGGTTTATAGAAAGATGATGCTGCCCGTCTCCTGTGTCAGTTTCTCCCTGTTGCCTCTCACGCCACCCACGGGATAATATGGGGTAGTGAATATTATTACATATCCACTACACGTTAGTGTAATTTTAATATAATTCACAGAAAATATATGACGTTTGCAACATTTTAATTGTTAATTAGGTAAATGAATAACTATTTATGTAAAATAAATATAATAATGCATTAATAAAATATTAAATTCTTAGAAAATATATGACGTTTGCGACATTTTGATTGTTAATTAGGTAAATGGATAACTATTTATGTAAAATAAATATAATAATGCATTAATGAAATATTAAAGACAATTGCCTATAAGGCCTATCTACCAATTCTTTTATTGAATTTTAATATAAATTAAAAATTTAACAATGTTATATGTAATGACTTTTATTTTTAAAATCGTCTACAAATGTTAGGTAATTTTAAAGAGATTTAACAACCAACAGTCAGTAACAGTCTTGGATCTAAACGTAATTAACAGTTGGAAGTTGGAAACTACTCGAGTTTGCGCGGCGACTTTCAAGTGGCTGCCAAGTGCATAGCAGTTAAGTAACAGTATCACGCCAGAGAATAGCGTCGGAAACAAGACGTTTGAAAGTGTTACAGTAAAGATATAGAAGACTGCTATATCTATCCTAGATTAAGAATCAAAATGCAGATTCATATATATATCAGACGTATCTTAAATCATAATTCTAAACATTGTTGGATACAATAAATATATACATAGGTATTAAGCTGCTACATACAAAGTATTAGAGTTACCTTACTTAGTAGAGGGAGGCAAGGTGTAATGGAACCCATTCTGTCGTCTATTGGATGTCGTAAAAGACGACTATAGAGACGCCATAGATTCCATAGCTTCTGAAAGCTGGTGCTACAACCTAAATCTCGTTAAAGCCAGGCGTCAAATACCCAGATCGGCGTTCTTACACAATACCAGCGTAAAATAGCAGCTTAATGCTGCTGTGTTTCGTATGGTGAGTGCGGACAACCGGGTACCCTTTTAACTGGAAAAGATTTCATCTTAGTCCTCAGGGATCTGCATTTTTATTATTAATTGAGGATAAATGTTAGATGTCTATGGGCTACAGCATCATACCATAGGGTGGCTATTGTGCTCGTTTGTCACTCTTATTCTATTTAAAAATAACGGTCAAGTGCGTGTCGTGCCACGCACAATTTAGACACGGTTCCGTAGTTGCTCGTCACAATACGTCAACTTAGCAGGAGCCTTCTTGATACTATGAGCATATTGACTTCCCAGTTTGACCGCTATAACCTATAACGATCTTGGCGACTGATCCTCTTTGCCTACCCCACAAAGGAAAAAGTAAAGTTGGTAAAGCTGTAGTGGTAATGCTTAAGTCGTTTTCTTAATTTTTTTTGTTTTATCTGGGGGCACGGCAGTGCCCCCGCCAAGTCGAGCAAAAAAGCGGCACGACCGTACCATACTTTTCTCAAAGCAATTCAGGCCATTTTCGACCGCCTATAACTTCGTAGTCAATAAAACTAGATTTCTGAATTTTCAGTAACCGAGTAGGCATTGTATAAACATGGTATATTTAAAATTTCATTCAATTTGAATTAGTAGTTTAAGAGTTATAACTAGTCAAAGTTTCTTAATTTTGTCACTCACTGACTGACCGATCATCAAAACTCTAAGGAACTTCTAGCAGACATAGAAGCTTCAAATTTAGAATACAATTAGTGTTTAGTGTATAAACTAAGGAAAATCAAAGATATTTTTTTATTTCCATCCAGTTTTCTAGATACACCATTTGCATAAATAACTTTGTAATTCCATATAAATATATGGAATTACAAAGTTACATTTGCAGTAAATGAATCAGTGTACTTGTATATGTATAATAGGTGTAGATAGGTACGTTGTTGGTATTCAAAAAGTAGAAGGTACCGGAAAGGTAAAAAATTTGGACTATCTTATATACAAAAAGAAATGAGATGTCATCAAAAACATAACTTGTAAAAAAAAACCAAGTCTCGCAACTCAGTTCTTCTACCGTAAAAAGTTGTGTGATCCATGTAATACCAAGTCGGTTAATTTATTCAGTCCCTACCTTAGGGTCCTTCTGTTTTAAGTTATTACGTAATTAGCTAACCTAAGAACATTTTATAGTGACCATATCAATGTTAAAAACTTGAGAAACATCCTAATCTAGCTTGGGAGAAATCGCTTTTGTCCTACCGTCTTGAAAACTCAGATAAGATATTACTTAAGTTCATTTCAATTTAAGAACTCTAAGAATTTGTTTTTTTTTTCTTTTCAGGTAAGAATTACTGCAAAATAAAGCCTGTGAAGATTGTCTTCTCGACCGATTTTAATCGGACAAAGAACTCAGGGAAGCATAAGCGTAAGAGATAGACCGTTTCTATGTACAAAGGACGTTTGAGGTCTTGCTACTATGCATCCGTAGCTATTGTCCCGTATCATTCAATTATTGTAGTATCTCTGTAGTTCACCGGCCTCAGTATGTTTTATGTGAGTTGAAATATCTGCTTTTAAGGAATAACGGCAAAAGTTCATCTTGATGGTATGTGGATGTCGTGATATCCATATCTATCCTCGATTAAGAATCAAAATGTTGATGCGTTGTCACCCAAGGGGACTAAGATGAAATACTTCGTTTCCAGTGAGAAGAGTCTCCGGTTCTTTTCTCTCTACGTTATAACCAAGAACTGATCTTGAGTAATCCGCGCGATTTGTGGCGAACGTTTTCATGTGAGTAGATTCTTCCTTCCAAACTCCTAAATTAGTCGACTAGAAAAAATAAAAAGCAAAGTAGGCCAGTGTAGGTTTTGCGGTAGTATTCGTGTTTGATTTTTTTACTTTTTTAAAAGAATACCTAGTAACTTTGCTTTGTGCTAGTATGCTATACTAGATGCTATTAACACTATTAACTTCCGGATTATTTGTTATGTAATGACCAAGCTTATGCTTAAAATCGTCCTTTGTCGGATATATACACAACTGTACTGTATTCTTCGGTCTTCTGTACAACATGACGAATCATTCAGCTTACCACGTAATAGTAAACATATTAATGAGGGTTTCCCATTGAAGTAGTATGTACTACGTACTAAAAGAGACGCCGCGGCTTGACTTATTTGCAACACGAGAGCCTACGGTCTCAAACATGCTTAGTCCACGCCTAAGCTGTTATTTATTCTGGAGCCAAAGTTATTTTGTGTCTTCGATCACACAACCCGTACTGCAGCATAGATTGTTCGCGGTGTCCGTTCTAATATGTGGGTGTAAGTGGGCTTACAATACTTTTACTGCCACCAGGCCGGCGTCGTTTTGGAATGATGTGAAATGTTTGACAGATCTCAGTTGATAAACTAAACTACTGAACCATTAAAGAGCCCACCAATGAGAAATTGTTTTGTGTATACTCATAACTATTAACCGAAAAGCGTTAATTTCAAACGCAACTTTTCAACGACGATGATAACGTGTTATCACCTGTATGACAAATGAATTCACCCCAGTTTCCACTAGCGACATCTAATGAGCAAAAGGTTATTAGGTTTAATGACTTAAACAGCCGAAAATACAATGCATTAAATACAAATCAATTTCTAGGTATAATTGGAAATTATTAATTACCAATTGTAGCAGCTGTGGTTTTGACAATCATATGTGGGTGGCACGTGTACCAACTAATTAGGTTTCAAGTCAAGGCAATGAATTTACACGTATACCCAAGCTAAAGCTATTGAGTATTTGATTATACATGGTGTTACGTTTGACGTGTCATTCGCCCAAAATTGTGGGTTTTTGTTAAACAACACATTGATTACTTGGTTTCAGGTTTTTTATAAGCTAATGCTCGACCACTACTCTACCTGCTGATGAGTGAGCACCTGAAGGTGGCATGTCGGACTGGCTTTTAACTAAACAAAAGCCACACTTATTAAGATAAACGATGACATATTACTTCACTCTCGCTGTACTCATTAGGAACAACTACGACTAGCGACTCGACTTGGTGTGTGTTATTTAGTGTTATTTTTAAATAACCGTAACCGTTGCTCCGGACACAAAAAATTCACAATGAAAAATTATCGTGAATTTATCACGTTGGATAACTACTTGGAACATTAGAATGACTTATAACATGACTTTAAATATGCATTTTAGATTTATTATTAGGTTTTATTTTAGTCGTCGAATTTTTATTACCTTCCATACCTAAGCTACAAACGTGGCTGTGTTATAAGTACCATTCTAATTATTATTTTTGAAATATACGAATTTCAGCTAATCTTTTTTGCCAATCAGTTCCAGTACACGGTACACGGCGTAGTTCCTTTTGTTTGGTACATCAGTAACAGGAGAAAATAGTACGGCGGCGGCACGAAGGAACAACGTTATTTATAGGAACGTAATTGGAGAGAGGGGGTAATTTTATTATTTAGTAAAATATGTTCGTGTGTAAAAGAGTCATCAAACATCAACATCAACTATTTGTTAAACAAAAGTTCCATAAATAAGTTCAATTGGTAAAACAGTAATAAATAACAAAAACAAAAAAAGTTTACGAAAACAAAAAAAAACTTAAATATTATATGTCTCATGTCATTTTGTCATCATTTTGATTCTTATTCGAGGACGTAGTACCTATATGTCTGTAAGCTCGGCCACAGCATCCACTTACCATCAGGTTGTGTGATCGTTTGTTACTTTTAATTCTATATTAAAATGAATCATTGTAACGTAAACATAATATTTTACGGGTAATAACGCCGATGTAATTGTAAAGTGGTAGAGCCACGCTGCTGCTATATTATGAATATGGATGGGTCGGCTAGACGAAGGGAAGGACCACGCTATCACAAAATACTAGCGTTAAATAGCAGCTTAATAATCCTGTGTTTCGTATGGTGAGTGTCGGAAACGGGGAAACTTTATACTGAATGAATATTTTAACATTTTTATCTTTGAGCAAGTCATGCCCCTATTCAATCTGTTGGGGAGTTTAAATGATCAAAAAGTTATGGTCTAATAAAAAGACGCTAAGACTTTATTAAAGCTCAAGTAAGGCCCATAAAGCCTGCTATAACTTTTCTTCTCATTTGTTATATTCGCAAAGTTGACCTAACTTTTACTGTGTAAGTTTTCATTGTTATTTTTAAAGAAGATCGTCAAATGGATTGTAGTTTTGCTCGGTATGAGATAGTTATGCCAATGTTTATCAGAGATGCTCTTTTTTATACAATTAAAGTGGTAAATGGACTTATAGTCCATTTGATAGTTCTGTAACCCATGGACGTCTGCAACTAACTTCGAATAGATTACACTGTCACCTCTGAGAATTAAGATGAAATGTCTCAGTCTGCAAATAAACTGGCACTCTGAAACCTCCAGACCGGAATACAGAAGTGTACGCACTATAATGTTGCAGCAAAAATAACCAAAAGGGTGTTCCCGCTCAAACGGACTCCTGGACAGATAGAGTCCTGCCATCTACTTGACGTACACTTATTAGATTCCCCTCATAGCTCTCCGCGCTTTTTAAATTTCAATATTTAACAAAAAAATATCGAAATAACCCTTCTTTAGTATTCGATTTGTCTTTTAAAGGTTCCATTTATAAGCGCTGCGGTTATCCGTCTTTAGAGACCGATGTTCAATTACACGACCCAGTGGCAGATTGCCCTTTGAACCTCGGACCCCGTTCCCGAGCCTGTCCTCCTGGGATTCACCTTAGATATATTAGAAGAGGCCGTCTGTATCGATTGTCCTGTCTCTGTAATTTAATTCTGATCCAATACTTGCAATAAACGCTCCCTTTGATCTTTCTCAATTTCATACCAACTAGAATTGAAGTACTGACACCATCGGCACGAATAATATCATTTTCTGACGTCTTTTATATCAGATTTTTATACATGAATTTATTTTGTATGTGGAAATTGGAATAATTTTTTACCAAAAAGCACTTCGTTGTTCATAATATTTTACCTAAACTCTTAAACTATAAACACATTCTTGTTATTTTATGGGTTTGTGGTTTGTTTACACTTACCATCAAGTGGACTGTAAGTTCACTTGTCTTTTGAGTTTAATTAAAAAAAAAAGATGCTGTTATCAACTTTTAACTATGACATTAGGAAGTCATGAGCTTTTTAGTTATAGTTAAAATAATAAAGGAAATTAAATGAGAGCTGGTACAACCTTGTCAAGGCAGCAGTAAAACTCTATGTGTGTTTTATTTAAGGTACCTTCATTTTGTAGAGAAGTTAATGCGAGTAATTAGTACGCACGTAGTCCGATAATAGAATTTATCCTCCTTTGCCGTATTTAACACTATAAAGTTACTAGTGAAGCATAGACGATAAGGAAGTGTTCGATCGCCGTATTATAAGGGCGCCACGTTCTCTCCTTTCCGCAAATACTTAATGTACCGTGCACTACGAGTAATTCAATAGCGGCATCCTTGCCACTCCATCGCCTCTGGTACATTTAATTTGATTGAGGCTGCTTTATAATTTCGCAATAAAATCTGTTAAATCCTTTTTTGTCCCAATATTTTCATACTTGCCTCAACACAATATGCAGTTTCGAGGAAGTTGGGTCGTCGAAAATATGACAGCCACAATACCAGAAAGAGTTCCTTTTCCAACTGTGTATCAAGTCTTGGTCAATAATTATAGCGCAAAGCCTATATATATATATATATATATATATATATATATATATATATATATATATATATATATATATATATATATATATATATATATATATATATATATATATATACAATAATACATTTAATTTATATATAATTTGATACGTGGTAGCGCCACGCTGCAGCTATGGTTGTAGCTCGAATGGGTCGGCTCGACTGGGGAAGTACCACGCTCTCACAGAATACTAGCGTAAAATATCAGCTTGTACTGCTGTGTTTTGTATGGTGAGTGTAGAGATCCGGAGGCCCTTCTTTACTGGAAACGACGCATTCCATCTTAGTCTTCAGGTGTGACAAGTGACAACGCTTCTGCGTTTTATTCTTAATCGAGGATAAATGTAGATGTCTATGGGCCTCAGCGTCCACTTATCATCAGGTAGACTGTGTGCTCGTTTGTCATCCTTATTCTCAAAAGAACCTCTTAAACAAGTTTAGTTACGACAGAATCAATTCAATTCATCAATTCTACACATATCTTGATTGAGTTTATATATTATTGTTGCGCAAAAAATAATCGGTCCTTATTCTCTGAAGTGGGCTGTGGTCGTTCAGAGCAGCCCCTCTTAATTTTTTGAGTACAAGGAAAACCGTACAAATACTTGTTTCGTGCTCGATTCGAACCCGCGGCTTCGCAGCTCCTCAACCAAATGTTTAACCTCTGCGCTACCGTTAGTTAGTAAACTATTTAGTCTGTGCCGTAATCTGTGCCGATAGTATGTATACAAAATGTAACAAAAACCTTGTGGTTCCAATTAAGTACGTTATCAAAATCAGCATTTTAACCTAAGGAAATAAAGTTTTTTTTTTTTTTAGAAAAATCGACCATGATTTTTTTTAAATTTAATTTAAATAAATATTAATTTGCAAATTGTATGTGGTTTTATTACTTTGCATTGTCCGGGGAGTAAAAGGATTGTCCAAAACCTCGCTTTAACGATGCGCATGTCAGGTAGAGATAATAAAACAACATAATATTTGCAGCTAAAATTTTATTTTAATTAAACAATTTAATGTTTTTAATAGTCGAGTTTATGGATAAAAGTAATTTCTATACGTTAGCATACTGATTCTGATAACGCTCTTAACGGTAACCACGGAGTTTTGTTACATGTTGTATATTAATATCATGCCCATGAATAAATCATAAAATTAAAATTCCTAATATCCTTTCTTTTGTACCTGTCTCAATATAAAACGATTGAGAATGATTAGAATTGCAGTGGAACTGGACAGTTTATTGAAATTTTTAAAACAAGAATTCGATTTTAAACTTGGTACGTAAAACGGCATGTATCGTATTATGACGCCAGAAAAATAATACCTTCATTTGAAAATGAAAATTATTCTTTAACTAGAGATTTTAATTTATTTAACATCGCTGCCCTGAAATTCCGTTTTCTCATTGAATTCTTAAAGCTCAGTTTGGAAGAAAAATAATTCGTGGCCGACTGGGGGTCATAGCAGAAGGACTAATTCGATCGTTAAAAACAAAGTATTTGTCAACCCTTGTCACGCTTCAAGATGCTGTTTACCTGGGCTAAGCGTAAGGCAGATGGAGGACAGAATTTGAGTAGGGTAACGCTAAAACTATAAAGTCCCTCTTTCATTTTAAATATTTTTTTTATATAAAATAATTTTGCAAATACATACCTGCGTTTAGATCTATATAATTGGGCCTCAGAAGATGACCTCAAATTATGCCTCTATTACCTGTTCTTATAGAGCTTTGCCCAAGTATATCCCACAAATACTGCAATACTAAAATACGGTCATTTCTCTACCACAAAGTCCAACGTGCAACATATTTTGTGATTAGCCCAGTACCATTTGAGTTGAGCCGTGGTAGCTCAGTGGTTAAACGCTCGCTGTAAATATAACAGAACGCGAGTAAACCGGGTTCGATCCCCGCCGGAACCAATGAAATTGTTAATTGCAATTTTAAGTGCTGATTTACCACGTGCTCGGCGGTGAAGTAAAACATCGTGAGGAAACCTGCATGTCTGAGGAATAAGAAAAAAAAATATTTCGAAGACATGTGAAGTTCGTCAACACGCATTTGGGCAGCGCGGCGGACACTTCCTTGCCCTAAACTCTCTCAGAAATGAGGGGAGGCCTGAGCCTAGCAGTGGGACGTATATAGGCTGTAAATTTTACTTTACATTTGAGTTCATGAATTGAAGAGTGTAGTTGCTTTTTTTCTTTCTTTAATTATCACTCTGTAGGATATGGGTAACTAACGAGGATTTAATGCAATTGATGGTAAGTGGATGCTGTGGCCCATATGCTTCCACATCTATGCTCGATTAAGAAACCAAAATGCAGATGCGTGGTCAACCCTGAAGACTAAAATGGAATGCCTCGTTACCAATAAAGAGGCTCTTTGATTATTTTCACCGACCGTACGAAACACATCAAAATTATTCTGTTCTTCCACGCTGCTAACCTGTGAAAACGTGGTCTTATCCCGGTTCGAGCCAACCCATTCCTGTTACAACTATGTAAGTATAATAAGGATAGCTGCGACGTGTGTCTACCACATAAAATCAGATAATCAGAAAAACTCTCACGACGTAATCCGGTGGTTTGTTGTTATGGAATCGTCTATCGTTAATCCGCAAGGCGAGCGTGACATTAAATGCGAATGATCCCTGCAACAGAAGTGCTGAACCTTTATAGCCTAGTGAAAAAAATTATGGAATATGTATATTATTGGAATATATATTCATCGATGCAACCTTTTATTTTTTTTACTAGAAAATTGTACTGGAATATAATTAATTCGCATCAATTCTTTATAATTATAAGATTTCTTTCATTTTGTACTTATACTGAATACCAAAAAGTTTGTTGACTTTCATTGCAGAGTTTCGTCATTAGTCTTTCAGAGCAGTTGACCTTGACTTGTCTGAAAAATGAAATATTACAATACAGTCCAATAGGAATCGACACAAGAGTACCGAAAACTATTCCACCTCAATTTTTTGATGCAATTCTCTTACTCTCTCATAGACTTAAAAGCGGCGTAAAGAATCCTTTAGTGCAAATCATCCCTTGGGTGTCGTAAGAGGTAGCAGAAGGAAATTAAATTCATACGAGTTATACGTGGTAGAGCCATGCTGCAGTTATATTTAGTAGTATAGTTGTAGCACGAATGGGTCGGCTCGACCGGGGAAGGACCACGCTCTCACAGAATACCAGCGTAAAATAGCAGCTTAATGCTGTTGTGTTTCGTTCGCAAAAAACGTGTGCAAAAACCGGAGATCCTTTTTACTGGAAACGAGGCATTCCATCTTAGTCCTCACTAGATGCTATTCCTCAGATGTAGATGTCTATAGGCCACAGCAGCCACTTAGTAACAGGTGGACTGTGTGTTCGTTTGTCACCCTATCCTAAAAAAATTACGGCAGTCTATGGGGCGGCCCACTTTTGATAGGCTGCAGTGCATGAACAAATTAATTAATTAATTAAATAAAATAGGAAATGTCCCTATCCAGCCATTAACTATACTGCAGCAAATAATCAAAATAAAACACATTAATTATTGGTAAATTTATTTATTCTTAATTTATATCATACTTAAACAAAGGTAATTACGCCCTTACAAAACTAAACGTTTCAACATTCCGCGAATTAGTTGACTTTACTTAAATACTGTTAATAATCAAAATATAAAAAAGATATTGAATTCAATTTTACTTAACGAACAAATATTACTATTACGTTTTGTATGTCGAAGGTTCGTGATTGAGCTTTCAGCGCGGCTATTTGAGCGCTATACCAGCGCACATTCAAACTGTCAACCTCAGCGAGAATTTTTTTCCCTTACTAAACCGGAATTCCCGTGCGGACTCGTAAAGGTTTCTATATTAGTAGGAAATGATGTACCTAAACTCAATCTTATTAATTGTATTATCAAAAGCAGAGTTGACGATGTTTACATATAACTCCTCTCCATAAAATAGCTCTTAATTTACTCGATAAGAAATATTAAAATTTCCTTTTCCAAAAATAATTTATTTATATTACCGTTACATCTTATTAAAGTCCACTCTGAACTTAGGCCTTCTGCATAGATTGCGTCATAGGGGGTATATTTGCTATAGTTGCCATGCTTGGCCAGTGGGTTGGCAACCGCAGTTTTTTATTTTGTCTTTAGAAATGCGCAACTACCCGACCCAGATTCGTTTCTTAAATAAAATTTCGTAAGTATGATACCTACGAAGTTTTATTTATACATTATTTTTTAATTTATAAGGGAAAATTCAACAATATAAAATAGTTAATTTTAAAGAATCGTTGGTATATGCAGCATAAAAATTCTGCTAATAAAAATAAATTTAATGTATTTTTGGTCAAATGATTTTTTTAATTATGGGTGTCCACGGTCACAGCCCACTTGCTTCGGCCCATAGACATTTACCTCCATCTCCAATTAGGAATCAAAATGCAGATTCGCTGTCACCCCTGAGGACCAAGTCGGAACGACTCATTTTCAGTAAAAATTGGCTTTAAAACGTTTATTTCGGACGAGATCATTCACGTCTTTCCATATTCCCCTGATTGGCTTATCCTATTACTCGAGGTATCAGCTTCTCTGTGACTGATCATTCTACATATAAAGCTTGGAGTGTTCTTGTTGCGAGACATTTCACCTGAGACTATGTGATAAGCTATACCCGTGTTTTGATGTACTCGTTGTTGTACTCGATGTACCTTTTGCGTCTCATTGGGCACTGCCTCTCTGTAGCACTAAATGCTACTTTGTGGCCTTTGCTTAAAACAAAAAAAATATTTGAGCCCTTTTTCCATGTCATTTGATTGATTCTATGTATTCTATAACTCTGCATACAACGATTGTACTATGTTTTGATCTGCATAAGTAACCGAATCACTAAATAAGTTTTTATAATCTGAATATTTATGATTAAAAAAGGTAATAAGCTTCATAGAAACTTGGCGAGAATTCTGCGAAATTTTCCGCATCCAGGCTCAATTCGGAATGACAAAGTTAGATGAGTTTGTCGCGTTTGACTTTGAATAAATTGGTGACAGACGCGTAGACTCTGAAAGAGATATCTTGCTAGAATGTAATGAAGTACATGATATGTTGTGTGAAACTAAGTCACACAGTTAATTAACGATATTGTAGTTTTTCGGCTGAAGCTTTCGTACGTAAAAACTCGGTATTTCAACAACTACAGGTTAATGGCTTTAACTGATTAACTAATGCAAAGAACCTGTAAACCCAACGGTACCAGTCCCACCCCGATCGGCCATTGGGAGGGGAAGTGCTAGCCGTTTCAAAAACGTCCGCCTTCATTGCCCCACCCTGTACCATTTAGTTAAAGTTAAAGTTACAGACTATAGACGTCCCATTGCTGGGCACAGGCCTCCCTTCATTTCTGAGCGGGTTTTAGGGCAAGGAAGTATCAGCCGCGCTGCCCCAATGCGTGTTGGCGAACTTCACATGTTTTCGAAATATATATTTATCTTATTCCTCAGACATGCAGGTTTCCTCACGGTGTGTTCCTTCACCGCGGCGCACGTGGTAAATCAGCACTTAAAATTGACATTAACAATGTCATTGGTGCCGGCGAGGATCGAACCCGGTTTACGCTCACGTACTGTAAAAGTATCATTCCCACTTTTCATACATTGATTGACCTGTCACTTGATTCCTTTAATACCTTGCGTCTACCTAGAACTACAGTTGTATAAAAACAATTATTGTTTACAATAACATAATAAATTATCATCTTTTTGTTTAGAGGCCTGGGAAATATGCTTTTAGGTAAATAAAATTTTGAGCTTATAACAGCTGTCAGATAAAGTCTGTACACTTATTTTTCTTTCCATACCATAGTATAAAACCATTAAAAATCGTATCTAATCATAAATTAAAAAGTATAAAATATTAATTGGTTATTTTAAACATTCATAAAACACATGACGAATGAACAAGTTTTTCGTAGTCTGAAATGGAACGTGGCCTTCTTTAAACAGAAACTTTATGACACTTCGATACTCAGTTTTCGACATTTTGAAAAATACGCGACTCTCGTTATTCAAATGCCTGTTAAACTAAGGCTAAGCATTTCATGTCGATGCATGTTTCTTATATTAAGTGCACGATAAACGTACTATTTAATGCAACACAACATGTAGCGACATGTCGCGTTGAACTATATCAGGCCAGTTCATTATGGGACCGCCTGGTACCTCCTATATATATATATTTTAAGTGATTGTTAACGTGGTTGCTGTTCATGAGGTCCTAGGTTCGATCCCAGGTCAGACCAGAACAGTTATTGGGTTTTTCTGTAAATTCGCAGTAGCAGCCTAGACTTAGGAAGTTAGGGGTGTTTTACGCCCGTACCTCGGAAAGCAAGTAACAGGGTTGGTCCTGCGCCTGATCTCTCTCCGGTTCACAGGGCTCCTCTCATATCTGAGAGGATTTTAGGGAAAGTAAATGACCGCCGCGATGCACCAGTGCGTGTGGGTGAACTTCACGTCTTGGAAATATTTCTCAGACATGCAAGCTTCCCCTCAAGATCAGCACTTGAATTACTGGCAATATTTTTTTTAATTTATCTTAGAATGTATGTCTGTAGTTCATGTCTATATAGAGAGATAGATACGTATTAATATAATTGCAGTGTCTATCTGCAGTATTAAACAAAAAAGACTTCAAAAATTGTCTGTCTGTCGCCTGTCTCTCTGTCATCTGTCTGACGGGGCTAATCTTCGTAACAGCTGTACAGATAGTGATGAAACGTTACGGACATAATACACAACAATACCGGGATTCGTATAGCCTATATTTTATCTGAAAAAAAAATTATATTTAAAAAAAAACGAAAAATTGATAAACTATATTATGGTATTGAATACGCTCATATTTGAATAACGCCACATAATTAGAACCCATCCTGACGATGCGAGTTGCAAGCCAAAAGCAAATCTAAAAGAATTACATAACATAAGATGGAAAAAATTGTTTGATACGGAAAAGTGAATAAGCGACACTTAAAAACTGTTTCAGTTTTCATAATCTCTCTGATTTCCTTGCCGAGCTTTAAAGCGCTTCGTTAGATTCTTTTCTATTTGCCGCGTTTCAAATCATTTAAATTTCCAAACTGTCTGCGAGACGTAGGTACTCGTAAAGGCGTGTTCTTTCATCATATAGAGCTGCAGTCGAAAAGGGAGCATGAAAAATTACCTTTTTCAAAGGAAGTGTGGCATACAATTTTAAAATACTATTGTTTGTTTATTTACATATTGTATGTATATCTATTGTACAGATAGTAGTTACTTTTCTCATAAATAATATCTACGGGTCAAAGGTTTTCCTTTATTTTTAATTAATAAAAGCTATGCTCATTTAGAAAAATTTCGTGGTATTTCGTAAATGTAACATACAGGAAGTGCACTTGAACAAATACAAATAGTTGTTCAATAGCGGAGTGAAATCTGCAGCCCAGTGTTGATGCCAAACATTCTGCTACTACATTATCAAGTAGACGGCTCGATTTTAATAGCCTTGTTTACTTGAATATTTCAGATTTTCATCTAAGTTAATTTTCAGCCGACTTCAAAAAAAGAGGTGATTCTCGATACGACTGTATGTTCTTTTTCTTGTTATAATTGTGAATCAATTTTATTGATTCTTTGAGACGACTTTGATATTTCTTAATTTAGTCGAAAGGATAATAAAATTAACTTTTAATAAAAAAAAGAAATTCGACCTAAAAAAAACTAAAAACAATAAAATAATTTTACATTTAGAAGTTGAGGCTTTAATTTATCTATATACGTACTATATGTTAAGCTAACTGTCTACTCTACTATCTTAGCACCGACTTCATACTGTGAAATTATTTTATTTACCTTTTAGATGTTTGAAATCGGTGTTTACCTTCAAATAAAAGTTATTTTAGTTAATTCATTTATTGTGTAATGTTAGCATTAATTGAGAAAATATTTTTAGATTAATTTTTTCACCATTATTTAATACATTATTTTGCTTAAAGGCAATCGACACCGCTACTTGCGTAAAGTATATATACATATAGTATATCTGAGAAAATTTTGTGTCACGTTGGGGGACTGCACAGGTCCCCAAATATTTTAAGCCCTCAGACATGCAAATGTTGTGACTACTTTTCCTTAGCCAACGAACATGTAAATCAACGGTCTTGTATGTTACTACGATCGACTTTAGTTTAAAATATAATCCTTCCAAGGACAGACATATTTTACGAACCAGTGGGAAATAAAAAAATTACTTTCAATAAGTATAATGTAATAATCTATAGTAGTGGTCAATAAAATTAGGCTACCAACCAACCGGTTGTCGTAACTGTTTTGCAAAAAATTTTTTATTTTTTTTATCGATTGTGTGTCTTAAATTAAAAAATGAACTACCTTCTGTATGTGGACTACGAAAAAGGCTTTGATTGCGTCGAAATTTGGGCGGTGCTACAGTTCCTTTAGTGGTGCCAAGTTGACTGTCGGTATATCGAAGTGCTGAAGTATTTGTACAGTAGAGCTACGATGGCCATCCGAGTACAGAACCAGAGTACGAAACCTATCCATCTGCAGAGATGTGTAAGACAGGGTGACGTGATATCCCCGAAACTCTTCACCGTGTTAAAAAAAAAGTTCATTTGTTAGCAATACGCAATATTAAACAAAAATGAAGCAAAATTTACAACGAATTCACATTGATAAAAAAATAGTTTCGCTGATGTCAATCTTGTTTTAGTAATCTTCTGGCTTTGATAACACATACCATCCTTTCGTTCATGGATTGTGTCGACTTTTTAAGGGTAGATTTGAGTTTGTTTTCCCACTCTTCCAATAAAGCCCATTTCAGCTGTTGCATGTTCTCCGGAGCTGGATCTCTCTGTCTTACCCGCTGTTTTAGCTCGTCGCATAAAAATGTTCTATAGGCTTAAGGTCTGGACCTCTTGCTGGCCAGTCCAGAATCTATATCCCCACTTCTCGCAAGTAAACTCTAACGCACATGGCAGTGAGGGGGCACACATTATCGTGCATTAATTTATATTCTTAACCGATAAAGCCTGAGTATGGCATGACTACATGCTCTTCAAGAATGTGAGTGATGTACGAATCAGCAGTTACACTGCCTCTCTATCTACTACTATCTACTACGATAACCAGCTCTGTGCGGTCCTCTAAGGTTACCTTACAAGATAAAAACTGAACTACCTCCAAAGCCTACCTTTTCAGATATGGCACATTGTGCATATCGTTCTCCTGGTCTACGATATACTCTTTTGCTACCATCAGCACCATATAGACACATGAACACTCACCAGAAAAGAGCATGCCCCTATTGTGCCACAGTCCCGTCACGGTGTTCACAAGCAAAACTTAATCTGGCTGTCTTATGAGCTGTGCTAAGTTTAGGTCCTGTTGCGGGTCTGTATGCTTTTAAAACACGTTCTTTAAGGCATCTCCTTATTGTCCCATCACTTACAGCGACACCTCGGACATTTCTGAGCAGGTGCTGCAATTCTACTCCTGATCGATAACGATTTCTGAGGCTTGCTCTGTGTCTTATGATGTAGTAACCGGTCTCCAGATACCTTTTTTACACATATTTAACCGCTGATCGCCTTACATCACATTGTCGAGCGACATTTTGCTGGTTCATTCCAGTTTGTAACAACGTTACGATTCGAACAACTTCTGCTTCGCGCAGATCCATATTTATCAGTTAAAAGAAAGTGGGTAACAGAGAACTTAAATCAGTAATACGAATTTAATGATCGCTAAAATAAAAGAATAAGTGTGGGTATCTAAAAAACTGTTTAATGACATTTGACACACAATAATTTTATCAATATACCCTCTACTAAGATAGCAAATGAACGTTCAAAAACGTATTATTTATTTTAATTTTTACACAAACCGTAACTAGCGAAAAGACATAAAAATAGGAGTGGTCTAATTTTATTGTCCATGATATATTTCATTAAAGTTATTTTATTCCATGCTTTTTTATTATAGTAGTGCAGGAAGGAAATCGAAGTTGGGTGGCTCGCGAAATATGTTTTTCAGCATTCAGTCTCTGAGCTCATCAATCATCAATCATGTAATTGTTTTTATTGAATAAGGGTGACAATCAAGCACACAATTCATCCGATGGTAAGTGGATGCTGTGGCCCATAGACGTCTACATTTATCCTCGATTAAGAATAAAAATGCAAATGTGTTGTCTCTCCTGAGGACTAGATTGGAATGCTATGTATCCAGTAAAAAGGGTCTCCAGTTCGCTACATTCGCCATACGAAACACAGCAGCATCAAGCAGTTATTTTCGATGGTATTCCGCGAGAGTGTGGTCCCAACTAAAGTTGTTCAAAACGGCTATAAATCAATAGCACGCTACCGACTATAAACTATAAATTTCTAGCGCGCTATTATTTCTTTTTTCAATTTATTTATCAAACAAAAATTACATTCCAATATAGGCTTAATTAACATCTAAAAACCACAGAGGTTTACCTTGATGCTAAATAATTAAATTTAAGTAAGCGAATTATGTACAAAACACAGTCTAATTCAATAGTTAGGTATATGAGTAGGTAGAAGGTGTAACAAGAATATAAAGACTAAAAAGGTAAGTTAACAACTTAGTTAAAGTCAGAAGTAGCAAGGTAAAAGTAAGAGCTAGGCAGGTAGTACATTATTATTAAGTAGATATAGTATGTAATTATAATTTAGATAGGAAAAAGCTTTTGAGTTTAGTTTTAATGTTTGTTGTGATACTTTTTCGCGTACATCGAAAGGTAAGTTATTTATTAAATGCGGTACCTGATAAGCAGCCGTCCGTTGCCCGTACACATTATTAGCAGTGATATGCTGGAGTCGGTTTTGTGTCATAGCGCGCGTACGTACTGGATGCTCTATATATGATTTTAAACTGTCGCAAAAGAAATATTTTTTTAATAACATGAATTTAATTTGGTCATAAACTGGGAAGATTTTACAATGTTTAAAATCGCATTTTCATCATCATCAATTAGGACACGTATATTAGGAGATATAATATTTTTGAGAATATTAAATTGAAGATCATAGATCTGTTTTAAATATGATTTGTACGTTCGACCATAGCTCGACAAGCCATACTAAATATAAGATTCAGCCAGGGAGTTGTAAAGCATAAGTCTTACTTTGAAGGGTATGCGATTTTTTAGGATTTTTATATTGGCTAGAAACTGACGCAACTTATTACACACATGTTCAATGTGGTAGTTCCAGTTAAACTTTGAGTCAATTTTAATTTATTTTTATTATTATCCCGACGTTTCGGGTGATTTACAGCACCCATGATCACGGGGGGGACTGAGACTGCATTTTTAGACCACCTTAACTCCATAAACTCTAAAATACAATTCACAATGGAGTTAGAGGCAAATAATCCTTTAGCCTTCCTAGATGTTTGTCATCCGAAATCCTGATAACACTATTGGTCACACTGTGTATAGGAAAAAGACCCGTACCAACCGATATCTCGAGAGCACGAGGGATCTGTGACAGAAAACATCTGGCCGCGGAGCTTCAGCACGTCAAGCAAGTATTGCAAGACAACAAGTTTCGGGTCCCGCGCCTACGTCACAGTGAACGAGTGAAGCCGGCCACAGTCGAGCGCGCGCCTGCTCTACTACCATATGTCAGAGGAGTCACGGACAAGATTGGCTACATCTTGAAGCGAGCGTCCATTAATACATACTACAATCCGCTGAAGAAGATTAGTCAATTTTTACCATCCATCAAATGTAATATTCCTCTACAAGATGCAGGTGTGTACAAGCTAGATTGTGAATGTGGTCTCTCTTACATAGGTCAAACAAAGAGATCTATAAAAACCCGCGTGAAGGAACATATAGCTGATGTGAAGCACCGACGCTCCGGGAAGTCTGCAGTCTGCGAACATGTTCAAGATCGTCCACACCATTACATTAGATTTGATAAACCACAAATTCTCGCAAAAGAACACCGATTCCTACCAAGGATGATACGCGAGGCTATTGAAATTAAAAAACATCCGAATTTCAATAGAGAAGATGGTTGGGTGCTACCATCTGCTTGGGATCCTATAATTAACAAAATTAAACCCAAACCCAAGCATACCACTGCAAGACTTCATGATACTATAAGCTCGTTTTGCGTAAATCGGACCAAAAATTAATATTAAAAAAACTGAAGGTAGCCGGACTAACTATGACATTGGGACGTCAAACATCTCAGTCCCCCCCGTGACCATGGGTGCTGTAAAGCACCCGAAACGTCGGGATAATAATAAAAATAAATTAAAGTAATTAAACGCGATAAAATCCGTAAATATTAGTTTTATTCAATTTGAGTCAATTATAAGGCCAAGGTATTTTTGTGTGGTCACAACTTCGATTGTAGGGCATTGGCAAGTTCCTAGTTGATGGAGGCAGTCGTGATTATGAGCAATTAATGGTTTTGGAGTAGGATACCTCATATATGGAGATTTGATAATCATGAGTTTGGTTTTATTGGCATTTAACAATAGACCAACGTCATGGCACCATCGTATCAACATGTCTAAATCGGCCTGGAGAGCATTACACGCATTTGAGATATCCTTACCCGAAACGAGAAGACACGCGAATTGGTAACAGGAACTGTGTTTCAGACAGTTATTCATCTCGTTGACATAAGATAAAAAGTACAATGGGCCAAGTACTGATCCTTGGGCTGTGCCTTCTGTAACATTCTTAGTGTCACTGAACGCGTTATTTAATTTAACCGTAAATGTACGATTTTGGAGGTAATTTCTACACCAATTAAGTAACGGCCCGATAATTAAATACGCTATGTTATAGCATGCTATTTATAAGAAAGCGTGTAGGAGGCTGGTAAGCGCGCTAAGTTTTACAGCACGTTATATCTCTTAAACCGTTATATCAAATGTCGTTCATTGGATAGATCGCGTGCTAAGAACATTATTTCTTAATAAGTCGCATTTTAGACTAAAATAAAATAAAGCGGTAAAGAAAAACCAATGCACGCGTTTTCATACTTTTAATTCTTACTAATTTCTATAATCCTATAATATTTTTAAGTTATGTACTATTTAAAATAGAATTCATTTTATTTTTAGAATCGAAATAAAATTAATTATTTTTATTATAATTGATGTACACATTATTTTAACCTTAATATAAATTATAAATCAAATAAAAGTGTATTTAAAAGTTTATTTATTGTATTTATAAAAATCTTTTATTTACATGCACTATTTATATACACTTTTGTATCTATATTTTATTTACAGTTAAAAGTTAGGCTTCTTTTATCACAACTGTGTCACTATACAGTATACAGTATACACTAACTAAACAACGTCTAACATTAAATTAGGTCGCGCGCGATGAATAGCGCGCTACGAGATCAAATTTTCGTCACACATCCTCTCCCTACAGCGCTGCTGCTAGAACTAATTGCCGCTAGATATTAATACTTGACAGCGCCAAAGCGCCACAGCGCAATAGCGCCATGGCGACTACTTACATAACACGCGATATGTGCTATGAAGAGATAGCGCGCTATAATATGGCGCTATGCGCTATATTAACCACCATTAGTCCCAACCCGTTCGGGTCGACCTATTCATGCCACAACCATAATATAGCTGCAGCGTGGCTCTACGACGTATACACGAATACAAATTCATTATACGAGTGTGTCGCAAATGTACACTTACAAAGCATCTACAAAAGGCATAAAATAATTTATCCGCAGAAAGAAAAGCAAATAAGAGAAAAGGTATGTAAATATATTGCGGCATAACAACAAAATATTAAATATTAATTATGCTATAAGTAATGAGAATTGAATGGCTTCATTTGAATTTATTCACGAGCATGCCTAGCGTAAATGTACAAGATCCTGTTACTTCAATATTTAATCAGGTTTCAGTTTATGAGGAAATTGAATGAGTGTTTTTACGTAATCCTGTGCGAATACATCAAGCTTAAAATAAGGCAATTTTTTTTAAAATATTGTAATTTATGAGGTATAATAGATTTGTGAGCTTGGTTGCTAGGCAAATAAAAGCGTCTTCACTCTTCTAAAAATGTATATATTCTTCTTTTACAAAGATAGTTTATAATTACAAGCACGAAGCCAAAAAGATAAAAAGAAATGAATAAGAAAATACAATTAATTAGAAGTAAGGAGTGCTTAAGATAGGAAGCCGAGAATAAGTTAGTCGCGATTTAATAAAAACCAAAGGCAAAGGCGCCCGGACTGTCACGAAAGCAGATTTAACGGAGCCGAGCATTCCCGACCGCAACCGACACGAACCTCGCGTCGGCGCGTACGCCATTACCTAAACATGCAAAAGAATGACTAAATTGCATGTCGCCACAGATTCGACTCGTGTAGCATTGTGTTTATGTGAAAATGCTTTTTTTTATCAACCATTACTATCGTAATTGTAAATCATATTATATTCATATCCCTTGAGTGTAAATGAGGTTTAAGGTTTTTCCGAGATCCGCTGTTGCGGTCAGAATGGCTGGTGCTTTCGAGTGATTGTTTTTCCTGGCCCCGTGGGCTGCGCGCTTCGGACGAGGAGGGAGGGGAGTGTCTTTTGCGAAGGTGAAGTTGGAGGCCGCGAAGAAAGGCGCGCCTTTTGTTCTGGTGCACCTGTTATCTGAGAAGAAGGGGAGGAGTGGTTCTCTCCCAAGAAGTAGCCGGCATGGGGTGGTCGGCACTGATGGGGTCGCAGACGTGTTAAAAGCTTTCCCATGGCCCAGCCCATTTGCGGCGATGGGGGAACACCATGGGGTTTTAGTCGTTGCGAATCCGATATAAGCATTTTTTTTTCATGTACAAAAAGGGCTTTTGACTATTAAATTCACTTCTTTTTTCATTGAATTAGGGTAAGAAACGAGCACACAGTCCACCTGATGGTAAGTGAATGCTGTGGTCCATAGAAATCTTTAACCTCGATTAAGAATCAAAATGCAGCTGCGTTGTTACCCCTGAGCACTAAGATGCTATGCGTTGATTTCAGTAAAACGAGACTCCGGTTCTCTACACTCACCATACGAAACACATCAGCATCAAATTGCTTTTTTTACGCTGGTATTTTGTGTGAGCGAGATACAAAATTAAATCTTATTAAACATTTCCTTGATGCGAGTTCAACATCGAATCGTTTTTTTCCAATATTTGTGTAATCTCCGGTAGGAATTGTTAATGTCGGGAATCACGTCGCACCGGCGCATTATATTCTTACGTAATGATAATGATAACACGTTGCAACCAAACATGAAGATAATAGTTATAATAACGTCCTTCAGGCCGAATTCCGCCCGCAGCCCACAATCTAAACGGAGACTAGCCATCTGCACAGGACAGAATAACAGTGCTCAAAGGGTATGTGCAAGCACAGGTGCACTCTCTAATCCCTCGATCTCATAGTCTGATGGGACGGTAATCCGACACGAATGGAGAGATCAGGCGCAGGACTTACGGCTTTTCATGTTTCCTGAAGCAAGGAGGGTGAAAACACTGCCAACTTTCGCAAACCCAATTACCTACTGTTTTTGGATTCGAACCGAGGACCTTATGAGCAGTTTTCGCGTTTCTAGACCAACAAGACAGTCAGAGATATCAATTAAAAACCCATCGGTCTGTAATGGAAACTACTGCAATACATAATTCAACTAAACCAAATGTTTCCAAACATCAAAACAAAGCCAACCACGATCCCCAACAGAGTTACACAATCGTTAAGGCCAAATTCTGACTCGAACACTCAACAATTTAAAACTTCGAATTATCATCACCTAGTGGATGATGTTTATCATCCCATATCATCCGGTGTCGTAAGAAGCGACAGAAGGAAATAAATCAGGGCAGCAGCATCTTTCTAATAACGACTAAAGTAAAAAAAACTGCGGCGGCCAACCCGCCCGGAAAGCTTGGCAACTATGGCAAAATGAGACAATCTATTGAAGAAGCCTGTGTTCAGCTGTGGACTTTGATAGGCTATACCGAATTAATGAATGAATAAAAGTCGTGAACCAAACGCCATGATTAATATATTTAACTCGAACGATCCGCCCTGGCTTATCACGAGTGATTTCTGGATCTCGACAACAGCGCGATCTCCCGGGTCCAATTTAGAATTTTAACCATCCGGTGACCCACACATACGCATACAAAAATCGTTCTAGCCGCTTTCGTGTTTAAGCGAGACTAAAGGACAACAGGTGATTCTTATATATAAAGATATTCTGTATTATGCAACAATACTTACTTTTTGCTAACGTTCATTGTGCAGTCAATTTATAAAAATAACAAGGAAAAAGGACACTCAATAATCAAGATTTGCTACATATAAAAATTGGGGGAGATATTTAAAAATATTCCGCCTTCAAAGAAAAGAGTAGCAACATTCGCTGAGATTATCAAAGCCTTGGCGAACCACGTGTTTAACTAAATTGTGTGTGAAATCTGGGACAAAGGGAGGTTGAGATGTGAGTCGACTTAATTATGCATACGAAGGTACCCTTTGTAGTGACAGCTATCCCTGTTATACATGAGATGTGTTGCCAAGTCAGTTTCCCACCGTCCTCTCTTTTATCTAAAGATTTTCAACTTTGTTTTAAAGGGCTAATACAATTTTTATTACCATTTATTATCTGTAAATATAAAATTAAATAGGAACTAATTTGTATGTGAGAGGTTTTTACGTGGTACAGGCATGCTGCAGCTATATTAATTGCAGTATAGTTATAACACGAAAGGGTCGGCTCGACCGGGGAAAGACTACGCTCTCACAGAAAACCAGCGTAAAATAGGAGTTTAATGCTGCTGTGTTTCGTATGGTGAGTGTAAAGAACCAGAGATTCTTTTTATTGTAAAAGAGACATTCCATCTTAGTCCTCATGGCTGGCAACGCATCTGCATTTTGAATAAACACAGGTTACACACGCTACCTACTCTTCTAAATTAAAAAAAAATATTTTATAGGTAATTGCTGTCGTTCGGTATGTCTCTATTATTGTTGAATAAAGAATTGACACATGTACTAACACGGATTTTTCATCTAATCCCAGTTATAGTTTGACTATTCAACGCCGTTTTAAAATTATATTACTCTAACTTTTAAGTATAATCAAAAACATTAAAAATAAAAGCTATTGCAAACACGTACAAAAACAAAACACAAAAACACTTAGAAAAAGTTAAAGTATGGCGAAATAGCAAGTATTTTAATCATGGCAACCATCTCGCTAAAAAAAATATTTAAAATAAAAACCCGAGTTCATTAAGCTACTCGCCGCGCGCTGTATATAAAAAGATAAATTTTTTATTCAAGTTCCCTACTTACTGTATACACAAAGATGTTATACAACTAACTTTACGGGTAAAATTATACTTTTGCTAAAGAAGCTACATTTTTGATATAAATAAATATTTTTTAGGCGTATTCGGTGAAAAAACAAATGAGGGTAGTATTAAAAACAAAAAGATATTATTGCCGAAAATCAATAACCGCTACGCTAAAATGAAAGAGCTAAGATTTTTTTATAAAATTGTAGTTAGAAATGAGCTTACAGTTCACCTGATGGGACGAGGTGATTGCTGCCCATCGGCACACATCGGCAACCAACTACAAACAAAGAAGGCCACAGACGCGCCGTCTTTTTTGAGCACCAGGGTTTAATGTCTCACAGCCTGTAATTGTAATGACTCACAATAGACTTCGCACTAAAACACAGCTGTGCAGGTGCAGGTACTGGCTGGTTGTCGGCAGAAATAGGTATCAGAGAAAAACTGTAGAGAATCGGAGACCCTTTTTACTGGAAACGATTCATTTCATCTGAGCCCTCACGGGTGACAACGCATCTGCGTTTTGATTCCTAATCGAGGATAAATGTAGATGTCTATGGGCCCCTGCATCCACTTAGCATCAGGTGGAATGTGCGCCACTAAAAGTTAGCCTATTCGCAGACGGCGTCGTATTATCAGCGTATCGAAGCGGTGCTGCAGCGAATCGTAGGAGATGTTTATTGCTATTACGATAGTCGTAGTGTACTGGCGTAAAAAAAAACAAGTGTAAAAAATTTAATGTTCATTAATTTCCTTAAAAATTTGACTGAATTTTAATTTTTTTTTCTTTTCACGAATTTTAATTTCAATACCTAGGTATGAACAGGACTGAAAAGTGATAGAATTCGTGAAACTGGTTGAACCGTTCCCTTGTTTATATAATCATTCATTAAGTGAATATTCAAGGAAAGCCGTAACGGATATAGTTTGGGCAGAAATTCACCCAACACATTTGGTACCGTTGACGCTATGATTTCAACTGAGATCTACAGACACGTCAGACGTTTTTTACGTCTTAAGTAAAACATACGTATTCTCGACGATTCGGCTGTTGAACACTGCAGGTCTCGTACGCGTTGCGTCGTAACGATACGCTTACGATACGACTACGCGAACGACTCGTGTGCGAAGAGCCTTAGTCACCCTTATTCTGTAAAAACAAAAACTTTCACAGACGCACTCCAAGGAAAAAGACGACCTACCACCACATAGTAGCCTCTAATTATACCGGCTCTCAACATCGTGACCCTTCACCAGTCGAGCCGACCCAATGGCGTTACAGCCATAATACAGATACTGCCAGACTTACCACACACACACCACTTTACATGTCCTTGAAATATTTTAAACTTCTCTTTTGTTTCTGTGATGTATTCATTTACCGAGGAGCACGTTGAATAGCAGTTAAAATTGCTTACAGTGACGTTAACGAGAATATACCACGATATGGCTGCCAGTATACATAAACATAAACACTCACACCTGTCACCCAGAGGGATAGGCAGAGACTACAGACTTCCATTTGGCACGATCCTGGCACAACTCTCTCGCCTCCTTCACATCCATACACCTACGCATACATGCTCGTCGGTTATGGGTACTCCTAATTTGGCCCGTTTTCAATAAATCGCCAATTTGGTCGATAAATTTTCGCCTAGGACGTCCCTTTCCGACTCTGCCATTCACTTCTGCAACATAAATTTTCTTTGTCACTCTTTCCTCATTCATTCTTTCCACATGACCAAACCACCGAAGCATTCCTTTCTTAATCCTGGTCACAACATCATCTTGCAAACCACACTCTTCTCTTATTACACAATTTCTTACCCTGTCGTTCAGATTCAGCCCTAACATACTCCTTAAGGACCGCATTTCTACTGCGTTGATTCTACTCTCGTGCTTCTTCTGCCACACCCAACTTTCACTACCATACGTTAAAGTAGGGACCAACACAGCATTGTGAATTGCCATACGTGCCTTTTTTGACACATTTTGACTCTTCACAATAGAGTGCAGGGCCCCATTTACTCTATTATGGCGGCCAGTATAATATAAACAAAAACTATATAAAACAAACACTTTCTACAATCAGGGTATTCACTTTACTTTTTTATGAGAGGTTGATTAAATATCAATAAAGGTACATTGACCAAAGCCTAGAAAAGCTACCTACTATAACGAACTTTAAAAAGATAAATGTGCTAATTTTAACAATGGATTGGAACATTAAGCTGAATGACACAAATGATTATTTCAAATCATCCTACTTTCATGAGCATCGCGGAAATATGCAAGTCGTTGATATTTTTTATAACAATGGTATTTTTAACCTTAAAGAGCATTTGAGATCGTTGAATTATTTTATACAATATCAACGACCTGGCAATCTTTTTGTTGTATTTAAATTTCAAATCCTTGCAGCGGAAAGTTCTAGACGCGTCAGGAGTATACGTGCATGAATTGTTTTTGTTCTCGTTATATCTGCGTGTACTTCCTACGAGCACAAAAGCGCGAGTTGGCTTGTGACAGCTTTATTCGGATTTCATAGTTGATTCCATTGTACGTTGTTTTGCATTGTTTCATGAAAATCCACTTCTCTGGTAACATAGCTGCATTCCATGCATAACAAAACTTATGCTCTAAAACATTTTAAATATAAATTCTAACAGTTTTCATTCATTTTCCCGTTATAGTAAAATTTTACTTAGGTTTATGTCGCAAGAATTTGTCTTTCGATAGATAGTGAAAAAATGTCTTAAAAAATTCCTACCAAAACTCATTACACCTCTAATAAAAATCGTAAAAGTACGACGTAACTTAAAACAGGGCTATGATAACCTCAGGGTGTGGCAGGTACTGACCACGGTCCCGAACCACATGCATCAGTCGACTTCCTCCATTTCTTACCAGGTCGGCACTCTTTGTAGTAGCAGGCTATCTTATGGCGGCTTCTCACTGCGTGTGTTATCACGCGCTGCGCCGCCCGTGTTGATTTGTACGCGCAAGCACGCGCCACGCGCAAGCACGCGCCACCCGTTTTAACTGGCGTGACACGGCGCGGCGCGTGCTTGCCCAAACTCCGAGCCACTGAGTCAGTCTGTTTAGCGCAGCGCGCAGCTCCAGCCATGGAGCAATGCCACTGAAGAAGAAGGCATCGCTGTTGCTTAGCTGATTTTGTCTTATTTTGTGGATATCATTTACTTAATAAAATTAACATAAAAAAAGAAGAAAAGGCGCTGGTGGATGTCATCGTTAAAATTAAAAAGTCAGCAACCGTCTCATTAGACCACTCCATATTTATATAGATGAGAGTACCTCAACGTCGGACGAGTTAAGAGAAAATGAACGAGATTGAATCTTGTAACTTGTAAGCACACACCACGCCGCGCACGCCCGCGCACCGACGTCCGAGTCCGCGCCGCGCCGCGCCACGCCGCGCCTTTGAAGTTACCGATTTTAAACGGATAGCACGCGCCGCGCCACGCCTGTCCGTGCCACGCCGCGTCCAGCCATTCACATTGCGGTGGCGCGTGATAACACACACGGTCATTACACACCACCGAGGCTGTGCCACTCGACAGTAATCTCGTGTACTGCGGACTAGAATCAGAGAGACTCAAGTTAGTCAGATAAACGTATTTAATTTTTTTTACTTTGAGCACAAACCGCATACTAACCTAAATTGACAAAAATTGTTAATGTAAATTTTCACGGATTTATCACGTACTCTGCGATGATAGGAATTATCCTGAGGGATTCATAATTATTTATAGGAAACCGCCTGCCCCCTAGGATTTTCTAATGTATCGGGGAGGCAGTTTACATACATAAATTGCACAAGCACAAACATCCAGACCTGCTAGTTCGCCTGTATATATTAAGACACCGCTACGTGCTATTTTTTACACCGAAAACCTGTTAGATGAGAACTGTCATATCATGTTACGAGTATAATAGAAATTCAAGTAAATTACTTTTTTACGGACTTTACCTCATTGGTTTTAACTTATCTTTATACATTCCCAACATTTTGAGTTTTACAGCAAAAATAGGTGTATGGACCTACTGAAAAAAAGTTGTATTATTTAAAAGAATTCTGAGGAATATGTAGTAAATGTTTATTATATATTATAAATTTTCGGACATCTAGAGCGAGCGTGCACTCAGCCGCTCGAGCTACCTCTGGGTAAGGGCTGGACTGAAAACCAGTGCATTCACTGAGTCCGATCCGTTTCACGGTTTCAAGCTGCAGCACAGGGTATTTTTAAAATATTTTCTTAAATTTATAATAATGTTAAATTACTTTTAATTTAGTTATATTTATCTTTTGGCTTATATCTACTTTTTACTTGTTATGCTGCATGCTTAAACTGGAATAAATGCATTTCTTTCTTTCTTTCTTTAATTACAAATCAATAAGGCTATGTTTATTTTTAAAATCATATCACACGGTATACACGGCAAAAAAGTGACTTAGAACTTAAGATAAAGTAAGTTGGAGTTTTTTGGATGGTGGTTTCTACGATATAATACATGATGCACACGCTTCGTAGTCGCGGCGTTAGTAAACCCACCACCCCACATCATCCCAGAGGTGTCACAAGAGGCGACAGAGGGAAATTGAACCAGGAGAGGAGTAGCAGCATCCTTCTCATTAAAACCACGGTTACGATGACATAAAATTATATTTATATAATTATAATTTTAAATATATATATTTTATATATAGTAGTTTTAATAAACATTTTAAAAATAGTATTTTAAATAAAAAACTGCGGTTATTATGACAAATATCTACTCTATGACGCAATCTATATTATCTAATATATAAAACATAATATTTGTCTGTTCGTATTTTATGCGCAGCTATATATTCGCTGCAGCTATATTATGGTTGTAACACGAATGGGTCGGCCCGACCGAGGAAAGACCACGCTCTCACAGAAAACCAGCGTAAAATAACAGCTAAGTACTGCTGTGTTTCGTATGGTGAGTGTAGAGATCCGGAGACTCTTTTTTACTGGAAATTAGGCATTCCATCTTAGTCATCAGGGGTGACAACGCATCTACGTTTAGAAACAGAAACAGAAACTTTTTTATTCAATGTAGATTACAAACAATACTTATTGAAAGTCATTTTTTTCATTTACCACTGGTTCGCATAAAAACCTCTGTCCTGGGAAGAACCAGCAAGAAACCCAGCGGGACTTTTTTTTTTTTCAAATAATAGCTTACAATCATGTTTACAAATAACAACACAAGACAAATTAGAAATAACTTGGTAGCGATCACCCTTCCCAGGGGTTACTATCATCCATAAATTTCTTAATATTATAATAACCCTTTTTATACAAACTTAGTTTAATAAAATTCTTGAACTTTGCGTATGACAAATTTTGTATATTTTTTGGGATTTTGTTTTTGAAAATTAATGAAGTATCACCAGCAAATCTAAATCATGGTTATCTCATGGTTTGATTCTTAATCGAGGATAAATGTAGATGTTTATGGGCCACAGCTTCCACTTACCATCAGGAGGACTGTGTGCTCGTTTGTCACCCTTATTCTATAAAAAAAAGATTGCGGTAAAACTTTGTCAACATATTGCTTGCATTTCCGCGGAGGTTATATAGATTAACTTACAGTAGGCGATGCGTGTATCGTACCGACAAATTTATTTAAAAGTTATATATCATTCAAATTCAAGACGTGCATTACACTCTCATGCAGGCGTCGATCAATTCCATCAATCATGATTGATAAAAAATGGATGGTGACCGATAGGCGTGGCGTACATTACGCGCTCATGCAGGCGTCAATCACTGCATTACACGGTAAGTTATTCGTTAATCACAACTGTAATTGTTGTAATACTGACAGCCTGCATGAGCGTGTAATGTACGCCTTATGAATGTGTTATCATTCCCAATTAAACAATATACTAATTTAAAACGATATTTCACCAATTTTTGCAACGCGTTGGGTACCAGCCTACTGGCTGGTCTATAATTTTTATGATTTTAATATTATGTTTATGACTTAGAAACGTTGCTGTCAAAAAATAAAAGGAACATTATGGTAACTCGAAGAGAGTTACCATAATGTTCCTTTTATTTTTGGCACCTATCATCACATAATATTTTGTTTATTGAATTTAGCTTTGCTCTTAAACGACTTTCATATTTTATCATACAACACCGATTTCTACAAACAAACAAAATCATAATGTGTTTCCAATCGAAATTTTAATATTTAATACTTATTTTCATGATTTGTGTTTTTTTAATCTTCCCTTTCACCAAGTGTTCGAAAGCAGGGCTCTCGACTTGGCCCTTCACGGGCGTAATTCTTTGAGAGGCCAAGTGATTCCATCGGTTTTATACAAAGCAAGCTTTTAACCGAAACAATAAATCAGGATAATAAAACACGATACTCTTCGCACGAAACCTCGCGGGAAAACGTTTAATTTCCTTTGTGCTTGTTTGGAGTTTTACGGGTAAATACAATCGGCAGAGAAACGATCTTATCTAGACCACAAATTTCAATAATACGTGTTGTTTTTTTGTGATTATTTAAAATAAAACCGTGTGCTCTTTACTTGTGATCTGTATCGTATTTTAACCACGCACAGTTTAAATGTTTAAGTTCCTTACAAAGTCAGTTTCTTAAAAAAACTTTTATAGAGTAAGGATGATAAACGACCACACAGTCCACCTGATTGTAAGTGAATGCAGAATCTCATCTACATCTATTCTCGCTTGAGAATCAAAGTTACAAGGCGGTTATCTGAGGTGAAATGCCTCGTTTCCCGTAAAAAGGTTCTGATTTCGGCTTTCGCTTTATTTTTGCATTACATCATACGAGAGAAGTGTTACTATCTTATTCCTTTATCTAAAAATGCGGCCGTTTACTGTCGGTAATTGCTTTGGTCGATTTCGCAATCGTTTGTCTCTCTGGTGCCTTTTTATATCAGCCGTACTGAGAAGTTTGAAAACACCGCTGCGCTGTGAAATTTTTCTTTGTTCTAATGAGCAGTTTCCGATAGTATATGTATATTTTATGCCTCGTTGCCTTGTCTAGTGGTCCTAAAGGCAATTGAAGATCATGAGGTCCCGCGTTCAAATCCCGGGTCGAGCTAAAATTAGTTATTGTGTTTTTCTGTCAAGAAATTCTTAGTAGCTACCAACAGCCAGTCCGACTCCTGCCAAGAGTGCTTATTATATCAAATCTTTTCAATAGTAGTGAGTGTATCAAAAGTCCACTGCTGAACACAGGCCTCCCCCATAGACTGTCTCATACGGGGATATTTATCGTAGTTGCCGCCCTTGTCAAGTGGCTGCCGCAGTTTTTTAACATTATTTATCTGATATCAGGAAGATGCTGTCGCTCACCATCTGATTCTATTTATCTCTGTATCTGCCTCTTATAACACCTACGGCACAATATGGGGTAGTGGATATTCTTACATTGCCACTGCAATGATATTTTTCTTATAATAGAGGGTGCAAACAAGCATGCGGCTCACCACCACCACCACCAATGGTAAGTGATTACCGCCGCTCATGAACAGCTACAACACCAAGGCGATTGCAGATGCGTTGTAGGCCTTTTAAAAAGGAATAGGTTCTTTTCTTGAAGGTCCCTAAGTCGTGTCGGTCCGCAAAAATCTCTGGTGGATCCCACAAGGAAGTTGTGCAAGGAAGAAAACTTCTTTTAAATCGCTTAGTGGTGGACCGCCAGTCATCCAGATGACTGGCGATCCACCACTATTCGATGGTATTGCGATGGATTATCGGATGGTATCGCGAGTTTTGTCGCGATGTGCGATGGTGAAACTGTGCGAATGGAGATAAATTAAAATGCAATGAAAACCAATCATTTAATTACAGTAAAACCTCACAAACATTTTTTTTCCATTAGCACAGTGTAAATTGTTTCTGTATCTGGTCAATTTAACTAATTGCAGTTTCACAGAACCGTGATAACCTACAATTTATTTATATAAATAAACCCATTTTCTGATGCGAATGCTGGATGATAGTAATACAAATATAGGAGTAAAGGCCAGTTAATTTCAAATTCAAATTATTAATTGTAAGTTAAACGTAAATGTAGAGCCGTGGTAGCTCAGATGGTTAACGCTCACTGTAAATATAACAGAACGCGAGTAAACCGGTTTCAATCCCCGCCGGCACCTATGTAATTGTTAATAGCAATTTTGAATGCTGATTTACCACGTGCCCGGCGGTGAAGGAAAACATCGTGAGGAAACCTGGTTGTCTGAAGAATAAGGCAGAAAAAAAAATATTTCGAAGACATGTGACGTTCGCCAACACGCATCGGGGCAGCGCGGCGAATACTACCACGCCCTAAAACCCTCTCAGAAATGAGGGGAGGCATGTGCCCAGCATTGGGACATATATAGGCTGTAACTTTAACTTAACTTTAACTTTAAGTTAAATGTTAAAAGCCGGTTTGTAGTACACCGAATACATAAGTAAAATGTTTTGTTTTTTATAATAATGTATTTTTCTGTACATAATAGACTTCTGTATTATTAAAACATAACCTATTAAATGAATGTCTATGCATTTGAAATATCATAACTAATATTTAGAAGATTAGGTACATAAACACAATTTTTTCTGCATTTGTAGTCAGTAGCTTACTCCTTTTCTTCTCGTACATAATACCAATTTCAGAGAAGACGCCCTGAATAAAGACTACTTTGTTTCCGGAATACTTTTGCCTAAAATCGGCTAGGTTGCCCGCAAAACCTTAATTCCCTATTTTCCACACCAATAGATGGAATTATTTTTTCAAATGTATATGGAATCACTTCTGAAGTATAGCTTATTAGATAAAAGAGTAATTTAAATCGGTTCAGTCGTTTCCAGGAAATTGGTAGAAACGACATATAAAAACAAAAGCTTTCAATTCGGAACTATAGTTTAAAAAAAGGTTCGACACGATAGATTTAAAGAGTATCATGAATATGTTAACCGCTTGCTTTGAACACATCGGATCGTTGAAATATACTGATCAACTTTTTTATTGCTAACAACTCTCCACAAAGAACTTCAATTAATAAAAGGAAATGAAATATTGGAAGTCTTATTAGTTTCGGTTCAAGTTCTCGTTAACAAACACTTTCCGGTCACTCGTTTTGATTTCAATTAACTCGGTGCATATTTTTTATTTTGTAAACTGCTAAAACGTATCATCATTTTGAATCGTTATTCAAAATCAGCTTCTCTAGCCACTGTCATCTGTTCTTTCACAAGAATACATTCGCTGGCGCGCATTATTTAAAAGTTCTGTTTTTGCATAGTGGTATTCACTACAAGTACTGGTATTCTTGTCAATAAATTACCAGTACGTGGGTGTGTTTGGCAGTTTTAGTTAGATTTACCGACATCTGACGATCCGTTAATTACTAGAGCTTTATCCATATAAATAGCAGTTATAGCAGCACCCTATAAGTTGTAATGTAGACCCTCGACTCGAAATATATTACACATAGAAATAAAACCCTTTCAAGATTGTTCACGCATGTACACGCTCACTCAGATTCACAATACAAAGATTTCTGAATAAAAGAAATCCTCATTTCTGAGTTAAAAAAAACTGAAATGACCAACTTTCTTTTTTTTTAAACCATGTTGGTTGGTTGGTAGCACGAACGGGTCTGTTCGATCAGAGAAGCACAATACCAAAATACCGATGTTAAATAGCAGCTTAATTCTGCTGTGCTGTGCGTCGCATTGTGAGTGCAGAAAACCGGAGATCCATTTTACTGGAAACGTGGTGTTCCAACTTAAATCTCGGGCGATGACCACGCATCTGCAATTTGAATATTTGGTCCACCACAGAACCACGCTGCAGCTATATTATGGTTGAAGCATGAAGGAGGAGCTCTCACAGAATAGCAGCGTAAAATAACTGTTTAATGCAGCCGTGTTTCGTGTGGTGAATGTAGAAAATCGAATACGCTTTTTACTGGAAACGAGGCATTTTATCTTAGTCATCAGAGATAACAACACTTTTGCATTTTGATTTTTAATTAAGAATAATAAGTATAGTAACAGTTTAAATGTGTTAGGGCTACAGCATCCTCTTACCATCAAGTGGACTCTCATGCGGTATATTCTGTACGAAAATACTCCAAAAACCCCTCAAGAGTAAGTGCCCAGCGAGGAACCTTATAGGTTAGGCTATAACTTTTTTTTCTATAATAGCTTACATTGTGATTATCTATACTTGTGTCACTGCACTCTATCCTCTAATTGATTTAATCACCCAACCCCTCGAGACACCATCCCAGACATAACGTGATATCCACAACGAACCCATTTTAATCTCCATTGTCGATGGCGAACATAATGTCATATCCATGCAAATGTCATCTCCCTGTGTACAATATACGTCTTGGTGTACGTGACTGTCATACAAATTACTGCATTTTTATTTCTTGCCTTGCTGTTCATTCCGTTTTATGTATTCAAAACAAATGCAGTAATTACTACTAGTAGTGATGCCATGGATCTTAGACGTCGTCTTTTACTGCTAACTGTTAAGAACGTAACAAAATAGCCATTTTTTATCAATATAGATTAAAAATACTTTCTTATTGAATCATTTTGACCATTTAACTATTACTACTGTTTCTGAAAAAAACCTCTATCCTGGAAAGAACTAGCAAGAAACTCAGCGGGACTATTTTTTTCAAAGGAAAACTTTACAAAAACAATGTATACTATGTAATTTGTATTACATATATGCAAGTATAGTATATGTACCACATTAAACTACGGCTACATAGGGTAGTCTTGATGCCATATGGCATCGGTTGAACATCGATCTAGTTGAAATAAACCGGATGCAATTTGAAGCTATCAATTGCACTTGGACCGTACGCAATTGAAATATTTAATTGGACGACCAAATGAACTGGATTTCATATTTTCAGTTTATTTTCTCGAAACTGAAATCAAAACATTCCAATTCAGTTTAGGATCTTTTGGAACTAGTTTGAATATCAAAATTTACCATTGTTCGAAAAGTAATATTTACTATAATTAATTTGCACACAAAACATAACAAAAGCTAATAAAAATGAACGAGTGATTGATATAAATAATGAAGGGAAAAACACTTAAAAGCGTTGTTAATAACAAAAACGCGAGCAACACGGGTTCGATTCTCGCCGACACTAATGAAATTTTTTATAGCTATTTTAAGTTCTATATACCAAGGGCATTCGGGTCAGCATTTTCGATTGGATATACCAAAATTTTGTTGGTCTCCACTGCTTCTGCTTGTTCGTTAATTAGTAGATACCACGCTCTCACATAATACCAACGTAAAATAGTAGCTTGATGCTTCTATGTTTCGTATGGTGAGTGCAGAGAACCGGAGACCTATTTTTCTAGAATTGAGGCATCCCATCTTAATCCTCAGAGGTGACAACGCATCTGCATTTTGATACTTAATCGAGATTAAATTTAGATAATTATGGGTCACAATATCTACTTACCATCAGCTGGACTGTGTGCTCGTTTGTCACCCTAATTCTATAAAAAAATACTTAAATTAAAAAAAAACTCATCATACATGCTATATGTTTATTTGGCAGTCGTACTGGTTTTCTGACAAGGAGTTTGCCTGGGAAGGTACCACAGTACTTCGCCAAATAGCAGTGCTTGCACTGCTGTATCCCGGTCAGACAGTCGAGCCAGTATTATTACGGACTTCCATCTTAATTCTCAGATGTGACAACGCATCTTCAGCCTTCTATGTTTGAATATAATGTTGGCTATAGGTGTCCACGGACCATCAGTAACCAGTACTGACCTGTAGATTTGTTTGTCACTTCAATTTCATGTATAAAGAAATCAGTAAGAGCTTTTTCTCAAACTTTTTTTATACGTTCTACGAGTTTTTAAGTGCTACGACTATTCGAAAAATTAAGGAAATGGTTTAAAGCAGCAGTTGCACATATATAGTACTTACGATAAGTAGTAAATAAGAAATCGTATGTTCATTAGAAACTGAGCAGTAATAACTTAAGTTGAAAATTTTAAAAACCCCCGAAACAAAAAAGTTTATGATCTTTAAAAGGCTGAACAGATTTTGATAAAAAAACATGTCTAGGAACCACCGCTAGAAAACCGGCTTTTAAATAAAAAACCACCGCACACAAATCGATTCACCCGTTTAGGAGCTACGGTGCCACAGATAGCGGTTAAACTAACAACACCCCTCTTTTTCGTCGGGGTTTAAAAATATAAACGAAGAGTATCAATGTCCAAAATACACAACAGCAAGGTAAAGCGATTGAGCAGTAAAATGGCTAAATGAGCATTTACATGTTAAATGGGAATAGCAGTTGTTAAATGGGAATAAGTCGGTATGAAATTTCGCTATAAATATTTTATTACATTCAATGATTTCAAAAGGAAGGATAGGCCCGTCTAAATATTTTACTCGAAACTTTTTCATACAAGAAAAAGTAGCGCAGCTGTCATAATACAAACGTCATATCAAAACATCACGTAACCAGGGTCGGATTTCGTGGTATAATTATCCTAATTGTACCATTATTTCATAGTTTGTAGTGCATAGTATCGAAATAATACTAAGCGAAAATACCATAATTTTATCTAAAGGTCGACTTGTATCATTATTGGGTCCTTTTACATTTTAATATTAACACTACGATATCGAGAATTTCTGTAATGTATATGAGTCCGCGTTTTTAATAAAATTAGAATTAGCTCCCTTTCTGGTCAATCGATGAAAAAAGAAGCATGAAACGACAAACGTGATATAATTTTTTTTAAATAGTATAATTTTATTTTCCATGTACAATATCTTTGAGGGTCTGAATCCAACCCTGGCCTAATCTTGGTAACGTAACTAAACTAATTGTAAAATAAAACTTTTAAAATGCGTTTATATAATAATTTAGCTGTAACAAAATTAATATAAAGTTAGTTACCGATGATACGATATCCCATGATTCTTTTAAATCTTTGTATCGTAATTTTTTATTCTTTTATCACGCAACTAGACATATTAGTGACAAGCAATCTGTCAAATACTCAAATCTGTCCTGCACGCGCACCACTGTCGACCGATTCTCTTTGGCCTAAACTGTAATTTTAGGGCCAGCGCACTGGTCCGTTTTAGTTGTTCGGTCGGCACGGTCCTTACGCTAGTAATATATAAGTCAATGATTATATTATAATTACAGCCTTTAAAAGACAACTGCTGAACATATGTCCTGTCTTATAGGCCTTTTTGTCAAAGTAGAAAACTTTTTCATTTAGAATTGCGATCAGAAAGATGCTACTAATCTCCTGTTTAAGATTTAGTGATTCTATCATATTGCCACGCTTGCCAGACGTGTTGGTAACCGCAGGAGGATATTGCTGCCATATAATTGACTCAGTTTTCCTCTGTCACCTCTTACAATTCGAAATTTTTCTCAAAAATTATGGAATTCTAGCCCTAAAAATTTCGTAAAACGGTAAAAAAAATAGATCATTTTGTTTGTTTCATAAAAACACTGAAAAACCAAAAGAATTTTACAATAAAAATTGCCAACATTTTTTCCAATCTGAAGCCGTCGGTTTCACTCCCTTCAATCATTTCATTCCAATGAATAAAAATTGTAAAGACGAGCAAATCGCGCCAGGAGCTTCGTTAGTAAAATTACCCAAGGTTTCCCCACAGTTTCTGTCCAAATGGCATTTGTTTATTTATCAATAAGATTCATCATCAGCTGTTACAATGTAAGACAAGACATTAATTAAGATTTCTATACTATGCTTTACAACGGCTTCGACGGCTGCGTGGCACAGTGGCTTAGTAATGACTAATGAGTTACATACAGTGCTAGAGGCTGCGCCGCGGGTTCGAATCCCGCACGGAACAACTATGGCCTAGTAATAATTGTTCACGGTCTGAATATATGCCTTTGTGCACATTATGAATGTAAACTGACCCCACGATACAGGAGAATTCTTAGTAATGAGTTACATACAGTGCTAGAGGCTGCGCCGCGGGTTCGAATCCCGCACGGAACAACTATGGCCTAGTAATAATTGTTCACGGTCTGAATATATGCCTTTGTGCACATTATGAATGTAAACTGACCCCACGATACAGGAGAATTCTTAGTAATGAGTTACATACAGTGCTAGAGGCTGCGCCGCGGGTTCGAATCCCGCACGGAACAACTATGGCCTAGTAATAATTGTTCACGGTCTGAATGTATGCCTTTGTGCACATTATGAATGTAAACTGACCCCACGATACAGGAGAATTCTTAGTAATGAGTTACATACAGTGCTAGAGGCTGCGCCGCGGGTTCGAATCCCGCACGGAACAACTATGGCCTAGTAATAATTGTTCACGGTCTGAATATATGCCTTTGTGCACATTATGAATGTAAACTGACCCCACGATACAGGAGAATTCTTAGTAATGAGTTACATACAGTGCTAGAGGCTGCGCCGCGGGTTCGAATCCCGCACGGAACAAGTATGGCCTAGTAATAATTGTTCACGGTCTGAATATATGCCTTTGTGCACATTATGAATGTAAACTGACCCCACGATACAGGAGAATTCTTAGTAATGAGTTACATACAGTGCTAGAGGCTGCGCCGCGGGTTCGAATCCCGCACGGAACAACTATGGCCTAGTAATAATTGTTCACGGTCTGAATATATGCCTTTGTGCACATTATGAATGTAAACTGACCCCACGATACAGGAGAATTCTTAGTAATGAGTTACATACAGTGCTAGAGGCTGCGCCGCGGGTTCGAATCCCGCACGGAACAAGTATGGCCTAGTAATAATTGTTCACGGTCTGAATATATGCCTTTGTGCACATTATGAATGTAAACTGACTCCACGATACAGGAGAATTCTTAGTAATGAGTTACATACAGTGCTGGAGGCTGCGCCGCGGGTTCGAATCCCGCACGGAACAAGTATGGCCTAGTAATAATTGTTCACGGTCTGAATATATGCCTTTGTGCACATTATGAATGTAAACTGACCCCACGATACAGGAGAATTCTTAGTGTGGAGGTGACGCTTTTTCTTAAATAATCAGATTGACAATGCATCACCACTTATAGACAAACACAGCATACATATTTTTTGGAAGGTTACATGTAACATTTAGGTTTAAAGTTAAACTAAATATTAGGTATCTGTAGCATAATGTTACAAATTTTGCAAAAGCTAAGATATTATAGAAATTCAAACGTAAAAAAATTCTGTCACTTTATCGCATAGTCTGACGATAGATAAGTATCTATATCTAGTATCTAATATGGAAGAACGGTACAATGCTGCCATGCACAAGCAAGCGCAGTCCTGCGCGATCCACATGAATATACGACCTTATGAAACATCAAAATCGATGAATGCAGGTAATTTACAATCTATAGGAAGGTGTTTGTTTAACCGTAGATTTGTGTTACTTAATCAATGAATGATTAAGTAAAAAATTAAGAAGCAGCTTAGCAATAAGTTGCAGCGCTGCGGCCGTGGGTTCCAACCCCGCACTGTCGACAAACACACAACAAAACACCCCGGGTCTGAATATTTGTCCTTGCGAATTTACAGCCTACATACGTCCCACAACTGGGCACACGTCTTCTCTTATTTCTGAGAAGGTTTTTAATACTTATAATTATAAATTATTTATTCTCTCCTCACAAATGGTACTTTCAGAGTTAACGATTTGCCATAATTAGGTAATAGCTTTGTGAGACTGGTGCCTGATGTAGGTTTTTGTGAAAAATCCTGCGTTACAGGTAACCAGAGCCCTAATGGGCGGACAGAATCAGTGGCAGAATTAATAACAATGGAAACTATTAAGGCAATTAAAAAATAATGAAAGCTATTAAAGAACGTATAAAACGTTTTCGGGCAAGGGAGTGTCGCGTTACCACAATGCATATTGGCGGACTTCAAAATATATATTTTATTCTTCATAGAATGAATTTCTTAAATAATCACAAAAAAGCACCACTTAGTAAAACTAATTTTAAAGGTTTTATCAGGTATATTTTTTTAAAGTTCTAATGGTCACTCCCCGTCCCCACTGATCATGAGTGGTGTTAAATCGCTTTTTAAGCCCTAAACGTGGAGAATATAAAAACTAAATTAAAGGCGATAAAATCCATTAAATTAGTTTTATTTAATGTGTATTATTCGCGTAAAAATAAGAAATCGTTATAAAAAATACAATTTTTGACGTAAAAATTTTTAAAACATATCAATACTTACCTTTAACGCATTGCAAACATTAATAATTAAACAATTATATAAAATATATTCATTTTTTATATAATTGTTCTCTCTCGCTAATTTTTACTGCTTTACCGAACACGTTACATACCTGAAACAAAAAAAGAAAAATATTTAATTATATTTCGTATTTATCTATGAAATTACCGTTTTGTCACACTGGCCACTTCGAATGGTTTTACTTCGAATTCTAAATTAGAATAAATTTTATATTTTAAAAACATATTTTTAATTTCTCTTCTTTATAACCACTAAAAAATCCCTCACATTAGGCAATCTATGGGTTACGTAGTAACATTATTTAATCTGTGCCATTGGGGAGTTCTACGTTCAGTAGTGAACTTTTTCTAAGCAGTTATAAACTAATAAAAAAAAACTTTTTCAAAATCTTTCGTTTCTTTTGATTCCTTTTTTGTTTTATTTTATTTGTGTTATTTTTGAATATCGTCACCTTAGAGTGTAAACCTGCTAACTCACTTGAAGTAAATTTTACAGGACAGACAAAAAACTTAATATATTTTATAATTGCTGCTTAGGAAACAAAACAAAAATAAAGTTGATTTATTTTATAATATTTTATTGTAAAAACTATAAATAAACCAAAAAATAACTAAACCTGCTCTTTTATATGCGATTTTGTGACTTAGCAGGTTTTTGTATGTGTTTTGAATATATTGTGATGGACTTAGCAGGGTTTTTGGGTAAAATATATATAATAAAATAAATGTAATTGGTGCATTCTTAATGCACTTCAAATTCAAATAAACTTCAATAAAACAAAACAATCATCTAAGTAACATGGCAACTCAAAAAAAAAAACTATTTAACAATTCAATACTTTGTGTTGATAAATCTTTCCATTACTTAATAAGAGAGGTAGTTAAGGTACATAACTAGGAACGTTAAAATATTATCCACTGTAATTTTTCAGTCGTGGGGTAAATTGTCATAGTAAGAACGGTAATCCTCAGGAAGTGATCTTTTTAAATATTGCAGATCTTCAAACTTTCTGGCAGTAATCTTTCTTCTAGTTGCATGGAGATTTCGAAGCTGAGTGAACGGCAAGGGAACAACATTCGACAATTTTCTTTGTGGAATTGTTTGCCATTCATCAGGGAATCTCAATTTGAAATATATTTCACCACTTGGTGTGTAGCGCAGAGCTCGTATATCAGTCACTTTAGCGTCACCTATGCCACGACCAGGACGAATGCTTTTATTGAAAAACTTATGACTAAGGTAGGTTACGTCATAAGGTTTTGGTTTTTTTCTATCTGACCTACAGACTCCAACATATTCTGCAGGAACATTGATATCTTTGTTCTTAAGTGCTCGTTCGATAGTGGAATGCATACTATCAGCCTCCATCTGAGTATGCCCAACCTCAAGAAATTTTTGTTCAATGATTATGTTGTGGTTCATAGCCGTGGACAACAAAGCATTTGACATCACACAGTTCCTATTCTGGTAAGTACACCCATCACTGTAAAAAATAACTGTAAGTACTTCTGCTGACCTACTTTGTGATAAAATCCTTTTTTCAATTAAATCAACCCATACACTTGCAAACTCTTCAGAATTTAGTCCTCCTTCAGTTTCATTCCATAAGTAACAAAATCCGTCTCTGTTTTTTTAAATTAAAGAATGTCAAATTATGTACTTGGAGTTTTGTTCTGTAATACAAACTACTTAATTTTGACTTCGGTGCCATCATAACTGCTTGCATGTCAACTGTGAATACAATCTTTCCTTCATTCTTGTCTTTGTCCTTTTCTATTCTAGCTTCTTCTTTTTTCTGCTGATGTTCTGAATATTCTTCCGCCGATAAATTTCCAACTTTGAACAAAGAGCATTTCTCGCATTGATCCTTTCTTGGGAAATACAATCCTAGATTTTTGGCGTCGAAGGCTTCGTAAAAAGTTGCTATAGATAGAGGCCTCACATCACGACTTTTACAACAATCGTCTTGGTATAATCTGTAAAGAGATTGTTTTGTTGTCCATTCTGGTAACAAATATTTTTTCTGAGTTTTGGCGCGACAGTAGTGTGATTCCATAATAGGCAATGAATCGAAAAAACTGTCCATTTCTTGGCGTTCTTTGGCAAAAGGCTTAGATGAAGAAACTTCGGTTTCGTCGTCGTTCCTTCTTTGTTGAGTTTTAGTGGCATTATTTAGTTTTATGCCATTTAATTGCTTGTTTTTCCAACTAAGCACAGTCCACCTGCCAATACCAAGAGTGTTGAGAAACATATTCCTGCAGACTTTGAATCGCTCGTCTTGTTTTTTTAAATAGTATACTAAAGATTGACTTCTTCTAGATTCTTTATTTTCTTTCCTTCCTCGTGGTCTATTTATTGGCAATGATGTTACAAGACTATCGACGTAAACTTTTTTCTCTTGCCAACTCATGCTCCAAAATCCTTTAAATATTTCTTTCCTGTCTTCCTCTGTAAAACTTGAACACTTAATAGTCCCATGTTCAGCTTGTTTACATTTACACCTTTGTTTTATTATTCGTGGTTCTTTCGGAATTTCATAATTCCATGTTTCTTCCTTTTTTCTGCCATAATATTTTTTTCCAGATTCTCTTAACTTTCTATTTTTTTCTGCAAACCAATTAGACTTTTGTATTTGTGCTCTTTTCTTTCTTTTTTTACTTTTATCTGGATAATCGCTATCAGACATAGAGTCAGAATGAATATCATAAGGAACTAAGCCTTCGTGGTCGCTTCCATCTTCTATATTATTCGCACCATCTTGAACATGGGTTTCATGTAAATCCATATTTTGACTGCCAATTTCATGACTTAAGTCCTGAACGCCTTGAACGTTACTCTCAGCAAATGACAGGTTCGAAGAAATCGAAACTCTGTCATTATTGATTTCTTTGTCTATATTATTATGGCTAGTAACAGATGTGGACGGGGTAATGCTACTATAGTTAATAGTCTCAAGTAAGGCAGGTTCAGTCATTTCAATAACAATGGGTTCCTCTGTTGCTTTAGTTATAGGTACCATTTTACAATTTTCAGGTAAGGTAGGTAATTCCAGTGTGTCAGATAAGTCAATATTAATATATTCAAATTCTACATTTTCAACATCTGATAATAATAATTCATTGTTAGGAGATTGCTCAGGTGATAAATTTTGACATGTATTTTCTGCATTATTTTCGTTGAGTAAGTTAATTATCTTTTTAGCTCGCCAAAGCTGATAGGAAGACATCTGTAACAAGCAGTGGTCAATATTTTTTAAATAATACCTTTTGTAATAAATTGTAATAAAAGTCACTGCAAACATTTAAAATAGATTATAAAAGTTACCTGCTAAGTCGCAAAATTGTTCTAACCCGTTTGAAAAAAAACTTGCTAACTCCCATAATGACGAAACGTCTAATGTTATGAATTTTATACTGATAATTTTACTTAGTTTCCATAAATCCCCCAAGACATATAAATCTGAATTAAGTTAATAGGTATTAATTTTCCACAATAACTATCACTAAAATTAATATTATTCCAACAACACGAAAAGTACCAGCTAAGTCCCAAAACGGTTCAGTCTTTAGAAAAAAAAAACCTGCTAACTCCCATAATAACGATCGTCTAATGTTATGAATTTAAAACGATAATGTTTTATTTAGTTGTCAATAAATTCCAAAAGAAATAAAACTAAATAAGGATGATAAGTATTACCTTTGCACAATAACTATTATAAAATATTCCAACAACACAGTATACACATCCAAACAAAATATTTTTGTAGTAGAACAGTGAGCTGGCGGCAGACACTATACAAAATGGCGGCGACGTTGGAGTTAGCCGCGAAATTTGTATTGTTTGGATTTAGCAGTTTTACTCATAGCACATTTTCGGACAGTTTCGGTCATAATTTGATATAGTTGTTTTACTTGGCCGATGCAGCGTCTTTTTTTCTTTCGAACTGTATCAAAATGTCGTATGTGATAGAAAATGGATTTAGCAGGTTTACACTCTAAGGTGACGATATGTGTCTCAAACGGCAGGCAACATAAATGACGTTTCTACGGTCCTAGTACCGCTAACACTTAAGTAGTAGGTACTTAACTGTGCAAAGGCACGAATTGTCCTATAAGGTTTATGTGCAGAAATTTCCTTCCAAGCAGTGAAAGATGTCTGCATAAATAAGTAAGAGTGAAAATACTTTTGACCCTGGCGAAATATAAGTTCTGACCTTGAAAGAAATCCGTACGCAACATTATCATCAACCGGTATATGAAAAATCACAGTCCGTGAAGTTCCACTTACTATTTGATTTGATAAATACTTAAATTTATTTCTGTCCCATCTTTTGTAAACTTGCTTTTCTTTCGTTGAAAAGCAGTCTAGTCACAGTAGTGTTCCGGAATAAAGGATAAGCATAGTAAAGGATAAAAGAAAACGTATGAAATATACTTCATCTTACTTCTCAGAAGTGCCAGCGCACCTGAAGCCTTTATTTAGAATTTCACGTTGTAAATGTTCACGATCATGAGCCTACATGAAAAAGAAAGTTCAAGTAACTTTTCTTCGAAATATGCTTCTTTAGAAATGAAATAAAATAAAACTCGTATTTAGTAATATACACAAATTACACGAACTAATTCATGGAGCAGTGTAGATAATTTTGTTCTTGTTATTAATATGTACGCATGATAGATTCATTACGATTCATTGTAGTCCATTAATATTTAAAAAAAGATTTATTTAAATATTTCATATTTCAGATCTTTAATTTAGCTGCGAGATTTAAACGAATCTATATAAATAAATATAACCTGACAGATTAGTAAGCTGTAGAAGCAATGGGCCGATCATAAACTCGAAGTTCGAAGAACCGACAACCAATGGGGAAGAAAGCTTCTAGAGTAATAACCTCGTGCCGGTATGCAAAGCCTAGGGCAGCTCCCCACTAGATGGAATGACGACCAGGTAAAATATGCAGGAAGTCGATGGATGCAGGTGGCTTAGGACGGGTGCTTCGTGGCGTCCCTCAGGGAAGGCCAATGTTCAGAAGTGGAGTTGTGAAGGGCGTATTGATGATGAATGATGATAATGATATAAATAAAAATCAAACGCCGCATGTATCGTCATAGCAGGGGAAACGTTCATTCATAAAACACTCATATAGGTAATACTCAAATAACCAGGAATACCGGGTGATTTTTGACAACTCGTACTTAACAAAGTTTTGGTCACTGCAAGTAACAGATTCCTGTTTCCTTCATCAATATTTATTGCCTTTTCAAAAATTCTGTTACTAGATATTTTTTTAAATCTATGTTCAAGGGCAAAAATGCAACGTCTTTTTTGATTTTGTCAGGACGAAGTTTAGATGCTGTTTAGTGAAAATTGCACTGAATGCAACGTAGGTCGTTTCTTATTTTGTTTGTTATAGTTTGGGGTTCGATACGGCTTGCCATACATATATATGTATGTGCTCAGAGCACTGAGGAACCACGCCAGTAATTTTCTAAATCTCATAGAAATTTTCATTTTCGTTCCGATTAAGGAAAAAATATAAAAGATGTTCGAGAAAAATGAAAATTTTTCGTTCTGTGGTCACACTAACCTTAGTTAATAGTTTATCAATTATACATTCAAAGTTTTCTATTATTTAGTAGAAAACTTTCACTAACAGGAAAGCACACTTAAGCCTCTCATACTCCTTTCGTCACACAGTTAGCATACGATATACACGTCAGGAGACGTGGACACGTGGACGTGGAACGAGGAACCAGTCTTAACAGTAACTGGCTTAAAATGCGCCAATATTTAGCTCTATTTCTTTTTTTAAAGTACGGGATGAATAATTTAATTATGAAGTTTTCACTAATGTATAAAAACGTTGTGTGGACTCAGTGAGGAACCACAGTTAAGATATTTATTTATTTTATCTTAAACACTTTGTGTCTTGTTACTTAGTAAAATAAGCTTCAAAAATTCTTTACTGAATATCTGTAATCACATTAACTCCATTTTCATGATTTTTCTGAGATCTGGCCGAGCCTGTGTTAACTGAGGAACCACACTTAATTACAAAATCCAGGAGTCATTCTACAATTGTTTTATGCCTACTACTAAATCCTTAACAATTCCTTTCGCGAATTCCCAGCTTGGTTCCTCAGTGCCCACACACATAAATGTTTCTCGCCTGCTGAAATGGTCTTAAGCACCCAGGGTTGACTGTCAGAGACAGACATGTCATTAGGTCAGCGGTAAGGAGTCTCTTCGTATCTCCTTTAGCATTAAGCTTCGAAATAAATACATAATTTTAAGATTCGGCTCGTTTTAGATTTTCGCGTCAACTTGAAGAAAGATACATTCATTGCGGAGTAGGATCTACCTAATTCTAAATCTAATTATAATTTCAAAAAATTACACAATAATATCGAGTAATAACATTTAAAACACTGTTTTTGTATGCAAAACAATATTAAAAACTTTGAGTGTATTTTAAACTGAAAACTTTTTTGGAGAGAGTGGAAAAGTTTTAAGAGCGTCTGGTGAGAGCGCAGTGTCTTTACTGATAAGCGACTGTCATACTCAGTGAAATGAAGTCCGTGAACCGAAAAAGTTTTAGATGTCTTTTTCAACGTTCTTTCGAGAATATTAATTGATATGGCAACCAAAAGGTACGTTACATCCTTCAAAAGTCACGCTGCAGATAATGACACGAATCAACGGCTCCGTGGCGCATTGGCTTAGCAGAGGGTTACGGCGCTGAAAACCGAGTTCGACTCCCGCACGGAACAAGTTCCTGTATGGCCTACAAGTAATTGTTCCGAGTCTACAAGTTTGCCCTAGTGCAATATGTATGTTAACTGCCTCCACGATACAGCAGAAAATCATAGTGTGGAGATACCGCTTTTTAAAAATAAAATAAAATAAAATAAACAAAACTTTATTGTACACAATAAACAAAATAAAAAAATAAGAATGTGTAACGTAACATGTGTAAGTTGTGCGATGCGCGACCTTATCGTTAAAGGACTCGTAAGCAGTTGTTAACAACTGCATCGTGATGTGAACTATCCTTATTTTTAGAATAAGGGTGAAAAACAAACAACCAGCCTACCTGATGGTAAGTGGTTGCTGTGGCCCATAGACATCTGCATCTATCCGCGATTAAGAGTCAAAATGCAGATGCGTTGTCTTCCTGAGGACTGAGGTGGAATGCCTCGTTTCTGTAAAAAGGGTCTCCGGTTCCCTACACTCACCATACGAAACACACCAGCTTTTAATTCCGGCTAATATTCTGTTAGAGCGTGGTCCTTCCCCGGTCGAGTCGACCCATTCATGGAACAACCATAACTATAGCATGGTTCTACCTAAGAAATTTCGCTAGCAATACGGTTGAGTATAGTTTAAAGCAATATAAGCAACGCGATACTATCCTCTTCAAGGGAAGTTTTTCGTATAAAACATCGTGAACGCTGCTGATTTAATTTACCATATGTGCTGATTCTCTTCATATGTAATTTTCTTTTTCTTCATGTTAAATTTTTCACTGATTGTACGTTTCCCCTTTCGTAAATGCCGTCAAAGGCCAACAAATTGATTCTTGATCTCTCAAAATTAGTCGATTCGTTGTACCTACCAGCTGAGACAAACAAAGAATGTTTGTTTGAAACCATTTGTACGCGGTTACCTTAAAATGGTCTTTATTTATAAATGCCATTTGAAGTAATTGAGATATTAGTCTGATTTTAGGCGACATTTTAAATCGTAAAAAATCAGCTCTTGAAAATGTTCCCGACGAAAAGCTCGTAAAAAAAATTGGAAGGGAAATTTGATGAATGTTTGACATTCTAATTTTTACTGGTAATAATAAATAGTCATATTTTTAAATAAAAATATAATCTAACTGGTCAGCTTCCCATACAAAAAAATAAAATCGCAAAACTTTATGTGTGGCCTGTCGCTATCCTATTGCTGGCCATAGATCTCGTTTCTAAGTAAACAATTTCGTCTCAATATTTTTTATCATCAATTAATTACTAGTAAATCGGCTCTTATAAATGCTAATAACAATTCCGGTAGGGTTGGTGGGGATCGAACAAGGATTCCTTACGTATCATGAAATTTAGTGCGAGCACCTAACTCCTGAGCTTACAGTGATTTCACATAGAAGAAAATATTCTGTATTAGAATTTTTCAATGATATTCACTCAAACACCGGTACCGATATCCCAGCTGTCATGTCACTTTAGGAAATTGGAAAAGTTTTATGGATGTTGATTACTTGCCTGCGAAAGTCCTTGCTGATAGAGTGGTATCAACAGAGTGAAAACTGAAGGAAAACGTGAAACATTCGATCGTTTCAAAGAGCCGTTGTATTAAAAGAATCAACTATAAATTACGCAAATACCTTCTTAAATACAATTAAATTTAAACTAGTTTTTATTTTAATTTTAAATAATAAAAATCTGCAAAGTTTTTGTAACATTTTCTAGTACAAATCACATTATTCGTAAATAAGGTATTGTTTGCTTACACCCGTAGATTGTGCAATTTACAAGTGTAAACAAGATTAAAACGTAGAAAAACAACTTAAGTTTGTGATAAGATTATAAGCTTTCTGTCGATGGATAAGCGTAGGGAGATTGCTTAAGATAATTCAATTTCACTGTTCCAACGCTTCGGAAGTGAAATTTTGAAGAAAAAAATTACCTTATTTCTTTGTTTAAATTTGAGTGTTAGATTTATCTGTTTTAAACACAAAAATAAGGTCTTAGCAGACATTCAGATTTAAAGCAAAAACTTTAAAAATAAATTAATATTACAGCTTTAAATGATAGTTACGTCTATTTCTATACTGGATTAAGAGCTACTTAACGTGTTTATTTATGCTTAGCCAGCACCGTTAAATTTGATACCTATCACTAGTCTGGAGGATTAGGGTTTAGACTGGATTTTTTGTCATTAGTCAGTCACTAGAGCTTCAATTGTCAGTCAGAAAGGAGTACTGCATAAAAGTGGAATCGAAATTTGGAGAAAAAGGTTGTATGTTTTCCCCTTTCCCCGTTTCGAGTGGTCAGAATAACTCATGTATGATAATCATAGTCCAATTAGTATTAGACGCGGATACAGCTTAGATTGAGTTAGAATTTAAATTATAAGTAAAATAATATTAAAATTAAAGAAAACTTAACACTCATTAACTATAAGCTGTGATGATTTTAGACATAATTATTCTGGTGATCCTGATCAGGGTACTAGTATAAAGTTAGTAAATTATTGTATTGCCACCGATATTTGATATGAGTGCCCATTATCAAGGCAATCTGCCCTCTACAAGTTGGCGAAAATAACATTAAAAAATTCCGTTACATAGGTACTCGTAGATAGACAGATAAAAAGATACACGCGAAGCTAATACAAGGGTGTTAGCAAACATATCTAATAACCCTACACGTGCCTGAAGACGTTTGTCCGCTGGACTGTCAAGCATACGATAAATAATAATCAACCTATTTTTATTTTCAGACACGACGCTCTCTGGTTTCTCGCTAGTAGCCAAAATTGTTTCATTCTCTGCTACGCGGAGCAATTAGGTGCTCCGCGTAGCAGAGAATGAAACAATTTTGGCTTTTTACTTCTGATGCAATTCAAATCTAAACGTTGAACCTGCGGTGGTGAGACTGATTGTTTAAATAACAAATTGTTTTAATATCTAATGTATGTGTTGGTATACCCGCGCTACAGTGTGTTATGTTGCGTAAGCATAAACAGGCCTCGATCAGGGAAGATTCGACTATTCACAGAATACCAGCGTAAATAGCAGTATCTACGGCGCTGCTTTTTCGTATGGAGTGCCGAAAGCCAGGTACTCGTTTTTACTAAAAACGAGGTATTCCATATAAGTAAGTCCTCAGGGTTAAAAACACATCACAATTCTGATTCGTAATCGATGATAGATATAGGTTTCTACGTTTCGCACTATCCACTTACCGCTAGGTGGAAAGCAAGTAGGAAGCTAGCTTGTCCAAATCAGTTGAATAAAAAGGCGTTTTGAAGTCTCAAAACTTTTACCCTTTATACACGGGCCGAAATTTCACTAACAGAGAGAGCAATATTACGTGTTTTTCGCCTACAAGCCCAGCGTGTGAAGTGGAAGAATATTTCTAATTTTGCATATCAAAAGTTGCATGTTCTAATTTTCCACCGGGGTAGGACCAGGCTCTCAAAGAATACCAACGTTAAAATAGCAGTTTCATGCTGCTGTGTTACGTATGGTGAGTGTAGAGAACTGTCGTTATGATAATACTAACAACCGCCCCGGCTTTCTCTGGATGGGATATATTAATATGGAGTTATTTTGACCGACGATAAGCAAAGAATAATTGTTCGTTATTTTTTTAAATGCCAATTTTTTCAGATAAATATAGCCTAGCACTTTCACCGTGCAATTTTCAGACACAATATACGCAAATGTCTGCCTGGCCAGGTATTATACGCATATAATTATAGACAAGTTTCAAGCTTTGAGAAATCTTTTGCTTAATAAAATTCTAAAAACTACAAAAAATATTCGACAATATCAAAATATTATATCCTATTCTCAGAATATATCATAAATAATCATAGAAATAAAAATATAGGTATACAAGGAAATATCTGTTATTCATTTAAATCCAGTCGAACCAAAATAGAATCCGTTGGTGATACAAAGCTCTATCGGATTTTATACCCGATGAAATACATATGTACATTTATAAAGAATTCTTCGTATTCGATACAAACAAGTTCTAGCTTGTTTACAAGCAAATACGCATTTCGCTGAATATATTTAATATCAACAAAAAAATAGGTATATCAAGTTTTGTCGACATATATAGTACTACTAGTTATATTGTCCTTCGGTATTCAAAATCGCGAATGTGAACAGGAGCCCTTTTCCAGGATATCTTAAGTGCATTTCGTAATTATTTAGTTACAGTAAAAGTTTTTTTTTAAATATTTATTAAAAGAACCAACGTGCAGACGATTTCTTTCTACAGAATGACTGTGACACACGTGTACACAGTCCACCTTAGTAAATGGATGCTGCGGCTCATAGACATCTAAATCTATCCTCGATTGAGAATCAAAATGCAGTCGCGTTGTCACCCTTGAGGATGACGATGGAATGTCTCGTTTCCAGTGAAAGGGGTCTCCAGTTCCCTACACTCGCTATATTTTGTATTTCGTATGCCCCAAATTTTACTACCACGAACTTCTTAAATCACTTATCAAATTGTCACTATATGATAGTGAGAAGCTGACATACACTTCATAATTATTCATACCATATTAATTCAGATTTCAATAGCCATAGCATAGCAGTTATTAATAATTATCTACACCGTATTATTTAAGAAATAATGTGAAATTATATACCTTTGTGAAGAGAAAAATAAAATGATTTATTATTATTAAGTTATGGCAAAGTTCTCTCATGATAGCTACAACGAGGCAGCAATCAATTTAAAAAAAAATTAACTAAAAAAAACGTTATCTTATAATCATTGTATGTCTTGTTTCAAGTCGTTCTACCTATTCAATGATCTACCGACGCCTTTTTTTCAAGTGTATTCTCTCTCCCTCTCTCTCTCTCTCTCTCTCACACACACACACACACACACACACACGCACGCACGCGCACACGCGCACACACACACACACACACACACACGCACACACACAAACACACACACAAAAATTCCCTCTCTTATAATTTATTCTATACATTTGTAAGTTGTTGTCATACTTATAAGTATAAGTGCCACACTGCAGTATATTTGACAGAAAGAGGGGTTTTACATCGCATTGCTCAGTGGTGTGTCACCGTAAGTGGAATAAAAAGTTACCAAACATATAAAGATAAAACTGAATAGAATATGAATATAGGTACAAAAAAGTTCATGCATCGACACCTCCTCGAGTAATATTTTTGTAGAAATGAGAAATCGGTATACTAGAAAAGGCAAATAGTATTTATATGCTGTATGGTTTATTACATACTCTTTGGTAATAACGTATTATTTTCTTAACGGATATTGCTCGAAATCGGAGACAGATAGACGGCAACTTCCGCAAATAAATATATGGCGCAATTGCGACGTTGCTTCCGACAAAATTACCCCCACAAGAAAAAACTTTATCGCCACGTAGTAGAGACCCTTTTGCATTGAATATCAGCAATATTTGACGATCGTTGTTTTAGGAATAACATTAAAGTTAACAAAACAATTGTATTATTGTATTATTTCCGGCTGTATTTTCTTCCATGTATAGAAATAAATAAAATTGAAGTGTCCATTTGTAATATTAAAATTACAGCTTTTTACTAAATGTATATGAAAGTATATACGGTACTTGTAACAAAAACAATTTTAAAATTTTTTCCGTCCGTATGTCTGTCCGTTTGTCCTGCTAATCTCCGAAATGGTTGGACCGATTTCGACGGGACTTTCACTGGCAAATAGCTGATGTTATGAGATTACTTTTCTTTTAGAAAAACAATTAGGGTTCCGCGCAAAAAAATTCAAACTCATGAAGTCCATCGTAATAAATTAAACGCGGATGAAGTCGCGGAGACTAGTTAGTGTATAAATAAACGAATATCGTATCTTTAATATGAGACTCAACTTTTGACAATCTACCGACGATAGATAGACATTCACAAAAGCATGAAAATAAGCATAATCTGAATAAAGCAATTTTAAATTCAAATTACGAAATTGTTCTTACAGTTATTTAAGTTCGTGATAGAGCAATGCTGCAGCTATATTATGATAGTAGCACGGATAAGCTCCCTCGACCGAGGAAGGTCCACACTCTCACAGAATATCAGCATGACATAGCATCTTAATGCTGAGTTACAGCTTTGGTGAATACAGAGAACCGGGGACCCTTTCTGATGGAACAAAAACAGAAACAAAAACTTTTTTATACAATATAGATTACAAATAATACGTATGAAATATCACCTCTTATTTAATTTACCACTGGGTCGGAAAAACCTCTGTCGTGGTGACAATCAGTAAAAAACCCCAAGCGGGACACTTAAAAAAATAACAGCTTACAATCATGCAATGGAAAGGAGGCATTTCATTTTAGTCCTCAGTAGTGACAACGATGCTATCACTCTTATCCAAAAAAAAACTGTTCTGATCTATTAATCAAACGGGTTACCTGTTTTAACACTTATGGTCGATTTTTTAATCGTCAGATAAAAGTTGAATAAAATAAGATAAAATACAACATAAACAAATTAAAAATTGAATTAATTGATTTAATTGATTATAAAATCAGCCCTATATCGACCAGATCCTGAAAGCTTTCAGAAAGAAAAACCTTGGAAGTTTCAGTAAAATATCCGTTTTATACGCTCATGCAATTCCATTTTCCCTGGGGTTGTTATCAATCAATCAACTGTGTGTTTAAACTCTACCTACTAGAGATACACGGTTGTCAAGGGGTTAATTTATTAAATATAGAACCCTAGTAACTATTAGATAGGAGAGTGATGTGTAAGTTCGTACACTATTCCAAACGAGGCATAATAATACAAATTGCTGGCGACCGCAATTACCGAGCTCGCTCGCCGGTGCCGGTGGCGACCCTTTCATCAGCAGCAGTGACTGTGAGCCTCGGGGACCGTGGATTCATTACCTTAAATTGGTTTACTAACAATACTGCAATCAAGCACTACTCGTTAATTTATACTTATGTAATTTTTGCTATTTTAACACGTTTTCATTAGCTTAGCTTATATTTATCTATTTATATATGTAACGGAATCTTGTAATGTGATATTCACCAACATGTAGGCGGTAGAATGACTTGGGAAATTTGCACTCGTATCAACGACAGATAAAAATACAATAATTGCATGATTATGACGTAGTAAAAAACGTTTTTTTATATAAGAGGGGCGAACGAGCATACGGCTCACCTAATGGTAAGTTATTACCGCCGCCCATGAATAACTGCAACACCAGGGGAACTGCAAGTGCGTTGCCGGCCTTTTAAAAAGGAGTAAACCATTTTCTTTAAGGTCCCTAATTCGTATTGGTCCGGAAAAATCTCTCGTGGTAGTCGATTTTACAGGGAAATTGTGCGAGCAAGAAAATTTCTTTTAAATCGCACAGCATGATGGACCGCCAGTCATCCAGATGGTATGAATGGTATCGGGAATTTTGTCGAGATGTGCGATGGTGAAATTGTGCAGCTGGAATTAGTCTGAACGTCGTCGTGAGACCTCGAACACTTCAGTAATCTCAAAATCCGTAAAAACTAGTTTCAGTAACAGCGTGGTTCTACCATTTGTAGTGCGACAAGTTTCTCTCCGAATTTTCTTCGGACTTTTCTCATCCATTTAAACACATACACACACACACACCACACACACATTGTAGAGTACTACATACACACATTAAAGAACGATAACGATGATATACGTAGGCGGTCCCATAAAGAATTGGCCTAACTATGAACCAATGTAGGAAATTAAACGAAACCAATTTTATTTTTCAATATAATCACCATGAATACTAACACACTTCTGACATCTGTGAATCAACATCTCTAAACCTTTATAAAAATAATCACATTTTTTATCCTCAAAATGACTGAAGACGGCCGCCTGCAACTCTTCATCGCTTGAAAATTTTCTTCCTCTTAAGTCCCGCTTTAAATTTGGAAATAAATAATAGTCGGACGGGGCCATGTCTGGACTGTAAGGTGGATGTTGAACTTCTGTGAACCCGAATTGACGAACTGCATCCTTCGAAACACCAGCGGTATGAACAGGAGCGTTGTCATAGAGCAACAGGACACCTTTAGACAGCTTGCCTCTTCGCTTTTCCTTTATCTTGTCTCGTAATTTATATATTAAAAAAGCGTAATATTCGCCGTTCACGACTGTATTACGTTCTTTAAAATCCACCATTAAAATGCCTTGAAAATCCCAAAATATTGTGCACATCACTTTTTTAGTCGATTGTTGCACCTTTGCCTTTCTAGGGGGCTTTTCACCCTTATAACGCCATTCCATTGACTCGCGCTTGCTTTGTGAATCATAATACAAGATCATAGTTTCATCACCAGTCACTAGCCGCTCGATCACAGTCTTTAGATTTTCGCCACAAAGATCCAAAAACTCCGAAGCGCAGCGCACTCTTTCCTGTCTCTGTACCGCTGAAAGAAGTTTCGGTACCCATCTTGCACTCACGTTTTTCATGTGAAGATGTTCATGGATCGCGCGATGAACGGTACTCTTAGAGAGCCCAAGCCTTGCTGCAATTTCTCTAATCTTCAAACGGCGGTCACTCAGATCCTCCTCTTCGATAAGAGCAATCGTTTCGGGAGTGAGCACTTCCACAGGTCGACCGTCGTGGCCAAAGTCTTCGACGGTTTCTCTGGCGCAGTGGTGGCGCAGTAGCTTAACAATGTGCAGCAAAGCTACGGACCATGGGTTAGAATTCAGCACAACAACAAACAAGCAATTGTGTGATGGTCTAAAAATAAGTGTCCTGCGAAATTTAAGCATGTAAACTGCTTCCACGATACGGGAGAAAATCCTAGTGTATAGGTATCCTAAAAAGAGAATATTGTAACTAGGCAGATGCTACTGCCCATATCCGATTTCAGTTTCACTCTTCCACCTCTTACAACGCCCAAGAAAAGAATATATCCACTATATATTCTTTCACCGCCACTATAAGTTTAGTACTCCTTTTCTATGTCAGCAAAAAATAAAAGATATTAGCTGTCGATAACAAAAAGTACTTTGTATCCGGGATTAAAACGTCAGCTTTTGAAAATTGTAAACACAACCTGAGATCCGATAGCAAATGAGCACAATTGCAACAAAAGGCAATCCTTAAAATACGAACGCTGGAAATGAATCTCGAGAGAAAACAACTGAACGAGTCTCATTTCAAGCTGGGTTATTTTACGTGAGCGATTGCCGATGTCAGTACAGATAAAAAATATCAAGAAATTAAAATATATCAAGATTTTTCCACGTAACATAATATTACTAAAACTCTTTGAATACAATTTAATTTTACTTCAGACATCTTGAGTGTTAAAACCGCAGCACGAATGGAAACGTTCGACTGAAGAAGAACCACGATTACACAGAGTAGCAGTTTAATACTCTTAATAATCTATACTAATATATCATAAAGAAAGAGTGCGAATTTTGTGAGTTTGTATATATGTGGAAGGTAATCCGCGAAAACACTGCACTTACTCGTATTTGAAAAACTATTTTATCATTTGAACGGTATCTACGTTATTTCAGTTGGACATAGGCTTTGTGTTACGTGTATATACTATGGCCAAAAGTTATAACGATATTTGGCAACTAAAGCAATAAGCCATGCCTCTTGAGGGCTTCCGCAGCGCGCGTTGCAACAATAGTTTTACGTGGTAGAGCCATGCTGCAGTTATATTAGTAGTATAGTGGTAGCACGAATGTGTCGGCTCGACTTACGAGTAGGCAGGTCTACGCTCTCACAAAATACCAGCGTCAAATAGTAGCTTAATGCTGCTGTGTTTTGTATGATATGGTAGAGAACCGGAGACCCATTTTGCTGGAAACGAGGCATTCCACCTAAGTCCTCAAGGATGACAACGCATCTGTATTTTGATTCGTAATCGAGGATAGATGTAGATGTCTATGGGCTACAGCATCCACTTACCATCAGGTGGACTGTGTGCTCGTTTATCATCCTATCCTATATAAAAAAAACTCGGACAAAGCCGGGGCGGGCAACTTATGTTTAATATAGTGAGTGAAGAAAACCGGAGATTCTTATTACTGGTAACGAGGTATTCTATCTTAGTCCTCAGGGCTGACAATGCCTTTGTATTTTGTTTCCTAATCCATATATTGTTTATGGGCAATTCACGTATATTGGACTGTGTACACACTCGTTTCTCACTCATCCCTTTATACAGAATCCGTCAAATTGTTTAGTTTTTGAGGGAATGTAATTATTTTATTATATCCAAAGTAAATATACCGACATGAAAAGTGTCCCAAATACATAGAAATAATAACGTTTTTATTCAATGTAGATTATTAAAAATACTTATTGAAAGTCATTCTTGTGTTTAATTTACCACTAATTCAGAAAATACTTCTGCCCTGAGAAGAACCAGGAAGAAATCCTGCGGGGCATTTTGTTGAAAATAGAACAGTTTACAATATGCCAGATTAGTAATTACACAAAACAAATTAGAATAAATTAGTAGCGACCACATCGTTATCACGGTTTATCTTCCATAAATTCCTTAATATTTTATAACCCTTTTTCGTACAATATTCTTCTTTGCTAAATAAAGTTTTTAAACTTGGCGGAGAGCAAATTTTGTACATTTACTGGGGTTTTGTTGTAAAAGCGTATCCATTGTGCCAATAATGACACGAGCCTTGTGTAGTCGAGTAACTAGTACTTTTAGCTTGTCTGTTCCTAGTCAATGCATTTTTTATTCATTCTAGGTTCTAATCTGGTACGTTGCAAACGTTTTCATCGTACCCCACATTAAGTTTTCATGTGCATTATGTTAAATTATTTTGTTAAACTGTTTTGTAAGGAATGCGGAAAACGCGGGATTTTATAATAATATTCTTTTTTAATTTTTTAATTTGAAGACTAAGGTGTAATGCTTTGTTTCCAACAAAAAGGGTCTTTAATTCTCTAAACTCAACATACGAATAGCACCGTATCAGCATTAACTTGCTATTTTACGCCTGGTATTCTGTGAGAGCGTGGTACTCTACCGCGGTTGAGCAGACCCGTTCGTGGTACAACCATAATAGCTGCAGCGTGGCTCTACCTAAAAAACTCAAATAAAAGATAATTAGCTTCTATGGTTAAATAATATTCGTTTTTAAACGTACATTTTTAATATACGCCGCGCTGTAATTGCCGCAAAAAAAAGCAAAGCTTTATGCTAAGTTTGAATTGATAAATTTTGTTAAAAAGAAATCTGGAGTTAAACAGATTATTAAGAAATATTGTTACTGGTACACATTTCTCAAAACGGATAAATAATATAGGGCAAACTCCTTTCACGACGTCTGAAAAATGTAATTCGATAATGAACGCTCCAATGACGACCGTAGCGCGGTTTCGCCTCCATTTGCTAAAGAACCCTTAAAACTTTTAAACACCCAACCTCGGCCATTTCTTCAATTTATTTCTAATATTTAAAGCGTTCCCTCCTTACAGTACCCTTAATTAGAAAGGTATAAATAAATTGAAGAACATTTATTAAGTACTCTTTTTTGAACTCTTAGGGTAAAAAAAAGGTTAAAGAAATCGTCACCATATAAATAATAATAATAATCTTTATTGCGTCCTTAAGATTAGGTACACACGATAACAGCAAAATACAAAACTAAGCTTACAATTAAGTACTTCTACAATTATCATGAAGCTACTGACATCTAAACTAGCGTGCGTGCGTGCGTGCGTGCGTGCGTGCGTGCGTGCGTGCGTGCGTGCGCGTGTGTGTGTGTGTGTGTGTGTGTGTGTGTGATTCGTTTGTGACATAATGATTATGACATACATTGATGTTACTTACCAGGCGGTCCCATAATGAACTGGCCTGATATAGTTCAATGCGACATGTCGCTACATGTTGTGTTGCATTAAATAGTACGTTTATCGTGCACTTAATATAAGAAACATGCATCGACATGAAATGCTTAGTCTTAGTTTAACAGGCATTTGAATAACGAGAGTCGCGTATTTTTTCAAAATGTCGAAAACTGAGTATCGAAGTGTCCTAAAGTTTCTGTTTAAAGAAGGTTTATCCCCTGCCCAAATAAAAGAACGATTGGATGGCGTGTATAAGGAGTCTGCCCCCTCCTATAGCACAGTGAAAAATTGGGTGAAAGAGTTTCGCCTCGGGAGAGAAACCGTCGAAGACTTTGGCCACGACGGTCGACCTGTGGAAGTGCTCACTCCCGAAACGATTGCTCTTATCGAAGAGGAGGATCTGAGTGACCGCCGTTTGAAGATTAGAGAAATTGCAGCAAGGCTTGGGCTCTCTAAGAGTACCGTTCATCGCGCGATCCATGAACATCTTCACATGAAAAAAGGAGTGCAAGATGGGTACCGAAACTTCTTTCAGCGGTACAGAGACAGGAAAGAGTGCGCTGCGCTTCGGAGTTTTTGGATCTTTGTGGCGAAAATCCAAAGACTGTGATCGAGCGACTAGTGACTGGTGATGAAACTATGATCTTGTATTATGATCCACAAAGCAAGCGCGAGTCAATGGAATGGCGTTATAAGGGTGAAAAGCCCCCTAGAAAGGCAAAGGTGCAACAATAGACTAAAAAACTGATGTGCACAATATTTTGGGATTTTCAAGGCATTTTGATGGTGGATTTTAAAGAACGTAATACAGTCGTGAACGGCGAACATTATGCTTCTTTAATATATAAATTACGAGACAAGATAATGGAAAAACGAAGAGGCAAGCTGTCTAAAGGTGTCCTGTTGCTCCATGACAACGCCCCTGTTCATACCGCTGGTGTTTCGAAGGATGCAGTTCGTCAATGCGGGTTCACAGAAGTTCAACATCCACCTTACAGTCCAGACATGGCCCCGTCCGACTATTATTTATTTCCAAATTTAAAGCGGGACTTAAGAGGAAGAAAATTTTCAAGCGATGAAGAGTTGCAGGCGGCCGTCTTCAGTCATTTTGAGGATAAAAAATGTGATTATTTTTATAAAGGTTTAGAGATGTTGATTCACAGATGTCAGAAGTGTGTTAGTATTCATGGTGATTATATTGAAAAATAAAATTGGTTTCGTTTCATTTCCTTCATTGGTTCATAGTTAGGCCAATTCATTATTGGACCGCTTACGTAATATACTTAGATATCATTATAATAACATACATACATAAATACATAAACACTCACGCCTGTCACCCAGAGGGGTAGGCAGAGACTACGGACTTCCATTTGGCACGATCCTGACATACCTCTTTCGCCTCCTTTACATCCATATATCTACGCATACATGCTCGTCGGTTAAGGGTACTTCTAACGTGGCCCATTTTCAAAATATCGCCAATTTGGTCGATAAACTTTTTTTCTAGGGCGTCCCTTTCCGACTCGGCCATTCACATCTGCCATATAAATTTGCTTTGTCACTCTTTCCTCATTCATTCTTTCTACGTGACCAAACCACCGAAGCATTCCTTTCTTAATCCTGGTCACAACATCATCTTGCATACCACATTTATCTCTTATCACGCAATTTCTCACCCTGTCATTCAGATTAAACCCTAGCATATTCCTTAAAGACCGCATTTCTACAGCATTTATTCTACTTTCGTGCTTCTTCTGCCACACCCAGCTTTCACTACCATACATTAAAGTAGGGACTAACACAGCATTATGAATTACCATACGTGCCTGTTTTGACACATTCTGGTTCTTCATAATAGAGTGTAGTGCCCCATTCACTCTATTCCCTGCATTTACTCGTCGTTCTATTTCCCTATCATATCTACCATCCCTGCTAAATACACATCCCAAATACACAAACTCATCCACTTGCTCAATTAACTCTCCTTCTATTCTTATTTCACATACCGTTTTGCTTTCTTCTCTTTATATAATAACATGTGTATGATATATTGTATATGTGTAGTGCCTATTTTGAGACGAGTTTTTTCGTATCTTCGTATGTTAAAGATTTTAACTAAATTGTTATTTTTAATAGACATACATAGAATTAAAATTGAAATGTCTGTGTGCAATTTTGAAATAACTGAACCCCTGAGCTGAACTGAATAACTTCTATTCAGCTCAGGGGTTACTTACATGCTATTATTACACAAAAACATTTTAAAACGTTTCGTCTGTCTGTCTGTCCTTCATGGGATAGGCTTCAGAACAGCTGAATCGGTTCCGATAAAACTCTGCTAACAGATAGAGAGCAATAATAACATTTTTTAATGCCATGCCAGGGGGATCCAAAAACTAAAATATTTCCTTTTGACAACAATTTAAATGATGCCACTTTAAAAGATACTATTCAGATTATAAATTAATGTTTAATATAAATAGTAATTTAACTTGTAATTTTTACTGGTCGCGTTGTCTAGTAAAGTGTCGCTCGCTTACTGTGCTTGACCATTCGAGTTGCAGCTTGCTGCAACTGCGACTTGCATATATTATGGTTAGATTTATTTCTGAAAAATAAACTTTTTTGCTGTATAGGATTTCCTATAATTTTGTAAGAGAAATCATCACGCGTGATAGGTTTAGTTCAAATAATTATATATGTAAAATTAAATCAAGAAAGTAAAATATATCACAATACTGTCTTTACTTGTGCGTTTATCCACTGTTCTGATATTTGCTATATACGCCTGTGTACGTTGTAAGGTTGTAGCATGAATGAGTTGCCTCGACCTGGGAAGAACCACGTTCTCACACAATACCAGTGTTAAATAGCAGTTTAACGCTATTGTGTTTCGTATGATGTGTATATAGGAGACCATTTATACTGGTAACGAGGCAAGAGTGACAGACGACCCTTTGTGGTCATAAAGTCATGTAGCGTCAAGTCAATCAAACAATTGGGTAGCTTCGTTATCTGTATAAAGAAGTCTCCTGTTCTCGTCACTAGGTAAATGAAACAAGGTATTATGCTGCTATTTCACGCCGATAATCTAGTGACGGTGTCAGAATGTCCACTGCCACTGCCACACAGCGCCCCGTGATTGTGGTAAGAGGCAACAACGGGAAACAAACAGGAGAATGGCAGCAGCTTCTTCCCGACAACAATTCAAAATAAATCAATAAAAGTGCGGTTGTCAATCCGCTTGTGAAGCGTGACAACTGTGTTAAAATCTCCTCTTTAAGAATTAATTTAAATTTACGTAGAAATATACGATTCAGATTGCGATGTAATAAATTTGCGTCCCATCAATATCAAACTAGAGTTTGGGTACTCAACGGTTATCCACAAATTAACACGCAATCATACTGTCAGTGCCAGAGAGCGCTCCTTATTTTTTTTCCACGCAGCCCTGGAGCTCGGCTATCGCTCACCCAATTTAACTTTGAGTGGGTCCCTTAATTATTTATCAGTAGACTCTACCTCTCGACTCTGAAAACACATCGTTGTCAAATTCAATTACACCTCCAACCCAAATGACCACCCTTCTAAAAATATACCTATTTCTGATTTATGGAGGAGCAAAATAATTTACACATTAATAGCAAATATTTTTATAAATGATGAATTCTATTGTGTGAGCTGCGAAACTCCAGATTTGTTTTTGATATTAAATTTTACGTGTTAGAACTATATTATATACGGTGGACCATCTGTTATTCCTTTTTTCATTTGTAAAAACTTAAACACAAATTTTGAGATGAAAAATCATTTTTTATTTATTTATAATGAAAACAATGAGAAGTATGTTATTTTGATGTAAGCTATGAATAGGGTACGTATGTCATTTATGTAGAAAAACAATACCTATCGTTCATATGCCCACGGCTTCCTTTACAGGCCTGCGTCCGAACATCAAAATTTTCGATGACTTTTTCCAATAAAAGCGGATCAGTGACCATAATTTTAACTCGAATACCGTTTTTAAGTTTTTGAATGTTTGTGGATCATTAGCATATACCTCACACACAAAAACCACTTAACAAAAATGCCACTTTTGGAGCATCTTTTGGAGGATGATGTACTGCTTCGTGAATAGCATGAGGATTCTCCGCTCGACAATTTTTTTTATTGACGCACCCATTAAGAGTCAGTTGACACCGAGACGTGACGCGACGCGACACACGCCGCGAATATTTTTTTAGAACAGACAAATTTAAATACTAAAATCGATGATCGATTGATAAAGAACCAATAGATGGCCCACCCTGCAATTATAGCACGAATGAGTCGGCTAGACCCAAGAAGGAGCACGCTCTCACAGACAACTAATTACTGCTTAATACTGCTGTGTTTCGTGTTGTGAGTGTAGAGAACCGGAGACCCTTTTCACTGGAAAGGAAGTATTCCATATTAGTTCTCAGGGGTGAAGCATATGCATTTTGATTCTTCATCAAGGATTAATGCATATGACTATGGGCCACAGTATCCTCTTACCATCAGGTGAACTGTGCGCTCGTTTGTCACCCTCATTCTTTAAAAGAAAAACAATTTGAAGTTTATTAAAGAGCTGATTTTTTTATATTAATATTAAGAACAAGATTTTTCATACTAATATTAAGACCACTCATGCATAATAGCCTATCACAAGTTCACTACTAAATATAGGGCTCCCGCGATGATTGCCACATATAGGGAGACATTTGCCATATTTGCTACGTTCAGGATTGGAAATCGTAGCTTTATTATTCTGAGTTATTATCAGGAAGATGCTATTAAAAGAAAAACAATTTGAAGTTTATTAAAGAGCTGATTTTTTTATATTAATATTAAGAACAAGATTTTTCATACTAATATTAAGACCACTCATGCATAATAGCCTATCACAAGTTCACTACTAAATATAGGGCTCCCGCGATGATTGCCACATATAGGGACATTTGCCATATTTGCTACGTTCAGGATTGGAAATCGTAGCTTTATTATTCTGAGTTATTATCAGGAAGATGCTACTGCCCATCGCCAGTTTCATTAACCTCAATGCCTTTAATGATATCCAGGTAATGATATGGGATAGTGAAATCTTTTACGCCGCAACTACTCGACAGAAGATCACCTGATGTCTCCAACTGGAGGAGAGAGAGAGAGAGAGAGACTCCACTACAAAACTAACAAAACATTTACTAAAAAACTTTTAATAAAGTTGTAATGAAAGGTACTCAAAATAAGATTATTGAGTTTGAATAGCGAAAGTTTAATATTCCATCTAAAGAATATTGGCTAGAGTAGGCAGCACTGAAAAATTACCCTATTTTTGTAAATAAAATTCTTTAGAAAATAACGAATAATTCTTGAGTACTTAACGAGATGATTTAGTTATTCCATCAAGAAGGAAAAAAATACATAAAATCAAGATTCAACACGAAATTAAATTATAATTAAATTTCTCCTAAGTAGCTGAATAATAGGATTATTTAGTAAAGAATTTTGATTTAGACAACATCTAATTAAAATCCAGAAATAAGGGTTCGAGAAACTGCTAGGTAATTAACAATTATCAATTTCTTTAGATTTAATTTTCTTTTGAAAATTCCAAATTTATAATTATGTTAAAGGAGGATGGTTGTATACCTATATGAAATCGTTTAACTCAAAATCCATTTGATCGACTAACATGAAAATTATATATATATATATATATATATATATATATATATATATATATATATATATATATATATATATATATATATATATATTAGCTTGCCAGGCAGACGTTGCTCTGCCCTATTCGACGACCCTTTGTCACGTCCTATTAAAAACCCTAAATTCGCAAAAAAAAATTGTGAACACACATCGTTTTCACCGATCCGACGTCAGGGCTTTCGTCAATCATTACTGAAAATTTTTGTTTTTTAGGGTTCCGTAGTCAACTAGGAACCCTATAGTTTCGCCATGTCTGTCCGTCTGTCCGTCCTCTCTTAATCTTTGTGACCGTTAGCACTAGAAAGCTGAAATTTGGTACCAATATGTGTATCAATCACGCCAACAAAGTGGTAAAATAAAAATTGGAAAAAAATTTTTTATTAGGGTAGCCCCCCTATATGTAAAGTGGGAAGTGATTTTTTTTAATTTCAACCCTAAATACAAAGTGAATTTAATTAAAGGCCCAAGTTTTGTCACTTCTGGCATAAGTAAAAGTTGAGCAATAATAATTAAAACATAGAAACGTAAAAAAATGGAAAACTAATTAAGATAAATCAGGAAGAATAGTTATTACAGTACTATGTGAACCTGTTAAATTACTAGATATTGGATCCTTACTCCTTACATATGAAATTAGCGTTTTGTCGTACTGACCACTTTGATCTGAAATATCTCTTCTTTGGTTAAGAATTCCAAATTCAAATTTATAAATTCATTTAGCTGGTACATTTGAGTTTTGAAAACAGTAATTCATTTGTTTTTTCCTCATTATTTTTTTCTTTGGCGTCGCTTATTACCGCACAATGGAAAACATGAAATATCGATATATTTACCAGTACGAGTTCTACCGTGGCACCAGTACTGCAGAAACAGCTCGAAGGATTAATGATGTGTACGGCGCTGATGTCGCAAAAGAACACGGTACGTTTTTGGTTTCAACGTTTTCGTTCTGGAAATTTCAACCTTCAGAACCAAACCCGTGGATGACCGGAGACCAGAGTGGAGAATAAAGAAATAAAGACTATTGTGGAAGCGCTACAGGCTACAGACTTATAGCTACAGACTTCGGGGTAAATGATAAAACTGGATTAATCCACTTGAAGCAAATCGGGAAAGTAAAATAACTTGAACGATGGGTACCTCATGAATTGAGTAAATCGAACTTACAAACACGCGTCGACTGCTGTGTTACTTTATTCAACCGACACAAAAATGAAGGGATTTTAAATCGAATCATTACTTGTGATGAAAAGTGGATATTGTACGATAATCGGAAGCGCTCGTCACAATGGCTGAACCCTGGAGACCCAGCCAAATCCGGCCCTAAACGAAAATTGACTCAGAAAAAGTTACTTGTAAGTGTTTGGTGGACTAGCGCCGGTGTCGTTGACTACAGCTTTCTAAAATCTGGCCAAACGATTACGGTAGATATCTTTTGTCAGCTGCTTATCAACATAGATTGGTCAATCACTCTAGGCCACTGTTGCTTCACGACAATGCAAGACCACACACTGCACAACAAACAATCACTAAGTTAGATGAGCTCATTTGGAATGTCTGCGACATCCACCGTACTCCCCGGACCTTACTCCAACAAATTACCATTTTTTCCGGAATTTGGACAAATTCTTACAAGGAAAAAAATTCAACTCCGATGCGGCAGTCCAAACCAACTTCAAAGAGTTTATTGATTCTCGCCCCCACGGTATTTTTTAATAAAGGAATCAATGAACTACCTATGAGATGACTAAAGTGCATAGATAACAACAAAATAAATATAACAACAAAATAAAATAAAATAAATATATTTTACTAAAAGAATTGACTTTATATTTCTCCCGTACAAAACGCCAATTTCATATGTAAGGACCTATTATTTCAGTTATTGCCAAGGTGGAGAGAAAGTGTTCTATCTTTTTTGCATAATAATCTCGCTGTTAGGAGGCAGAATACCAGCGTAATATAGCAGTTTAATGCTGCTGTGTTTTGTATGGTGAGTGTAGAGAACTGGAGATCCTTATTACTGAAAATAAGGCATTTCATCTTAGTTCTCAAGGGTGACAACGCATCTGCATTTTGATTCTTAATTGAAGAATATAGATGTTGATGTGCCACAGCACCCACTTACCATCAGGTGGACTATGCTCGTTCGCCACCCATATTGTATTAAGAAAAATATATTTCTAAAAATATCAGACTGTACTCCCGTTCAATGTTTCCGAGTTACATGTTACTTTCCGAAAAGATACAGGGTGTGACCTTTTTTACTAACTTATGAAGACAGTAACATGATTACTATTTGTACTATAAGAAAACTATCATGTGTACAAAATATGTTTAAGTATGAAAAGCATTATTAGCAATAGCTGTACCCGGCCAGCGATGCTGTGGCTCAAAGTTTATGAAAAAGTACATAAACACAAGCGCGTAATCGAATGCAACCTTAAGTTGAAACTTTAGAGCAATCGGTAACGGTGAAGAAAATTCGAAGATTTAAATTTTTTATAATCAACCAAACCTAAGAAATACCTTTGACGTTTCACATAAACCATTCTGCAATAACTTTGCACAAGCGTACTGACATGATTTAAAATAACCTTTTACGTAAATCTGAAGAATTATGAAGTTTTCTATATTTCATTACAACGTGTATAGTTTTTTATCACTAATTCAAATTCGAATCTTTCAAACAAAGCAAGTTATTAAAAAATAACCAGTATCAACTTTGTTGCTAGACGTCGTTTCAATGATATGTCGCTATGTACCTTACCGTAATTTTTGGATGATTAAAATTCATTGTTATGCGAATAATGAGAAAAAATATTCAAATAATCGATAAAAATATGTTATAACCGAATCATTAATTTTTTAATATATTATTTGTTTAATTAAATTTTAATTTTTAAAATTCCTTAAATTACATCAATCATGATTAAGACAAGTTTATTTTTTTTACTTTGTCAACGTAAATTTGTATATGCAAAAAACTCTTATACAAGAACGCGCTGAAAAACCCACTACGTAATTTCAATCTCCCGCCATTTCGGGAGCTTACCGTGCATAATTTTGTGATTTTGTGTTTTCTTATTTTGTGACTCAGTTTTAACTTTTTGTACTGTTTATTCTATGTTGAAGCATGTGCCTAATAGGCACTGCCTATGTCACAAAGGATGATTAGGTAAAAGTGGTAGAAAAAACATTTTTTTTATTATGGATGACTTTGAAAGTGACATTAATTTTGACTGCAATATTGAAAATCAAATTATAATTAATCTAAGCAACGACAGCTCAACTAGTTGTACTGAAAGTGATTGAATAAATTTATTTTTAATCTAATTTCGATCTTAAACTTTTATAACTGTGCCTCTAGAAATAAACAGTAACAACAAACACGAAGAAGTTATCAGTTTCATCTTGGGTTTTAAATTATCCGTTTTTAATTTATTCTGGTATTATTTAACACAAACTGTATATGATTACCAACTGTAAATAATCAACATCGATTTCTTTAAGAATCGAATATTGTACGTTCCCATTTTTTGGTTGGCATGCTTGGTGCAATAAGTCTGACAGCTGTCAAACTGTATTTTTCTTAGATTTGTTTAACTACAAACAGACGAACACGAACCGAGGATTTTTTTATAAAAAATTAATCTTAATCAGGTTTATGTTAAGATAAGGGAAACAAACTTAATCATACGCTCGTGAAAGCTTAATGAAAATTCTAATGAAACGTGGAATAAGGTATACTAAAATATTCAGGTTGCGAAGCAGATGACGGTGCTTTATTCGAGATATAAAATGTCATCTGAAATGTGGCAGGTTCTCAAGAATCTTAAGAGGTTACAGCCCCCAACAAGTATAATATATCGCAACACGCATAATTAATGAACACTAATGCATTACGTGGTGTTATAAATAAGTCCAAGTGATGAATACGCGATAGAGCTCTGAGGATAGTCATATGAATAATGTAAAAGTTACAATTCACCTTACCTTATAATTAGACTATTGATCGTATACTCTTACGAGTATATATATAGCACATATAAATTTAGTATTATTTTTATATTGTAATAAATAATTATACCTACTAACTTAGTTACTAACACAAGATGAGTCTCATTTAATTTTATTTCTTTTTTATAGAATCAGGAACTCAACACACATTCCATCTGATGGTAAACAAGATGCGGTGGCCCAAAGATATCTATTCCAGAGTAAAAATCAAAATGCAGATGCGTTTATACCCCGGAAGAATAAGATGGAATGACTCGTTTTCAGTAAAAAAGGCTATCTATGGTTCTCTACAGTCACCATACGAAACAGTAGCATTAAGCTGCTATTTTATGCTCGTATTCTGTGAGAGCGTCCTTTCCCGGTCGAGCCAATCCCTTCGTATTACAACCACAATAAAGCTGCAGCGTGACTCTACCACGTAAAGTATAGAACTCTTGAATAATTGAATTCTTCCTTTTCTTCTTCTTCTTACATTTACACAAATATTATGCAACGCATATTTATATATAACCTCATCATCATGGCCGCTCCCATTTCGGGAAGAATTGAATTTAATCGGCACATTTGGTAGGTGAATGTCGATCGAAATACCAGACATCATCTTGCACATTTGACGTTACCGTTACCTTAACAGCCTATTAAAGTATATTGCTGAATATAGGTCTCCTCCATAGATTGCCTCGTACGTACTACTCTTAGTCCTCACGGGTGACAGCGTACAGCGTAGATGTCTATGGGCCACAGCAACCACTTACCATCAGGTGGACTGTGTGCTCGTTTGTCACCCTATCCTATAAAAAAAGTTGTCATGCTTGGCAAGCGCAGTTTTTCATTTTTAGTCGTTATTAGGAAGACGCTGCGGACATCTTTTGATTTGTGTACCTCTGTCGTCTCTTACGACATCCACGGGATGACATGGCAGTGGATGTTCTTACACCGCCACTACAAGGCAGTTTATTATGTAAACAAATTAGTATGTAAGTGCTGTTTATTGTAACATTTACAACCTTCAGCTTATCAAATATTATGTATGATATTTAATTTTTATTTCTCATTAATTCTCGTATCGGTATGTGAAGTGTAGGGTGGCCCTCTACTAGATGGAGTGACGACCTGGTAAGACATGCAGGAAGTTGGTGGATGCAGGTGGATCAAGGCTGTGCTTTGTGGCATTCCTTGCGAAAGGCCTATGTACATGTTCTATTGCCCGACACCTGTCTAGGTGTTTGACATGTGACGTGACCGAGATGGTCATATTGTTATCTTTTGAAAGCCAATAGATTATTCTAGTATATAGGGCGATTGATACACAAGCGCCGCCACGACACGACAGATATAAAACTTTATCAAACAGTTGTACCAGCAAATAAATAATTAAATGCGTAAAAAATTACTTAAAGTTACCTATAATATACACGTTCCTTCCTACACAGGCTTTCTGTCATTTCTGAGAGGGTTTTAGGGCAAGGAAACGTCCGTCAAACTGCCCCAATGCGTGTTGGCGAACTTCACATGTCTTCGAAATATTTTTTTTATTTCTCAGATAGGCAGGTTTCCTCACGATATTTTTCTTCAACGCTGAGCACGTGGTAAATTTTAAGTGCTTTAAATTGTAAATAACAATTATTTTGGCGCCGTCGGAGATCGAACCCGGGTCGCACACATATTGCGAAATTTACAGCGAGCTTAGCACCCGAGCTACCACGGCCCGTAAAAAAAGTAGTAAAAGCCTTTCATTAATTGACACTATTACAAAGCTATTGGTTTGTTAGTACGCTTTCTATTTTACAAATTCAACAAAGATTTCGCTGGACCGCAATTGCCGTTGGATTTACTTTCAATTATGTGCCATTATAGGAATTCGTTACGTGGCTTTACATCGAAACCAGATTTCGGATTAATTAAAACTGTGTAGCTCCCATTAATACATGTTTCAGAAATACTTGTAGAGATTGATTGATTAAACTTAAAATCTGGTCATTTCTCCATATTAATGTTAATAATAATTAATCTTCCAAACCGAATTTTGGTTACGGCGGACTAACCATATGACTAGACAGGATTTTAGCGCACGAGTGTGTGCGTAGGCACAACTGCGCTGCCTATACTCTCACACTCATAGTCTGATTGATCGGAAATCCAACACGACCGGAAAGAGATTAGGCACACGACGAACGGCTTTTCGAGGCACGATGGTGAAACACCGCCAACTTGTTGAATCAGGGCTGCTACTAAATAGTTATTGATAAATATTTCTCAGATAAACCCAATAACTCGATCACACGATCAACACGTTCACGACAACTAGACCAACGTAGCTGTTATATTTCAGTATCTCAATATCTAAGAATAAAACAAATAAATAAATAAAATAAAATATCTTTATTTCAGGTAACAGAAAACCCATATAGTATGTTAGTAAAATTGAAGTGAAATATAACTTTTATGAATTTTAGTGTTAGTAATCAATTTAATTTAAATAAATATAATAAACACAAATATAAATGAAGATTTTGAGATCATCCGCTAAGAGGGCACCGGCGTCTTATACCTTGGCATGAAGCAGTATCCAGTGCTCAAGCAGCGGCGAGTCTCATCTATCTGCCATTGTGTTAAGAATGCTTTGGAGCTGCCCTGCAAACGCTTCAGCATCGAGGCAACACGCTTTCTAATAATGGCGTGGAAACCATCATTGTGCATTTCAGAAAACATGCCTGACGCACTGCGAAAGCGCGGCAGCCCCATCAGCATCCTAAACCGATTATTATACTGGACACGCAACGCGCTGTACACCCGCTGCGTATAGTTAACCCATAGATTGCCCGTGTAAAAAGACTGGCAGTTGGCTCTGAAAATAGTAATCTTTACCTGCCCACTGCAACGAGCAAACCTTCGGGCCACCATGTTAAATCGGATGGACAGCGCCCTGAGTTCCCGCTCGATATCCATATTATCACGCAGATCCTCAGTGACCCAGTGACCCAGATACCTAAAATGTGAGTCACGCTTTAGAGGTGAGTTGTTGAGTGTGAAGGTAATCGCACTTGATCGGGATTTGACTCCTGCTTTGAATACCATGAATTCACTCTTTTTCATATTGTAGGTATCGGAGTCCATGGGACACTGCATATGCTTCGCATATTTTTAACAGTTTATGCATGGCACCAATCGAAAGGCTGAGCAGCACTATGTTGTCTGCGTAACTTATGTTATTGATACATACACAGTATGAGCTCACCCGTCTAGCGCAGTTGGTCTGCGTTGTGCACGTTGTAACACGGTTGTATGATTGTAGCATCGCAACTAACTCGTGCGGCACATCAGTCTCATTTTAAAGTTTTTTCGATAATATGTCATAAGACACCAAATCAAAGGCCTTCGACAGGTCAAGAACACAGGCAAAAACTGGAGTGCTCCTATCAGTGTAGTTTTTGACAGTTTGATTGAGACACAAGATAGCGCTTTCGGTGGACAGACCAAAAACCAAATTGTGCATCATTAAATTTTAAATAACCACTTAAGTGTTGATCAAGCTTTTGCTGAAGCACCCGCCAATTAAAATTTAAGTGTTTGTTTGTAGTATCGAAATAACTGTCATGTTCACTGTTTTGTTGTCATGAGAGGGTTATTTGCATACCATTCAGATATAAAAAAAATTGTTTTGTCTGTCTGTCTGGCTAGGCTAACAGATTGAGAGCAACTTCAGGAGTGATAGGAGATATATCTATATCCGAAAATCTTGCAGATTTTTTAAGAAATTGAAAATTTTTAATCTATACAAAGTTACATTAGATCTACGCGAAGCCGGGGCGCGCCGCTATTGATATAATAAAAGTGAATTCATGAACTTAAGCCGACTTGCTTCAAAGTAGCTAAGAATATGAATCATACTGTGCATAATTAAAAAGCGCCCGTTGAAACAAACTTCGACTGTAAATTCTAACCTTTCTTTTGTTCCAAACTCCGTCTGAGTCAGAGGCGATGTCATTAAAATTTACAGACATCCGTGGAATATCTCTCATTGTTTCAGGAGTATCCTGGGTCGAACAATACACACGTTACTCTCAGATTCCTAATTCCAGTCCCAGTCAACAGCCAGTTTCAATAAGCACTACGTTTGATTCAACTTAATGAAAATTTGCAAAATTTTAGTATGTTGGAAGACTTCTTCATCATTTTAAAGGGAAAAGCACGACTTTATATCGTTACGGTTACACCCTATAAAAAATTTACTGTTGAACATAGGCCTCCCTCATGAATACACTCACGAAGGGGATATTTGCCACAGTTGCCATGCTTGGCAGGCGAATTGGCAACCGCAACTGGTCCTGGTTTGTTTTCCTTAGTCGCCTCTTTAGACGCCGGCGCGGTGGGATGATTTGGAGTATTGAATATTCCTACACTACCTGTAGTGGTAGTGTAGGAGAATTCACAGTTGTTCTCTATTTGAAAAAAGTGAATTTTCCAAAAGTGAATCAAATGACCGAAATAATACATTTGAGTAATGGACTCGCTAAGAAATTGTGTTAACAAAATAAACTATTATGTTATATAAGGAATATTTTCAACCTTTGTTCATAAAACCTAATTGGGTCTATAAGATGAATACGCCACACCGACACGTGCACGTACAAAAAGATAAAACAATGATCGTTATATCATGTTCATTTGCCCGCGGCGTCGCTTCTACTTCAAACCTTTTTGACTTTTTAATGTTTTGTATTTTTGTTAAAGTCAACTAAGTCCTTTTTATAGCTGAATGTAGCAGTAAAATTCCTAAAAACTCGTCAATATTACTACTCGCGGCACGAAAGTCCGTGCCGCAAGCGGTGACCGTTATTGCTCATAATTAGCCGTATTACACATTATTGCGTAAAACACGCAATAATGTGTAATACGGCCAATACACAATGCAAATACACGTAGCGCACGCGCCGATTGGCTCTCCAGTCGCATTTCATCCCCCAGTGATACGACATTCGCAGCTATCCCCTCCAGGTTTAGTTTAGCGCTAGTTACATGCCACGAGTTATACCGTCATCAGTTTCACCTATTTTCTGTGATTTTAGTCTGCTTCTTTCCAGATATCCGAGAAGAAGCAGCTCGTGAGAAGAGCGTTGGAAGTTCCTACGAGAAGGTAAATTATTGGTGTCGGAAGAGATTCGATGATCACTTTGTTGCTGATGCCGTCTGACTCAGGTGCTGATCTATTCTTCAGAATTTTTATGGTTTCTGTGACTTCGTCAACAGTCATAGGATCGAGTGGTTCGTCCGCCGATGGTAACGCAGATATACGTTCGGCTTCAAACAAGTCCGCGCAGCTTGAGCGCAGACAACCGTCCGGGTCTTGATTCTGATGTTCACTCAATCATGTCAACATTAGCGTCTTTACCTCATATCTTATAGCCGTTCAATGATTATTTGAAATATGTTAACCAAATACAAATTGTATTTTTAGCTTAAGAAGAGACAATAACGTTTTTGCCTACCAATTGACCCTTACGAATGTAATGCAGTACAATCAGTTAAAATCAAGCATTTCCACATATTTAGAATTTAAAAGATAAAAAGGATAGAGTATTTGAATTTTTTTAATTAATTTTCCTTTACCATTTGTCTATATTGGCTCCGCCACACTTTGCTCCTCGCGCTTCTCATCGCTCTGCCCATCGTCCTGCTACTCGCGCTGCCGCGATGATACCCTCTCTGCCCATACACTGCTGTAGTTGCGCAATTAATCGCGACGTTCCGCACAAGGCCGCTCACGTTTGTAACAGATTGTTGAAACTGTGGCAGCATGCGCGCTACATGCATATTTAGTACAGCTAATTATATCAATGCCATAAAAAAGAAATATAGGTCGTCTTCCTCGCCAACGCAGATGGTGGATGGCATCTGTCCATCGCAATAGAACGATGCTTCCGTAACGAGCGTTCGATTTGAACTGCGTCCGCGCGACTATGTGGCCGGCCACTCGCGCTCATATTGTCAGTCTTTTACTTGTGACGAGTGGCAGAGAAGTAGTGTGCCGCACTACGTCTCTGCTTTCTTTCTTCGCTACTTCCCATGACACATGACGAGTGTGTGGCAAGAGGGTATTACTTATTCTAAACTACCTCTGCAAATTTGGCCGATTATGATAAAATAACCCTGTATACATGCTTTAAGAAAATATTGACATACTCTTAGGAATTCATGTGTAGTTAAAATATCCCTATACCGTGCTTATTATCGTGAGAAGACAAGTGTTATCAATGAAGTGCTTAGAAAGTAACTATGTTCTTAAACAGTAGATCAGAAATTGTTTGTGTCGTCAATATACCGTTATAGTTCAGAGCAATTTCAACTTTGAAGTACAAGTTTAAGATTCAAGTAACTTTTGTCAACCTTACAATTCGGCGGTCATAACGGTTTCGTATAACAGGACAAAAGTACATTCTGAAAACTAGTTTTACGGATTTTATTGTATATAATATTATCTCATGTTTAATTAACATTTGATTCGACGTTTGGTGTGATTGTTAGAACCCACGGTCGGAGGTTTCTTAAAGAAAAACGATGAACATGGTCAAAGGTTTCTTATAGACAAATGAGCACACAGTTCATCCGATGGTATTTGTATGCTGGCAGGCATATTTTTTGTTAAGAAACAAAATAAAATCTGGTAATCTGTAAGTGTGGTCCTACGCCGGTCGAGCAGACCTATTCGTGGAGCAATCACAAAATAGATGCAACATGACTCTACCACGTTTAAATATACATATATTTAAACGTGGTAGTCATGTTGCATCTCAAGTCGAGTGGGCCTGACGGAATCCCCCCAATTGTGCTGAGGACGTGTGCTCCAGAGTTGGCACCGGTTTTAACGCGTCTTTTCCGGTACTCCTACTCCCTAGGCGTAGTCCCAAAATCATGGAAGACGGCTTTCGTCTACCCGATCCCTAAAAAAGGCGACCGCTCAGACCCGTCCAACTACCGGCCAATCGCCATCACCTCCTTGTTCTCCAAAACAATGGAGTCCATTGTAAACTGCCAGCTCATGAGGTACCTTGAGGATCACCAGCTGATTAGTGACCGCCAATACGGTTTTCGCCGTGGTCGGTCAGCTGGTGATCTTCTGGTCTACCTCACTCACAGATGGGCGGAGGCAGTAGAGTTCAAGGGGGAGGCATTGGCCGTTAGTTTGGACATTGCGAAGGCCTTCGATCGGGTTTGGCACAGAGCGCTTCTTTCGAAGCTCCCTTCCTATGGGCTTCCCGAGAAATTGTGCGATTGGATCACCAGCTTTCTTGCAGATCGGAGCATCAAGGTCGTTGTAGACGGTGCAAGCTCCGATTGCAAGCCTATTAATGCTGGTGTTCCACAGGGCTGCGTGCTATCGCCAACGCTGTTTCTTCTGCATATCAATGATATGTTGCATACCCGTAACATTCATTGCTATGCAGATGACAGCACTGGTGATGCTCTTTACACCGGCCGAGCCAATATTTCTCGGGAAAACGTCTCCGAGTGCCGGGACAATTTTGTGTCTGAAGTCGAGTCTTTGCTGAACAGAGTCTCGGATTGGGGACGACTAAATCTAGTCCAGTTTAACCCCCAGAAGACACAAGTTTGCGCGTTAACCGCTAAAAAGAACCCCTTTGTCGTATCCCCTCAGTTTCAAGGCACTCCCCTTGTTGCCTCAGCCAGTATCGGAATCCTCGGCGTCGACGTATCGAGTGACGTGCAGTTTCGTGGTCACTTGGAAGGGAAGGCCAAATTGGCCTCTAAAAAGCTTGGCGTGCTCAGCAGAGCGGGACAGTATTTCATGCCGGCACACCGCCTGCAACTTTACAAGGCGCAGGTTCGGCCGCACATGGAATACTGTTCCCATCTCTGGGCTGGGGCTCCCCAGTACCAGCTCCTTCCACTTGACCGCATCCAGCGCAGAGCGGCTCGAATCGTCGACGACCGAGTGCTTTCCGATCGGCTCGATTCACTGGCGTTGCGAAGAGATGTTGCATCTCTTTGCGTATTTTATCGCATCTATCACGGGGAGTGCTCTGAGGAATTGTTCGGATTAATCCCAGCCGCCAAATTGCGTGAACGCACGACACGGCAAACGTCCCGATACCATCCACACCATCAGGATGCTTGGCGGTCCACCACTGTACGTTTCACAAGGAGTTTTCTTCCACGTACAACCTCTCTGTGGAATAGTTTATCACCGGCGATTTTTCCGGACCGATACGACCTGGGGACCTTCAAGAAAAGAGCTTACTCCTTTCTAAAGGGCCGGCAACGCACCCGCAATTCTCCTGGTGTTGCGGTTGATCATGGGCGGCGGTAGTCACTTAACATCAGGTGAGCCGCATGCTCGTTTGCCCCCTTCTATAAAAAAAAAAAAAAAAAAAAAAAATTTGTACATATAGGTCCACAAGAAAGACATCTTTTACGTATTAAATTTATTAAAAAAAACCTAGTTTAAATTATTTTCACTGTTTAAATATTAAAAATCTCTACACTACACTGATTGCGCTAAGAGTTAAAAAAATATTTCTAAGACGTAGCAAATAATGTATATCCTCTCCCCCACTTACCTCCGACAGTATGTTGTATCAAAAATATACAAATCGGTTAATAATAAATATCAATTTTGTTGGAAACAATTTGTTCGATTTTCTTCTACGCTTTTTATTAACTTCATTTGAAAATCGGAACTGGCAGTTATAATCTATTCATATAAATAAAATTGAAGTACATTTTTATTATAGCATTGTGTAACAAACGAGCACACAGCCAAACTATTGGTAAGTGGATGCTGTGGCCCATAGACATCATCCACATTCATCCTCAATTAAGAATAAAAATGCAAATGCGTTGTCACCACTGAGGACTAAGATGGTATGATATGATGGTACTAATAAGGTATGCCTCAACTCTAGTAAAAAGGGTCTCTGGTTACAATTTTTGTTACGCTCTAAAGCTGGCTTAGGACGAGTAAGCCTGTCATTATTTAATATTAAATTACACGGAACTTCTGTTTATCTACTTTTTGTTTTATATTAATGATTTTTATAACATAAGGATGGCAAGCAACCACACATTCCACGTGATGGTAAGTAAATGCTCTGGCCCATAGTCATACATCTACACTCACCATACGAAACACATGCAGCCTTGCATTGCTATTTTACGCTGGTATTCTCTGAGAGCGTGGTCCTGCCCCGGTCGAGCCGACCAATTCGTGCTACAACTATACTACTAATATAACTGCAGCGTGGCTCTACCACGCAAAAACGTGTCTGTGTGTAATATAACTAGCTTATATAGAGCTATTTGCATCTGTTTGTATGTCCGGGCTAATATATGGAAAGCTGAAGCGATTGAAATGAAAATTGACAAACAGATAGCGACCAATGTTTTTTTTTTTTATAGAATAGGGTGACAAACGAGCACACAGTTCACCTGATGGTAAGTGGTTGCTGTGGCCCATAGACATCTACATCTATCTTCCATTGCAAATCAAAATGCAGATGCGTTGTCACCCATGAGGACTGAGATGGAATGCCTCATTTCCAGTAAAAAGGGTCTCCGGTTCTCTACACTCACCATACGAAATACAGCAGCATTAAGCTACTATTTCACGCTGGTATTCTGTGAGAGCGTGGTCCTTCCCCGGTCGAGCCGACCCATTCGTGCTACAACTATACTACTAATATAACTGCAGCATGGCTCTACCACGTAAAATGTGAGGAATCATCGAGGCTTTATTTTATCCGATTTGTTTGATAAATTGAAAAATTCTTAAACTAATTGACTTTGATGATTTTCTTAAATAAAAATAACATCACATAAATAATGTAAAAAAAAAAACTTATTTTCACGTGGTAGAGCCACGCCGCAACTATATTACGGTGGTTGCACGAATGAGTTGAAAGTTGAAATGAGGACCACGCTTTCCACAAAATACCAAAAAAATAGTAGCTGAATGCTGCTGTGTTGAGCAGCACCGAGTGACTGTGGCGTATGGTGTGTGCAGAGAACCAGAAACTTGTGTGTCCCTTTTTACTGGAAATGAGACATTCCATCTTAGTTCTCATGTGGGACAACGCATCTTTATAAATAAAAATGTCTGATATCATAAATATAGATGTCTATAGGACAAACCATCCACTTACCATCCGGTGGACAGAGTACTTGTACACTACGACTATATTATGTTCTGTAAAATAAAAACGAACCGGTTATCAACGAAAAATCACAAGGACTTTCTTCACAATTTTGTAACGTATTTTGATTACAAAACCGTTAGCTCTAAGCACAGTCTAACTACTACTAACAATCGACCATCGAAGGCCTCTACTCGTAGACGGGGCAATCGTGCTGTGCGGTGCGAAGCGAGACGCGGGCGCAGCGAGAGGGGCCTTTAGTCGCTCGTGATCTGTCCGTTACGGATGTACTGTCAAGCAAATTAATTAAAATGTTTCACACTATATGTGCGGTAAAAATCTGTGGGTCGTCATCATTTAAATTTAAGGAATTAAAGTGCCATCAGTTTCCACATACAATCAGTTTCTTTTTATTACTTCCCGTTCTGATAACCCCAGCAATTTATTGTTTATGTCGGCTTTTCCGACAACATTAAACGCGATTACTATAACTATAAGAGTAGTAATTAATTTCGCAATTTATTTTAGACGGGCGATTATTCAAAAATTTTACTTTTTAATCTCATTTTCACAATTAAAATATCAAATATATCATGGAATAAAAATTCACAGTATAATAAAAAATTCCTTTTCCATTCACCATACATTCGTGCTATCGCTCCAATCTCTATACTACACGTGATCGCGTTGCCAATTTCGTAGATACATTTAATTTCGAAGCAAATAACGTGTCCCAGACCCTACATTCTCTTAATTACACATGAACCAGTTATTTAAAAAGGGGAAAAAGAAAAAAATGGTAGATTCACAAATATCAATTCTCGTTCCGTTCGGACAATTTCTTTGACTTTTTCGCAATCGGAAACCATCAACTTAATTACACTTGCGATTTCATTCCACATAAAGTAATGGAATTGTTTTTATAGATACTTCAATAAGATTTAATTTGGTTATCTTTAAGGTAGTTCCAAATTACTTTATATATTTTGCACAAAAATGAGTTAACGCTTCTTCATGTGGGAGAGTCATGCTGCAGCTATATCATGGTTACACGAATGGATCGGTTCGACCGGAAAAGGACCACGCTCTCACAGAATACCAGCGTGAAATAGTAGCTTAATGCTGCTGTATTTCGTATGGTGAGTGTAGAGAACCGGAGACCCTTTTTACTGGAAATGAGGCATTCCATCTCAGTCCTCATGGGTGACAACGCATCTGCATTTTGATTTGCAATGGAAGATAGATGTAGATGTCTATGGGCCACAGCAACCACTTACCATCAGGTGGACTGTGTGCTCGTTTGTCACCCTATTCTATATAAAAAAAAAATAATGTTGTGTATCATAGGGCGAGTATAGATATCCGGATCCGGACCCGAAATGCCTCATTTGGAATTCGAACCTGGGATCTCGTCATCAAAAGCCGCGTTTACGACCACTGTACCAACGAGTAGTCCTTAATATAAAAAAGACGTCGGCTTAAAATAAAGTCTGGTAAATTTAAATAATACAACGAAACCAAATGTCTAAGAAAGCCATTAACGATTCTCATCATCTTCTTCATCAGTCTGTAAAAATTCACTGCCGGATGGTCTCCCCCTCTTTAAATGAAATGAAAGATAAATAAAACCAACTTTACGGATTTACTTTATTTTTTATTTATTTTCAACATGTCACTGGGCATAGCGCATAGGTCTCACCATACCATAGTAATCACCCGAAAAACGGTAATTATAAAAGTTTAATTTTAAAATGCGATATAATCTATAAATTTAGTTTTTATTATTATTCACCCTCTTTAGTCAAGCTAACTAATAATTATGCAGAATGAAAAAATAAGTTTTTGGGATAAAACATATTTTATTTTATTTATATTTATTATGAACAATACAAATTGTGTTGAATAATTCATGCAAAAATGCAATTGATAATATTAACAACTAAATTTACAACTACACAAAATTACAATAAAAATATGAGATTACAATAATTAGTATACAATTAAATTATATAAAATGTCAATAACTATAAACTTACAATAAAAATTACATAGCTCCCCTAGCCTGCTCTCGATCTGTTTTTAAAGGTTCGTCATAATGGGTTCAGTCATTCTGGGGAGATTAGCCAAGATAGAAATGCAGACAGACAATAAATTGCTAATGGTTGTTTAAAATAACCCCCTCACCTTAATAGAATTCAGGTGTTTCGATAATACAAAGAGACACTTAAATGGTATTTCTATGTATGTATAGATAGAAGATTATATATGATTTAGACATCAGAAAAGTTTTTAGTCTAACGGAGTTTTCAAGTGTAAACCCTAGATGAAGGAGCGAATTTGTTATTTACATGTTTATTGTTCCCATTGTAAGGACAGCAGACCTCACCCTGTCACGTAGTGGCACCCAATCATAGAGCTTTGTGTATTCAATGATACAATGGAACAAGCGCCGAAGGGAAAAAACTATTCTCCACCGATTGTTCTATTGTAACTCACTCTCTTTTGATTGATTTAATTCAAACTTATTCCAGTACATTTCTATTTTCGATGACCTAAAGACAAATGCAGAGTTTTTGTGGATGGAGAGGGCTCGGGATGGAGTAATAATTAGTTACTACTACCCCGTTTACCTACACTCTATTTAGTACTGGTAACGAGCCATTGCATTTTAGTTATCAGGGGTGGTAATGCATCTGCATTTTTATTTTTAATAGAGGATAGACGTAATGTCTGTGCGCTTATATAGAGCACATTCCTTCACTTCTTTCGTGAGTGACTAAAACTAGATACCCGTTTACTAGAATTACGTTCACGTTTACATTTACATCGATAAGCATCTTAGTCCCATGTGATAACAACGCATTCTGCATTTTAATTCTTAAGCGACGATAACTTTAGATGTCCATGGGCTACAGCATCCACGTACGAGTACCATTTGACTGTGTACAAAAAAAAACGTAGATACATTTCATATAGTATAATTTTAGCTTCACTTTTTGGGATTGTTTTCACTTGGGACAATAAACTAAAAACGTAAAGGAATGATTTAGATAAATTAGGCAAGCATTAGACAGCGATAAAAAACGGTCGCCCGATATCTATACACGGACAACTGATAACAATATACGAACGTCCCATTGCTACGAGTATCTACGAATACGTAACGATGGAATAACGAATGTCTGATAATCACACTCACAATACTTTAAATTATCTCCTAGTATCTTTTTTCTGCGTTACTAATATGTGGTTATTCTTTTTTTTCTAATCTACCCCAGGTCGAGCATGCCCTCCCGTTTCCATCTATTTATTATAACCCCTTTGACTTCATGCATTCTTTTCGATTGCAACTTCATCATTATTTTTGGTTTGGATTGACACGTGGTTTCATTTCATATTAGTTCCCGCGAGAGATCAAAGCATTTTTGATATTTTTAATTTTAAAAACTACAAATGAACTAGCTACGGCAAACGAGCATACGGCTCACCTGATGGTAAACGTCGACCGCCGCGCCGCCCACGAACAACTAGAAATCCAGGAGAAATGCAGGTGCGTTGCCAGCATTTAAAAAAGGAGTAAGCTTGTTTTTTGAAAGTCCCTAAGTCGTATCGATCCGGAAAAATCGCCGGTGGTCAATGATTATTCAAAGAAGTCGTGCGAGGAAGAAAACACTTAGTAAATAGCACAATGGTGACCCGCAAAGGATCCAGATGGTGTGGATGATATCGTGAGTTTCGACGCGATGTGCGATTGAGGAATATGGCGGCTGGAGTTAACTCGAAACACTCCTCTAAGCACTTCCCGTGACAAATGTGATACGTAGAAGAGATGCAGTATCTCTTTGCAGCGTCAAATAGGTTGTTTACAGGTGCTTGGTATCAGAAGAACTGCTGCCTCGTTATCACAAAAAAAACGACGGGTTGGCACTCCGGGAGTGCCGGCAGAAGTGATAACTTGAATATTAACGTTGTGCATTTTTGATATTTTGGAATGGTTAGGGAATAATTTTGCACGAATTGCTTTAATTATCAGTATAAAAGTACTATCATTTATGTGTTAGAATACAATATTTATTTATTGCGCTATCGTACACAAACATAACAATTTATATTACATTCGCACAAGCGCCCTGCGCCGCCTAAAGGAAACAGCAGGCGCAGGCATACATTTTCACCGCGCCGTAGAAAGAAGGGGGATACTTCCTTTCCTACGCCGCGTTGGCTGTCTACTCTCCATCCGTCTAACGAATTTTCGATCAGGGTCACGTGTCCTGACGCGAGTTTAACATATTTTACCCATTACAAAAAAAGTGTACAACGCCGCTAAAGAAGTTTTCACTTCAAAATAAAAAAAACACCGTGACTTTTGAAACAATGTTTCCCTAGAATTACTGTATGTCAAAATTCTAATTTCAAATATTGTTATTTGTGCCAATGTGTAGGTAAATAACTTTACATTATGATTTCTTAAATTTACGCGAACACTACACATTGAATTAAACTAAGTTTACGGATTTTATCGCGTTTATTTCACTATTTTTACTTATTTTTAATTCCCAACGTTTCGGGTGCTTTACAGCAACCATGGTCACGGGGGGGACTGAGATGTTTGACGTCCCAATGTCATAGTTAGTCCGGCTACCTTCAGTTTTTGAATATTAATTTTTGGTCCGATGACCCGTGACCATGGTTGCTGTAAAGCACCCGAAACGTTGGGAATTAAAAATAAGTAAAAGTAGTGAAATAAACGCGATAAAATCCGTAAACTTAGTTTAATTCAAATAACTTTACAGTTCAAAATCCGCTAGCACGATGCAGCAATTATTTCTGGTGCATAAATCTCGCACAGACGCCTGTATTGAATACGCTGATTAACAGCGCACTGATAAATCCATGGACGTAGACATTCTAAATGAGATTAAGCTCTACTATCAAGTTAATCTGGTCGGGTTTGAGGATTAATTAATTTTGCTGAATCTAAACGAAACAAAACAGGAGATGGGCTGCAGTTTCTTCCTAATAAAGACTAAAATTAAAAATGTGCGGTTGCCAACCCTTTTGCCAAGCGTGGCAAGTATGGAAAATATCCCCCCCTATGAGGCAATCTATGGTGGAGGCCTATGTTCAGCAGTGAACTTTAATGAACTGTAACGGCAACAGTAACTGTTGAATAATAGCTAATATTTTGTACGTGGTAGAGCCATGCTGCAGTTATATTAATAGTATAGTTGTAGCATGGATTGGTCGGCTCGACCGGAGAAGGACCACGCTCTCACAGAATACCAGCGTAAAATAATAGCTTAATGCTGCTGTGTTTCGTATGGTGAGTGTAGAGAATCGGAGACCCTTTTTCCTGGAAACGAGGCATTCCATCTTAGTCCTCACGTGTGACAACGCATCTGCATTTTGATTCGTAATCGAGAATAGATGTAGATGTCTATGGGCCACAGCAATCACTTACCATCAGGTTGACTGTGTGCTTCTCTTATAAAAAATTTGTATTTATAACTAGAGATCCGCACTGACTTCGCCTGGGTTAAGTCTATTAATGTGGTGTTATTTAGATGTAAGGTAATCAAATACCATTTATTTTATCAATTATTTTTTCTTCGCTTCTTCTTCTTCGCCTAGACTTCTAAAGACTTCGTCAAGATCATTCCTGGCATTTACTCTCTAACTAATCGTGAAGTTTCATTACAAACGATTTATTTAATCTGAAGATTGGCTCGGACAGACATACAAACAGACATAACTCTTACATTTATTATATATACAACTTGTGTTCTACTCTTATTACTCCACAGCACAGCTCAAAAGGCTTTAGAAATAATGTAGCGAATTATCATATGATTGTTATTAAAGGAAAAAATCGCGAGAACAGTGATTGAGAAACGAATAAAGACATACGTGTATTTCGAGGACATATGAAATCTGTGAAGAAAGACTACAGCGATATCACTCATACTAGCTCTATTACCTTTTGAAAGAGGATCGCCTCTTTCCTGCTATGAGATATTTATGCTATAACTTTAGTTTTATTACAAAGAGATATTTCGTCAATGATTAAAGCCACAAATGGGAGGTACACAACAAAAACTACAAAGGTTTTACTAAGTTGACGGTAAAATAGCTGGGACTTTGCGAGTCCGCGGGTTTCTCTGCCTGGGACTGAGGGCCGTTTCTTTATGTCGCTGATCATTATATATGTTTGCCATAATTGCCACGCTAAGCTAGCAGCTTGGCAACAGTAATTTTATTTTGCTGTTATTAGAAAGATGGTGATAATCTCTCGTCTCAGAGTCCCTCTGTCACCTCGGGATCGAATATCGTACGGAACGAATGTTCGTTATGCTTATAAACTATTGTTCTGTGTTTGAATAAGTGTTTAGTGTGCAATTAAAATGTAAAATGCATCAAAACAGGATAAAATCTTAGTGTGGGACACGTTAAAAAAAGTAGGCAGGACTCAATAGAACGAGTCCGCTATATGTGGCTACCAACCTCATGCCTATTTCCAGTGACAAGCAATAGTACTTCAATCGTTTTGTTTTGATTGAATTTCAATTTAAATACATGCAGTGAAACATTCCGTTCTGATCTTTTGTGTCAACGCACATTTAGCCCTCTCGGTTTGAAATTTTTTATAGTGTCATGAAAACATGAATGGACCATACAGCTTGTATTTTCTTGAAAACCACATTAGGGGGTCATTGTAGAAGCGTGCTCGTCGCGACCCCTGCCAGCCCTTTTCAGGGCTGCAATTCTACACAGCTGCGCACCCATGCGAACGAGGGTTAGGGCGTCCCCCCAAGGCGACGCACACCAGCTCGTCCCCGTTGGTGTGGAATGCAGCGCGCAAAGCGGCGATGGGGACCGCCACCCGTCACGCACAGCCCGACACGGCGGAAGGTGGAGGACGGAGTGCAGAGTTGGCACGTGGAATGTTAGAGGAGGCATGAGAGATAAGACGAATGAGTTGATCGAAATAATGAAAGAAAGAGAATTAGATGTCGTGTGTATGTCGGAGACCAAACGGAAAGGCAGTGGTATTGAAGAGCTCCCTGGCGGGACGTTAGCTATATGGTCCGGAGTCCCGGAAAGCGAGAACGCCTGCCAAGGAGTGGGAGTGCTGTTGTCGTCCCGGTTGGTCGATCTTATGACTGAATACAAGGTTGTGAACTCAAGAGTTCTCTGGGTTCGCTTCAAAATGGGACTGACGAAGTTATTCCTTTTGGCTGTTTATGCGCCGGTAGCTTCGTCGTCCAGGGCTGAGCTGGAGGAGTTTTGGGAGAATGTAAGAGAAGTTCTAGATTTGGTTAAGGGAAACGAAAGAACTGTTGTATGTGGTGATTTGAATGGATGGGTAGGCATCGCTCGACCAGGATACGAGTCGGTGCTTGGAAAGTTTGGAGATAAAAGGGTTAATGATGCTGGCAAGCTTATACTGGCTGTATGCAAGGAAAAGGGTCTTCTTGTGACAAACACTATGTTTAATCACAGGAAGATCCATATGTACACTAGAGAAAGAAAGAATGAGAGAAGTATGATTGATTTGTTCCTGGTGGATGACCGACTGCGAAAACAGGTGATGGATACACGAGTGTTCAGGGGTGCTGACCTGGGAACGGATCATTATCTAGTAATTACTAGATTTAGGGGTTTGTTCGCGGGTTGGCGCCACCGGACGGCAGTAACAGAACCACAGTCGGTCTGTCGCATCCGAAGCTGGAAGCTTCAGGAAGCGGATACTAGGGACAAATATCACACGAGGGTAGCCGAAAAGCTTGACACCATCGATGGCAGGAAAGAATGTGTGGAGAGAATATGGCAGAACCTTAGGGATGGAATGGTAAGTGCAGCGGAAGAAGTATGTGGTACGACAAAAAGAGGTAGTAGTAAAAGAAGAGATGCATGGTGGAATGACGAAGTGAAAGAAGCTGTAAAAAAGAAGAAAAAAGCATGGTTAGACTACTTAGCCTCTAGTAACGATGAGCATATGAGAGAGAAGATGAAAGAAAGATATAAGCTGCAGAAAGTTCATGCGAAAACATTGATTGAGGAAGTACGTGAAAGGTGTAGAATAGAAGCGGACGAGAGGTTGTCGCACAACTTTAGGGAAAACTCCAAACTCTTCTGGAAAGAGGTTGGAAGGTCCCGGAGTGGTGCGACAGCTTTAAGAATGAACAAAGTGCTTTCGAGAACCAATGACGTCCGCTCAGAAAAATCGGACGTCATGCAGCGATGGAGTGAATTTTATAGAGAATTGCATGCGTGTCATGATCTTAGTGAAGGATCCGGGGGTGACGCCGTGACTGGCACGCCAGACACGGACCTCGATGACACTGAGGTCATCAGCATGAAAGAGATTGAACGTGCGATTCGAAGTTTGAAATGTGGTAAGGCTGCGGGACTAGACAGAGTTACTGCTGAAATGGTCAAGTACGGTGGGCCTCGCGTCTGGGACAGCTTTCATCTGCTGTGCAATTTGTGCTGGCGGACGGGAGATGTCCCGGATGATTGGCGATCCGCGGTCATTGTGCCTTTATATAAAGGTAAAGGTTCACATTTTGACTGCGGGAGCTATCGGGCGATCAGCTTGACCAGTTTAGCAAGTAAAGTTTATTCGAAGGTTTTGACACGCAGGATGCAAGAGAAATCGGAAAGATTCTTATGGGAGGCACAATGCGGATTTAGACCTGGAAGAGGATGCACTGATCAAATGTTTTCTCTCCGCATGATCACGGAGAAGCTTCTGAGTGTTAACCAGAGGATTTTCTGTGCTTTTGTGGATCTGGAGAAAGCATTTGATAAGGTTATAAGGAAGAAAATGTGGGAACTGTTGCCGGGATATGGTGTGGATGGTCGATTGTTAAGGGCTGTGCAGTCACTCTACTATGACTGTAAAGCCTGTGTGCGGGTAGGGCATGACCTGTCACCCATGTTTAGCGTCCAAGCGGGCGTAAAACAGGGTTGTGTCATGTCTTCCTGGGTGTTCATACTGTATCTCGACAGCTGTTTACAGAAGCTGAAAGATAGCTGTTTGGGTGTGAAATTGGGTGACATAAAAGTTAATTGTCTGCTGTATGCTGATGATGCAGTGCTTATTGCACCATCAGAAGCAGAACTGCAGGCATTAGTCACGTGTATGAAAGAGGAATGTGAAATTAAAGGTCTCCGTTTGAATGCTAATAAAACTAAGGTTCTGGTATTTGAAAAGGACGAAGAGAGAACGAAATGTGAAATATGGGTAAATCAGGAATGTCTAGAACAGGTAAATGAAATTGTATACTTGGGGAGTGCTTTCAGCCGGGATGGAAGATGTGATTTAGATGTGGATAGGCGTGTCGCTGCCGGAAACAAAGTCAATGGTGCCCTGAATGCATTAATAAAAAGGCAAGGCGTGGTGAAGAGTGCACGCCTTGCAATACATAACGCAGTGTTGGTACCGACCTTGTTATATGGCAGCGAAACCTGGGTATGCCAGAAGAAGCATAAAAGCAAGTTGAATGCAGTGGAGATGCGATCTCTTCGTAAAATGTGTGGCGTTACCATAGCCGACCGAAAGCGAAACGAAGAGATTCGCAATATGGCAGGATTGAAAGATGACCTTATCACAAAAATTGATAGGGGCGTACTCCAATGGTTTGGACACGTTGAACGAATGAGTGAAGACCGAATGGTGAAGAAAATATATAGAGCGAAAGTAAATATTAAAAGGTGTCGAGGTAGACCGAGACTAACTTTCGAAGACCATGTGAGCAAATTGCTCGAAGAGGGGAGGGTCAAGAGTACTCGGATACCTAGACGTGCATGTATGAAGAAGTTAATGAACCTGAAAGAAGCGAAAGAGGTATGTAAGGATCGTGACACTTGGCGATCTGTTCTCTCTGGCTACCCCGTTAGGGATTGTGCGTGACGATAAGTAAGTAAGTAAGTAAGTACATTCTTACCTGAAACAAAAAAAACTATTTTAGAGTGACATTTTTGAACATTTATTTATTTTCCTTCTTTGTTCACCTGTTTAAACCTTTCTTAATGCACTGTTTCAGTCATAGAATACTATAATACATACATAATAGAACGGGGGAGTGGGTGGATATCGTGTAGCCACTAAAATGTAACTAACACGTCAATTCACACGTATAAATCTCAACACGAGATGTGTATTGACGTTACAATCGTTTCCAAATTTTCCATGCTAATTATTTAGAATTGCTCCCAGCGACGCCTATCGTCGTACAAAATAAGGTTGACAGCCATTATATTGAGTATTAGTATTCTATGGTTTCATTAATTAAACCTGTTTATGAATGTAAAACAACGTATTTCTCTAAATAAATGTAACCTATGGGATTGTTCCTTTACATTTTTGATATATAAGGTAAGTGAGGGTAATATGATCACCTTAACTTTTGCCGCCATATAAAACCAAAACTAGGAAATGAACAGAGACAAAAACACAAAGTAGAATACTACACATATTAAGAAAAAATAGCAAACAAGCTGTGGCAATAATTAGGAACGCTTCGAAAAATCTACTTAAAAAAACTAACTACCACCATACTAAAATCGACTAAAATATTTAGTCGATTCTAGTATATATTTATAATACTATGTCAACTGTCAAAACGGCGTCGATATAGCATCGTCCTTTTGACCTTTTATTATTTGATTGACTGATGAAGAGCTATCGTATCACTAAGCCATCTATGCAAACAAGGCTGTAGTTTTTGAGCTATAAGAAAGTGACCATATTAACCGGACGACCATATTACCCTCACGTACTATACATATTATATCATTGTTCTTAGAAAAGGGCAATAATAAGTACACTCTTCGAGATTCTCTTTCGCTATAACTTCTCTAAGCAGAGAAATCTCATTTCCGGTAATCGTTTAAAAAAATTGTGACGTTGGGGTCACGATTAATTTGAAATAGTAATGATCTTTCGTTGTCAAATAGAATAAAGCCTTCTCTTCTTTTAACAAGCACCTCCAATTCCCCTGGCGTTGTAGTTGTTCATGGGCAGCAGTATATAAAAAACAAAAACGTCTATATATAGGCGCGGGCGCGCGCGCGCACTCCACTACACGAGGACTTCTCTTACAGACGCTTAAATTAATTTTATACTTCATTTGTATGTTATGCTAAAATTATCGTATTTTACGTATAAGTTGAAGTTAGGTTAGGTGATCATCCATTTTGTAAAATCACATGCTTACAAATGCTTAAATTTATTTTATATTTCATTTGTATCTAATAGCAAACTATCGGATTTTCCGTATAGTGCGTGAGGGTAATATGGTCACTTTCTTATAAATCTAAAACTACAGCCTCGTGTACATAGATGACTTAGTGATACGATAGCTCTTTATCGGTCAATCGAATAATAAAGGGTCAAAATGGCGCTGCTTTATCGACGCCATTTTGACAGTTGATATTATAGTAAATATTTTAGTCGATTTTATTATTGTGCAGTGTAGTTAGTTTCTTTTAAGTTCATTTTTCGTTTGCTATTTTTTTCTTAATATATTAGTTATAGTATACGACTTTGTGTTTTTGTCTCTGTCCTTCTCCTAGTTTTGGTTTTATAGGACGGCAAAGCTTAACATGACCATATTACCCTCACGTACATTATAAGGTTATAAGTTATGTTAACTGAGCAGCTATTTTGCAAAATCACATGCCAGAGAGAGAGAGAGAGAGAGAGAGAGAGAGAGAGAGATACAAGCTGCGCTTAGTTTAGGACCTGCTAAATAAAAGTATCCAAAAAATAGCCCCAATTTTTATTAGTATTCATTACAACTCAGGGGATATCTAAAGGGGAAATTAGTTATTATTCGACCTAATAAATTATCTGTCGACACCAGTGTGATTGTTCCTTGAAACTTCTCCTCGCCAATTGTAAGCCCTTACAATACCTTTGGTTACAATAATCATCATTATCAATAGTTCACGGTTGGAATATTTACATATTACTCCCCCCCCCCCACCCTTCTAAGAGATTTAAGGCTCATAAATATCTTTTATTTCATTTACAGATGGAAGAGAGATGCATTTCTTCTTTTGGTATTCAGAATAAGACGTTGTTACGCAAAAAGTATCTAACCCACAGAAAGCCACTTTTGAAATACTGACGTTTGAAATCTTCTAGAGGAAGTTTTTTAGTGTAGGATAAGGTTTTTTTTAAAAAATAAATGTCATGTATCAGCATTTAGTAGTAATTAATCTGTTTGTCTATATTCACTGAGATTATGTAAGTATTTCTTTTATTATAACTCATTTTTGACACGACTATAGGTTGGAAGCTTTTTGTATCACAAAGTCCAATTAAGAATGAGATAGCATTATTTCATTTTTATTCGACTTCAAAAATGAAGGTTTCCAATTCTACTGTATGATTATAGTATGTATGGTAAGCAAAATCTTTCTCGATTGTTCAACAATTATTCTTAGTCTCTACTCTTTGACACAGCAACTGAACCTTACTCCAAGTCTTTTACAAACGTAAGGCTGACAAACGAGTAGGTACACAGTCCACGTAATTGTAAGTAAATGCTTCGGTCCGTTAACACTTACATCTACGATTAAGAATCAAAATGCAGATACGTTGTCGCCCCGGAGGACTAAAAAGAAATGCCGCGATGCCAGTAAAAAGGGTATCCTCATCACGTCCGTCGCTATACGAAACACAGCTGCTATTTCAATCCATTTTGTGAGGAAGTGTGATTTTCTCCGGTCGAGTCACACATCATGCAGGTTTCATTAGGATGGTTTTCTTGACCTCTGTACTGGTAAATCGACATTTCGGCGCCGACGGTATTATTAACTAAAATTTTATATTGATATAATGAAATAAGAGCGGATAAGTGCCATCCAAAAAAAAGTTTCTTAGACACGTGGATTCTGTCAACAGCGTGGCCTACGCCTTTAAGCTTTGTTAATACATTTTAGAATTAGTTCACTTTCTCCAACAGTCAAAAGATATACAGATAAGTATTTCAAGACAAAAAGAAGAAAAGGAGAACAAAAGAAAAAATTACATAGAGACCCTACTTATTACGGACTACAATTTTAAAAGCTTCCATTATATTTATTACGGATCCTTTGAGCAAGGAAAAACTAATATAGTTTGAACGTAAAGAAGGTCTTTCGTACTTGAAAACATTTTTGTTCTTTTAGAGAGGCCGTTACAGAATTTTTCGGAGCTATTAAATACGCGTCTTTATCGACTCCGAATACCTAATTAGGATAGCGATTACTATCGGGTATATACCGTTGATGGATAAATTAAGTGTGATGGTTCTTAAACAGAAATAAACGATCTTTATTAGCATTTCATAAATATCCCTATGTAAGGTACATGCCTCTTCTTAACTCTGACGAAATTTGTGATCCAAACATACACAGGACTCGCCGCCACGCATAGTGATTAGTAAGCTGAAGTGGCAATTGACCGGTTGTATACCTCGATGAAACGAAAACTGATGAAGAAGAAAGCCTTTCAAGTTGTAAGATTGTAATGATAAGCAAAGTGTAGGGTGGCCACACATTAGATGGAGTCGCTACCTGGTAAGATAAGCAGGAAGTCGATGGATGCAGGTGCTCCGGACCGTGCTTTGTGCATTACTTGGGGGAGATCTATGTTCAGTAGTGGACTAGAGAAGGGCTGTAATGATTATGATAGAGCTCTCCAGACCAAAGGTTCTTCCAAAGTAGAGTTAGTAACTCACTAAGAGGATGGGTCGTATGTCCTACAGAGAATTATTATCGGGTTTAAGAAAATGAATATTTGGTATATGTGCGGCTTTTTGTTAAGAAAAAATTATCAAAGATTCGGTTATCTAGTTTCTGTTTATAAAACGTTAAGAAATTCCAGAGCATAACTGATCACAGCAGCCCATATCTTTCACCCCTTTATCTTTCAATATTTAAAAAAAAAAGGTAGGCCCGTTACCAATTTATTTGATGATATTATTGAAGATGGTAAAGCGCAAGACTTAGCTCAATAAAAGCCTATTCACTCGTGTCTTGGAGTTGGAATTATTCCACTTTTTTGCTGTACGAACGACGCAGCAAACCGTTTGATTGGAATGGTGGCATGTTGATTAAACAATTGTGGAGACTGGCCGAGCTTTTCGTTGTTCGATGATGGAAGGAAGACGAGGATATGTCGTTATATTCCTGCGTACAGTTACTGCCTCATTAGGGGGATATTTACCACAGTTGCCAGATTTAGTAGGTGGGTTGGCAACCCTAGTTTTTTTTAAATTGTTATTAGGAAGATATAGCTGCCCATCTTCTGGATTTTTCCTCTGTGGCCGCTTACAACACCAACGGGACGATGTGGGATATTGGATATTCTTGCATCGCCACTATACGATGAAAATGTATCCTGTGTGCTTAGAAGAAATGGATTGTTTTATTAAGAACCGCGAAGAGTTTCCTGTAAAGGTCAAATTCAAAATTAATATTTATTTATGTAGAACACTCAATAGCCACGCAAAGTATTGGAATTTTTGAACAATTATAAATATTTTCAAAACTCGCTCTATAATCTTAGCTTTTCAGCCTTTTTATTCTACTGTTTTGTATATATATTGACATTTTCAAGAATTATCAAAATAATATATATGAAGTATAGCAGAAGTAGAGTAAAGACCATTATACTCGTAAGTTCCACTGCTAGATATAAATATCTCCTGATATTTCTGTCAGCGCATGTTTCCAGACTTCGAAATATTTTCTGATAATGCCTTATTTAATGGCAAAACATGTGTCGTATTACCGACGGTGGTGTATATTTTTCCTAGTGTAAAAAATATGATATTTCGCAATGGTAGTTCGCAATTGTATAAAATATGATATTGTAAATTAATGTTATAAAAAAAGTCCCGCTGGATTTCTTACAAGTTCTTCAGAACATGGGATTTTTTTCAAACCTGTGTAATTCATATTGAATAGAAATTATTATATACTATTCATTTGAGAGAGGGCGGGAGGTGTTCTTTAAACTAGGTAAGACGGATCATTTTATTTCATTACGCGGATCTGAGCTAATTGATCATTAACTCAGACATGCTGCTTTCCACACAATCAGCACTTATAATTAATTGCAATAAACAATTATAATTAATTGCAATAAACAATTTCTAGGAATCAAACTTGGATTTTTCGCAAGCAAAATTAAATTACATTTAATGAAGAAAAGTCCAAGTAAATATTGAGAAAAGAAAAGTTGCACTGAAGTTTCGTTCACATAATAAAGCAACAGGGCCGCTAGCATCTCAACGCCCATATTGCTTTCAGAAATAATCGCTGAACTAATCCTTCGTCCCCTATCTTGGATAAAAAGTTTTCGCTCACATAACAAGACCGCAAGAGCCGACTATAATTATGTTAATAGTGGCTATGCTATGTAATATTGATGAGATTCTTACAGATTGTAATTCACTGAAACAAAGTTAAAGCGAGATAAAGCGAGATGTTTTTCAACAAGAGATTTTTCTAAAATAAAGAGACCTTTTTATGTAAGTAGTCTGAATATTCTGTGATTTTAAAACTATTAGAAAATTATACAAATCACTAGCTTCATCACAATTCATAATCCATACGTATTAAGTTTTTTTTTTAACTTTAGCATTATTATCTAGTGAAGTGCCTAGGCAAAGACCTCCTCCAACTTTTAAAAAGGTTCAAAATGCAGAATAGATCCCACCTTGCAATTTTTAACCGTAACTGTAGCAGCCTATTAGAATCCAACTGATAAACATACCTCCCTTATAAATTGCTCGCAATAGGATTAGCAACCGCAGTTATTTTTCTCACATTCAGCTGTTATCAGAAAGATGTTGCTGCATACCCTGTTTCAGTTTCTCTCTGTCGCCTCTAACGACTCCCGCGGGATGATACGTTAGTGGACCGCTACAAAGACAAAACATTTCGTCAAAGGTCCTAAACTAACAAAGTCCTTAAAGTATAAGAAAATATTATTTAAATGAAGGCAATGAATAAGGCATAGGAAAATAATTTATTTAACTTACGTCTAGACTGGAAGGACCTTCATTAAGTTTGCTAATGTTTGATCGAAACTCAAATAATATATATTTGCAATTTAAATACATATTACCATATTCGTATTATAAATGCAAATGATGCTGGGAATATAACCTTCTGTAGACAAAATTGATTAATAGGTATTAGCAATGGCCTTTTCATGTTATATCCAAAAATAAGAATAGCCAAATCATGTAATTTCTGTCTTTCCACCAGGGTGCTGGAAAGCGCCCGAAACGCTCCCGCACCATGTTGCCCGAAATTTCGTTAAGTAAGTAAGTATGGTCGTAAGAAACGTCGGGAATTAAAAATAAAAAGTAAAAATAAACGCGATAAAATCCGTAAAAGTAGTTTTAATCATGTGTAGTGTTCGCGTAAATATAAGAAATCATTACGTGTTTAACTTTTCAAACTTGACTTACTCGCTTAAAATCAGCATCACAGATTGCTGTCATACTTATATATATATATATATATATATATATATATATATATATATATATATATACATCACAATATTTATTCTACGTCCTTTCATTTCGCATTATTGTAGCGTCCACCACTTGTAGGCATTTTTTATATATTATGACAGCGTATATTGGTCCATTAAACAATTTCAAAGATAGTGTTTAACTCATTTCTTTGAAAATCTACCATTATGTTGATATACAAATATTCGTATATTGCCAGACGGAGGGAAACCAATCAGGACTCCCCTTCCATATTACAAATTATCCAGAATCCACATAATATACATAGTTTTTAATTCAATCTCTTGCTTAACACAATTGCTTTGTATGGTGCGACGTTGCCACTCTTATTAGTTATTCCGCTTTGTAATATTTTATTTACAGGTGATATTTTGTTTATGTAGGTATTCGATAGATTCCTATAGTCTGTTTTTTTCGCAGGAGACAAAAATAACAGATCGTTATTAGATTCGTTCAGCACGAATAATACGGTTTTTATGATTCTAGTTTAGATTAGATTTAATTTTAGTCACTTAAGTTTCGTATATTGTTCAAAATAATGAAATAAATCCACAGAATGTACAGTTACGAAAAATACGCAATATCATTTTTGTTTCCGGCGAAAAAAAAAAACAGATAGATATCATGATTTATTTACCAACTAGTTATTCGTTTACTTAATACGAAAAAATATCTAGGATTGCCCAGCCGTGATACATTATAGATTGACTATATTATTATTTATTTTACTATTGTAAATAAGTACTAATCGTAGATATTGACAGGTTTAATAGTAGTTAATTTTCTTATATTGTGACTAATAACCTAATATGACATTGAAAAAAAACTCATTTTAATATAAGGTTTTACTGCATTAACTGCCAATGTGTTGATAATTTCTACAAGAGACCGTGGCGTACTGTTGCTGACATGAATAACTCCGAAAATATAATTTATTTACTTGATCGTGTTGAGTTTTGGTGCTCTCACTGCGAGTTTACTTTTTATGATCAACATATACGGACGTAAGAATATCCTAAAATATTCACACTAAGTTTTATTTGACGTCCACTTCTTCGATACCCGATGTCCAAAGTTTTTGTTGATTATCGCATTTTACTATTTATTTATGTTGATTATTTATTTAGTGCTCAAGGTATATTTTGGTATTTTTGTCGGTTTATACTGCACTCAGTGCTAGTAGATAATTTTACTTTCCAATTTGTTTTCGTGTCCTTAGATTTAGCTACATATAATAATATGGAAGTCCGAATATCCTACTTTTACTTTCCAATTTGTTTTCGTGCCCTTAGATTTAGCTACATATAATAATATGAACGTCCGAATATCCTAAAACATTCATACTGAATGATGTTTGACGTCCATATTTTTGAATTTTGTTATATTTCTATATGTGGACGTCAGATTATCGGTAAAGTTTCATACCGCACGATATTTGACGTCCATATAACCATGAATATATTTATATTCTAATTTCTTGTGCATAAGACACACATTAATGATCATTGCTTTAATGAAATTTTTCGCAATTGTTTTATTCATATTTTAGTGTAGGGAGGAGGCCACGCGGTGTAAAATAGTCACTTTGGTGTTTTAAAAATGTTTCATTCTAGAAATGATAAAACGCTTAGAAGCTTAGAAAACGTGTGTGAAAAATTAAATTGTATTTCCACTAACTGCAAAACCAAACATAATATCATAATTTAACAAAAATAGCCTTTCACAAAAATGAATCTAGTTAAGTAGAGAGTAATTTCATACAGATTAGGTACAATAGTGGCACTCATCCTTAAGATGCAGTGAGAGCACAAAAACTCAACACGATCAAGTAAATAAATTATATTTTCGGAGTTATTCATGTCAGCAACAATATGCCACGGTCTTTTGTAGAAATTAGCAACCTATTGGCAGTTAATGCAGTAAAACCTTATATTAAAATGAGTTTCTTCGCCAGACCAGATTAGGTTATTAGTCAGAGGTTATTAGTCACAAATAATAAAACAAATTTCTATGAAACCTGTCAATATCTACAATTGAGTCCATCTTCCTGTACTCAATCAGAATTTAACTTATACTCAAACAGAATTATGGGTTGCTTACAAAGTGCCAAATGTAAATAGTTAAAATATAGTGCAGCATGAAATAAACCGATATGCCGACGTCCGCATCTACATTTATAAAAATATAACTAAATTCAAAAATACGGGTGTCAAATATCATTCAGTATGAAAGTTTTAGGATATTAGGACGTCCATATTATATGTAGGTAAATGTAAGGTTAAGAAAACAAGTTTAAAAGTAAAATTACTAGTACCAAGCGCAGTATAAACCATATAATAATGTCCTGCAGACCGAATTACGGTCACGGCGGTCTGCCTCAACGGAGACTAGCCATCGGCGCATGACAGGATTATAGTGCCCAAGTGTATGCGCAACCACAGATGCACTCTCTAATCCCTCACTCTCATAATCCGATGAGACGGTAAAACGACACGACTGGAGAGAGATCAGGCGCAGGACCAACGGCTTTACGTGCTTTCCGAGGGAAGGGGTGATACACCGCCAACTTCCTGACTCCGGGCAGCTTCTTCAGCTAATTTCTTGACAGAAAAACTCAATAATTGATTTTTTGGCCCGACCCGGGATTTGAACCCAGGACCTCACGAACTCACGATCAGCAGTCGCACTACTACAACCGCTAGACCAACGAGGCAGTAATAACCATATATCACCAATACAAGTAACACGTTGGCAACGGTGACGGAACGGCAACGTCGCATCTCCTAATTTTGTGCGGAAGTCAAATACGGCCATAAATGAAAGTATTCTATTCTATCTATTAAAATCGACAGCAGCGCTATTATTTTTGCAACGAAAATTAGCGGAAGTACGTAAATATTCAGTACAGCAAGATTGAAAGAAAAATGATGTCCAATTTTTTTTTTAGATTTTGGCATTTCTGTGATCAGCATGACAATTTGCGAACATTGCGCTAAGTCTCCTATTTGACGTCCGTATATTGGACGTCGTAAGCAGGTTGACGCCACATTATATGCAAAATTGGCCATAGTGGACGTACAATAAGTTACGGGATATATATATATATATATATATATATATATATATATATATATATATATATATATATATATATCTATATATATAAGAAGTTATGTCGAACAGCAATATATTCAAACAAATACTCACTCTCACTCTCACAGAATACCAGCGTGAAATAGTAGCTTAATGCTGCTGTATTTCGTATGGTGAGTGTAGAGGACCGGAGACCCTTTTTACTGGAACCGAGGCATTCCATCTCAGTCCTCAGTCCTGGACTGTGTGCTCGTTTGTCACCCTATCTTATAAAAAAATAAACACATATACACGTTTATATACGTTTTTTTTACCCCGTGACCATGGGTGATGTAAAGTGCTAGTCGGAAATATAAAACAAGTTAATATACACGATTAATCCGTGAAAACCAGTTTTATTTAAAATGTGTAATATTCACGTAAACATAAAAAATCACCGCAACAGTGTTGTGTTTAACAAGCAACGAAAACCTAGTAACTAATATCAGTTTTATACAGCATCTATACATTGATTACGTATTATATATAACCTCAGAAAACTCACATCAGTCGATATCAACAAATTCAATCAATCTTTTCAAGTCGTTTGCATTGCAAATAAAAGAGCAGTTTATTATTAAAGCATATTTGGATCAGTATAAATTAATAGGACCACTAGTAATTTTGGTCTTCAATGTACGAAATGTTAAAGTTGAAAGTTTAAAATTGAAATGTCAGCAGAATTCAATAAAGTGGTATTTTCATCACGAGTAATGAAAATTAAAGGTCAACAGGAAAATCTAAATAATTTGTTTAGGTAATGAAGTTTTAACGTAGGTATATAAAATTATTTGTTCTGCAAAATTTATTGAAATACGGAATATTTTTACTTTACTGAACAAGAATCATAAAAATAATGCTTTTGTTTCAGAAGAAGAGCTACATAATAATGCAACTATTTACAAGTAAACCTTGCATATAAATTATAAATTATCACAATCACAATAACAATATGGCCGACAAACGAGCACACAGTCCACCAGATGGTAAGTGGATGCTGTGGCGCGTATACATCTACGAGTACATAATCCTCAATTAAGAATAAACTGCAAATGCGTTGTCACCCAGAAGGACTAAGATGGAATGCCTTGTTTCCAGTAAAAAGGGTCTCCGGTTCTCTACACTCACCATACGAAACACAGCAACATTAAGCTGCTATTTTACGCTGGTATTTTGTGAGGGCGTGGGCCTACCTACTCGTAAGTCGAGCCGACACATTCGCACTACCACCATACTAAAGCTGCAGCTCTACCACGTATAAATTACGATATAATTTTATAATTTTTATTAATTTTTACCCGATTGCTCGAAAGCAAAGACAGAATTATGGTTTTCACGCGTATCTGGGGATGTATGTAGAATTCTTTACATACTTGAAGCATCCTCAACTCCATCAACACCTGGATGGAGTGTCTATCGATTCGTCTTAACCGAGCGATGGTTATGGGCTAGGATTGGTTTAACTAAATAAAAATGGCAGCTGTGGCATACAAAATGGCGGCGGTAGAATACAAAATCGCGAAAAAAATTATAAAAATGCGTACCATACCATTTAACAGTGGTAGAGCCACGCGGCAGCTTTGCTGTTGCACGTATGGGCCGGCTCAAACCGGGGTGGTACCACGACCTCACAGAATACCGGCGTGAAGTGGAAGCTCTGCTTCCGCGTTTCGTCTGGTGAGTGCAGGTGGCCGGAGGCCCAAATCCCCCCCCCCCCCATCAACATGGTAGCGGAATTAAATAATGATAGACTACCCCAGGAGGGTACCAGCACCCCTGGAGAATCCCTCGCTGAGCATCCACAACCATGTTTCTCCACTTCTGAGCGTGCACGTGCGTGCAACGGAGCAACAAAACCAAGGCGACCCCTGCCACGCTGTCCGTGAATTTCTGCAATATCAGGGGACTTCACTCTAACCTAAACGCCGTCCACTACCATCTCGAGACGGCAAGGCCCGCTCTGCCCCTTCTGACCGAGACGCAGGTGTCCTCTCCGGCTGATGTCTCGTATCTCTCCTACCCGGGGTACAAACTGGAACACTCCTTTGTGCCTCGGGCTGGAGTTTGCGTTTACGTCAGAGAGGACATCTGTTCTCGACGCCTCGGCAGACTTGAAGGTTCGGACCTGTCCATCCTTTGGCTACGCGTAGACAGCGACGACCATCCGCGCGTCTACGGGTGCCTTTATAGGTCCCATAGCGGTAATGCCGAAACAGACCGACTCTTTGACCACGTCCAAATGGCTGCAGATTCGTTGCTACAGCAGATCCCCTCCGCAGAGATCGTGATCCTCGGCGACTTTAACGCCCATCACGCCGAATGGCTAGGTTCACGTTTAACCGATCATGCGGGGAGATCTGTTCATGATTTTGCCTTGGCATATGGTCTGACACAACTGGTTACTTCGCCTACGCGGATTCCAGATGTGGAGGATCATGCACCTTCCCTGTTGGACCTTCTGCTGACCTCTCACCCGGACGGATATCAGATTTCAGTCGACGCCCCTTTAGGCTCCTCGGACCATTGTCTGGTCCGGAGTGTTGTGCCACTCACGCTGAAATCGCGGTTGCATTCTGCAGGCTGCCGCCGTGTTTGGCACTATAGGTCAGCCGATTGGGATGGGATGCGGTCTTTCTTTGCATCCTACCCTTGGGGGCGGGTTTTCTTCTCGCCGGATGATCCCAACGTTGTTGCGGATTCTGTTACTGATGTGGTACTTCAGGGTATGGAACTTTTTATTCCTTCCTCTGTGGTGCCTATTGGAGGCAAATCTCAGCCATGGTTTGGTCGCTCCTGTAAAATAGCATCATGCTATAAGCAGGAGTGCTACCAAGCCTGGGTTGATGCATCAGCGTCCCGGGATGTAAACACCAGCGCTCTAAAAAAGAAGTATAATTCCGCCTCTAGGTCCTTCAAAAGAGTCATTGCCAAGGCGAAGTCAGAGCACATAGGCAGAATTGGCGAGAAACTAGTTCGCCTTCCTTCTGGAACCTGTGCATTCTGGTCTCTTGCCAAGGCTGTCCAGGGGAATTTCTGTCAGCCATCTCTTCCATCTCTGCACAGGGAGGACGACTCACTGGCCCATACTGCAAAGGAGAAAGCCGATCTTCTAGGCTCTTTTTTGCGTCTAACTCGACTTTCGATGACGGGGGGAGTACGCCGCCGACCATCCCGCGGTGTGAGTGCTCCATGCCGGAAGTGCAGTTCACACAGCGCTCGGTTCGCAAAGCACTCCTCTCCCTGGACATCCACAAGTCGAGTGGGCCTGACGGAATCCCCCCAATTGTGCTGAGGACGTGTGCTCCAGAGTTGGCACCGATATTAACGCGTCTTTTCCGGTACTCCTACTCCCTAGGCGTAGTCCCAAAATCGTGGAAGACGGCTTTCGTCCACCCGATCCCTAAGAAAGGCGACCGCTCAGACCCGTCCAACTACCGGCCAATCGCCATCACCTCCTTGTTCTCCAAAACAATGGAGTCCATTGTAAACTGCCAGCTCATGAGGTACCTTGAGGATCACCAGCTGATTAGTGACCGCCAATACGGTTTTCGCCGTGGTCGGTCAGCTGGTGATCTTCTGGTCTACCTCACTCACAGATGGGCGGAGGCAGTAGAGTTCAAGCGGGAGGCATTGGCCGTTAGTTTGGACATTGCGAAGGCCTTCGATCGGGTTTGGCACAAAGCGCTTCTTTCGAAGCTCCCTTCCTATGGGCTTCCCGAGAAATTGTGCGATTGGATCACCAGCTTTCTTGCAGATCGGAGCATCAAGGTCGTTGTAGACGGTGCAAGCTCCGATTGCAAGCCTATTAATGCTGGTGTTCCACAGGGCTGCACATATCTTTGATATGTTGCACACCCGTAACATTCATTGCTATGCGGATGACAGCACTGATGATGCTCTTTACACCGGCCGAGCCAATATTTCTCGGGAAAACGTCTCCGAGTGCCGGGACAAACTTGTGTCTGAAGTCGAGTCTTTGCTGAACAGAGTCTCGGATTGGGGACGACTAAATCTAGTCCAGTTTAACCCCCAGAGACACAAGTTTGCGCGTTAACCGCTAAAAAGAACCCCTTTGTCGTATCCCCTCAGTTTCAAGGCACTCCCCTTGTTGCCTCAGTCAGTATTGGAATCCTCGGCGTCGACATATCGAGTGACGTGCAGTTTCGTGGTCACTTGGAAGGGAAGGCCAAATTGGCCTCTAAAAAGCTTGGCGTGCTCAGCAGAGCGGGACAGTATTTCATGCCGGCACACCGCCTGCAACTTTACAAGGCGCAGGTTCGGCCGCACATGGAATACTGTTCCCATCTCTGGGCTGGGGCTCCCCAGTACCAGCTCCTTCCACTTGACCGCATCCAGCGCAGAGCGGCTCGAATCGTCGACGACCGAGTGCTTTCCGATCGGCTCGATTCACTGGCGCTGCGAAGAGATGTTGCATCTCTTTGCGTATTTTATCGCATCTATCACGGGGAGTGCTCTGAGGAATTGTTCGGATTAATCCCAGCCGCCAAATTTCGTGAACGCACTACACGGCAAACGTCCCGATACCATCCACACCATTTGGATGCTTGGCGGTCCACCACTGTACGTTTCACAAGGAGTTTTCTTCCACGTACAACCTCTCTGTGGAATAGTTTACCACCGGCGATTTTGCCGGACCGATACGACCTGGGGACCTTCAAGAAAAGAGCTTACTCCTTTCTAAAGGGCCGGCAACGCACCCGCAATTCTCCTGGTGTTGCGGTTGATCATGGGCGGCGGTAGTCACTTAACATCAGGTGAGCCGCATGCTCGTTTGCCCCCTCTTCTATAAAAAAAAAAAAAACCATATCGAGTGGCATTGGTCTTTGAAAACTAAGATAATATTTCCTAGACTACTATAGAGATATAAGCTCCGTTAAGAATAACACAACCTGAAAATTGTGTAAGTAAGATGTCTCAATATTTCTTTTTTATAAACATATAGGTGTATTTCATTGCAATTGTTGTTTAATAAATATTTAATTCATACTCATCACCAGGGTACAATGGATTAGATTCTTATATACCCTAATGATTCCATAGGGCGAAACTGATTTTATACGCTTTATTATTATTATAATAATACATAATTTAAAATAAATATTGGTAGACTAGTACAAGTGTTTATCCAAACCACAAAAATGAGAATATAATATATTGTTTACATTTCGTTTTCATTTCTTAGGATAGAATATTAGAGAAGTAATGAACTAATTTAAGTGTGAGGCTTATATTTAAAAACAAAACCTGTAAAAATTTAAAACATGTTAAGGCATGCCGTTAGAGAATATCCGCAGAGCAATGATCCAATTTCTCTTATCTCGTAACTAAATCGATTGTTACGCTAGGCAACGAGGCACTGATCACAAGGCGAGCAATTGGCTGTTTCCCGGAGCCTGCTCGACACAGTTCGTATATTATGTTATATATTACGTTAGTTTTTATTTTTGCATTATTTTTTCCGTGTAATGGCGATGCAAGGATAAACACTCCCAAATAGCGTCCCGTAGGTGTCGTAAAAGGCGTCAGAGGGAAATTGAAATAATAGACGGGCAGCAGCATTTTCCCAACCTTAAAATTTTGCCAACCCGCCTGCCAAGCATGGCAACAATGGCAAATTCTCCCTATGAGGCAATCTAAAGCCTATTGGGAGGGAGGCCTATATTCAGCAGTGGACTTCTATAGGCTGTTGTAATCATAAATTATTAAAAGTGTTTAATTTTTTATTGCATTTTATGATATTATGTTATTACTTATTATGTACAAACGTTTCTAGACAAGAAAACATTGAGTATTTATTATATATACCTCATTTTCCTATTATAAAAATTTTAACTTTAAATTAATTAATTACTTAATTTTAACTTTTTTAAATTTTATTTTATTTTAACTTAAATCATAAAGTTTATTAACCTCAGCTTGAGGCGCTGTCCATACTTCATTAGGCGTTACTTTGCGGAAATCCATTATAATAAATAATTTATTACTTTGCAACGTTCCGCTAACCATCAGTGAGGGAGGGCGGGAGGTGCTCTTCAATCCAGGTAAGACATCATTGTAATTAGTTAGCGGAAGGTTGCAAAGTAATAAATTATTTATTATAACGCTAAGTATTTATTTGCATATTTTTGTTGTAACAAACGGGAATCCCGTACAGGAGAAGTCCTTTATTACCAAGTTTTTATTTTATTCTTTACTTATTATCGCTTACAATGTCTATTCGATTCGAATTTAAAAATTGATTTAAAAATAACTTCATATAAAGAAATTATGAACATAGTTTAGAATCGGATGGCAATGGAAGAATATGAAATATTACATTTTATTGATACATAATTTTTTAAATGTCACTTGTTTTAGCTAATACAGCCGTGAGCTTGATCATTTAAAACACTTAGTACGGGAAAATCTCTTCACTTTACCTGCATAACACTACATGTACAATTGTATACACCTATGGCACAGAATCTTTCAAATTATATTGTCAATTATAAATACCTACTGAAAGAGACACTTAAATTTTCGATGTTCAAGTAACAGATATATGATTAATAAAATAGTTTCAGTTTCAAAAGACTAAAAGTTAAATAATTACAAATCTATTTCGGTCTTTGAGTATTCAACCAATACTCAAAGATTTCGGTATGTAATCCACGAAAGAACACACGAGTTTGCTATTTCTAACTTTAAGCCGAGAATAGGGCTCGAGGAGTAAATTTAGTTGACACAAAGCGAAGTAATTTTACACGTGGTGTATACGTTGCTGTCATGGTAAAACAGCCATTTCCGGAGCCGTAGCCTTTTCACAATACAATGGAATGGATTTTTCCTTATTTCAACCACTAGTAGTGTGCTTGGGTATTAGTTTTATTTTATATATATAGATATAAAATATTTTATATTTATAGATTGTTAAAACATCGACTTGTAATGGATACAAGGCCACAAGGATATTGTAAAATATAACTAAAGTGACTTAATTATTTCTTATATTGAATCGAACACTACACATTGAATAAAACTATTTTAACGGATTTTATCGCGTTCAGTTTCTTTTTTTATTGCGTTTAATTTCAACCAGTGATTTATCACTAAATTGGCATTTATAATAAAATATTATAATCAACCTATCCGATTTTCATCAGTTGCAGTCTGCAAAAAGGCTGATGGATATAGGCCTTTTCTAGATTGCGCCAAGTAGCAAAAACACCTTAAACCACTCAAACACTGGGCAGGCAAGTTGGTAAGTGCAGAAAAATACTTTTTCATGACGGTATGATATTACTGGATACCATTACTACTCTGTGGAAAGTGACGCCAATTCTGCATCCCAATACGTGGATTGTAACGCCATTTATTGTGCCCAGGAAAATCTTTTGTGAAGCTAGATAGAGGCTAGATAAGCACTGGGAGGATTCTGTGGTCGGTGTGCTTTACTTGAGAAGAAGAAGGGTAATGAGCCTGCGCTCGCGGAACTGCGGATGTGAGTGAAAGCGTTCTCGTGGCTCTGGCAACACCATGTGTATGGAACATTATAGAGTTTTAGCCAGAGTGAGTCCGGAATAACCTTTGCCGCTGCGAGGCGGGTATGTGTAACACATGTAAAAAAGCATTTGAAGATTTTTTCAACGATAGTGGGCATGCTGTGACCCACAGACAATGTGGAAATACCTCGTTACCAGAAATCTCTGGTTTTCGTCACTCCATCATATAACTATCTGCCACATACCACATTGTGGTACCTACTGTTGCCAGCAGCTTTTTCAGACCGATAGGATTTAAAGACTTTCGAAAATTATCACTTACCATCAGGTGGGCCACATGCTCATTTGCCTCACCTTCTATAAAAAAAAACTACGATACATAACAGCATTATGCTTCTATTTCACGTTTGTATTTTAAAGTTGAAATACATATAAATCAGATTAAATCCTTGTAGGATCGACGGTGACGTGTTTCGTACGGTGAGTGTAGTCCTAGAAACGAGCCATTCCAACTTAATCCTCATGTGTAACAAAGCATCTGTATTTTGGTTCTCAATGGAGGATAGACGTAGACGTCTAAGGGCTAAAAAGAGAAAAAAAGGATAGGTTAATAATGTCTAAAAAGTCTTTACAGATTCATATTACATTTTTATACGGCACAGGAACAACAGATTAGGTGAGTTAGCGATTATCTCCAAACGTAATATTGCTGCCCGGTGCTTGCGAGGGTCCTACTTTATTGAATGTAAAACTTATTTGCTCAATATTTTTTTAGACCTTTCGATGTTGGATAAAAATTACGTCTCGAAATATAAATTCTCTTTATTATTATTTTTTCTGTCAGTTCTATATTGCTTTATCTTTCCACGTACTTTTCGATCCAATTACTTTTTGTATTTAGTGACAAGCTGATTTAGACCGTTTTGCTGGTAAGCGTTTTGTTTTCAATTGGAGTTAAACCTTTTATGAAAGGCAAATCTTTGTAAAGCTTCCATTACTCGATGTATGGCTTCTGACAACAAATCATTAATTTACAAGAGCGATAAAATGTTGCTCTTCTTGAAACAGTACAGTTTACACATACGTGGTAGAGCCACGCTCCAGCTATATTATGGTTGTTTGTAGCACGATCACGCGATCACGCTCTCACAGAATACCAGGTGGAGACGCCAGTAACTAAAGGTATCTTCGATAAAGATTTAGTGGACTGTAATTTTGGTGCATACGGCAAAGGGGAAAATAAACAGGTGGGATAGCACGCACTGACCTGATGAGGGCTGCCGCGCCTTCCTCCTGGAGTGTCTGCTATACAGCTAGCTCGCCACGTGGTTCGGCGCACACGCACTCTCGGAACAGTCTCGTGAAGTCCCACACTCTCCACCTTTGCCCTTACGGGGGCGTCTCACACTTTTATGAGTTACAAAGACACAATGTCTGAGGCGGTGAATATTAAACATAAACAGGAGAACTCAATGTTCATCCTGCGCGGTTTGCGGTTAATATATATAAGACGCGACGGGTGGCCGTGCGCTGCGGATGGCGTAATATCACTTAGTATAATGACGCGCGCCGAGATCCTCTTTTTCACCTCGGCGGCAGCGCGTGCGGTAGGAAAGGGAAGGAAGGAAGGAAACAAAAATATGCACTAGTCATGTTGATAAAGTAGATATAACTTAGGACGAACTCAATGCGATATGTAATGTAATGTTGATAAAGTAGATTGTTAACTGGCGTTACCATTTCCTCCCGCCCTTAAAGGGTCACCTTTAAAAGACAACCGTAATATAAAAAGTAAAAGGAAAACAAATAAATAAGCGGTATATAAAGTGAGAGGATGCGCTCAATGCGCATGTCTCATCTACTAACCTTACTTGGTAAGCGAGAAAATGTATACATAAATATAATATTGCGGTTTAATACTTTTTTAATATATATAAATATAAACTTAATTCCTAATTTAGATAAATAATTATAATCAAAATAATCGTGATTTATTGTCTTGGGAGAGGGCAAATACGAGCAACAGGACGGAGATATGTTCCCTTAGTAGTTCTCACGGTCACTACTCGAACTACGCCATCCTTCGAAGGATGAACAGACTCGACAATCGCTAATGGCCAAGCAACGGGCGGTTCATTATCATTTATCACAATTACAACCATGCCTGGTACGATAGCCGTAGACGGGGTGTTCCACTTCTGACGAACTTGTAATCCGTGAAGGTATTCCGTCCTCCACCGGTCCCAAAACGACTGAACTAATTTATCCAGTAAAGAATGCCTGTGTAACAGACTGGTAGAGTCAGATTTGACTTTGGGTGCGGGTAATGACAATAAAGGTGCGGTATTCAAAAAATTACTCGGAGTAAGAGCTGAAGGCTCTGCAGGATCAGAACTCAATACTGTCAAGGGCCGCGAGTTTAGCAAGCACTCAATTTGCGCAAGAACAGTATTAAGCTCTTCGTATGAAAGTAACTGATGTCCGATAACTCGGAACAGATGCGTTTTTACGACTTTGATCATACTCTCCCAGGCGCCTCCAAAATGAGGAGAGTTGGGACAGATGAACTTCCATGTTATACGATTCTCAGCACACTCTTGCTCAAGCTTTGGGCGGTATTCAACGTTTAGAAACTTATAGAGATCGCGAAGATACGAAGCGGCACCTTTAAAATTCGTTCCGTTATCCGAATATAAAAACCGAATCGGCCCTCGTCTAGAGAGGAAACGTTTAAGCGCAGCGAGGAAACTAGAACTACTAAGATCGGTAGCGATTTCTATATGTACAGCTCGAGTCGTGAGGCATGTGAAAACACATAAGTACGCCTTCTCGCTGCGTACACCACGACGACGTACAGGAGTGTATGCGATAGGACCGGCATAATCGCAGCCCGTGTGTGTAAATGCCTTAATAGCTTGTCTTACACGACTATGGGGAAGATCAGCCATCAAAGGGTAAGTTGGACGGGGTCTAAGCCGAAAACATATATTACACTTGTAGACTCTGCTTCTCACAGTGCGGCGTGCGGAAAGTATCCAAAATTTTTGACGGAGCAATGACAATAACAATTCAGGCCCAGCGTGTAAATTTTTAATATGATAATAGTCAATGATCATGTTCACTACATGATCACTGCGCGGGAGTATAATTGGATGTTTTTGTGTGTAATCGAATGCGGAGTTCGAAAGACGACCACCAATGCGGATTAAACCATTCTCAATAAAAGGCCTTAAACGATTGAAAGCGGGCGAGCAAGATTTGTTCAATATTTAAATATTCCACTGCAAAATGCTGTTGCAGGGCGCGGAGGATTATAACCTCAGAGAAACTGAGATCATCAGCAGTCACTACAGTAGTGTTGCGGCGGGGCAATAATTTAGCAAACTTACACACGTACGCAATTATACGTAGAAGTTTACTCCAAGAAGAGATGCGGAATGCGAGCTCATAAATCGCAGAATTACAGACGGATGTGCACACAGTGTGCGACAAAATCTTCTTCTCAGGCATATTTGCAATAACCTCATTGTCTAAAGTACGAAGAGGCCATTGAGATGGATCTAACGAAGTCTACTGAGGCCCATGGAGCCACAGGGGGTTTGAAACTAATTTATTTGGCGTAACGCCACGTGAAAGTATGTCAGCGGGATTCTCAGTACCTGCGACATGATAAAAGTTATCAGCGCGAATATTGTCGGTAATCTGAACAACGCGGTTTGCAACAAAGGTCTGCCACTTGTGTGGCGAACTCTTTATCCAGTACAGAGCTACTTTTGAATCTACAAAGGCATAGACTGATATTGCAAGGTCAAGAGAATAATTGTCGAGTACTCTGCGAAGCAATTTTGAGAGTAAAACCGCTCCACAAAGCTCAAGGCGTGCAATAGATAGTGGTTTCGTCGGTGCGACTTTAGTCTTTGCACAAATCAACTGGACGGTGTTACCATTGACGCTCTTTACATGTATGTAGACTACGGCACCGTATGCGTGCTCGCTGGCGTCGGAAAACCCCAGGAGTGACGCAGTACAGTTTTTGGATACACCAACATGTCGCGGGATACGTAAATCATTAAGAGCTGGTAATTCAGCACAGAATTGCCTCCACATCTTAATAATTGGCGGTGGTGGTATGTCGTCCCAATCTAAATTAAGTTGCCAAAGCTGCTTTATTAACAATTTGGCGTACGCGACTGTGGGAGCAACGAAACCCATTATGTCCCACAGGCGAGCGACAGTAGATAAGATGGCGCGCTTAGTGCACGTCACATCAGCGGGAACAGATATCTTAAAATAAAAGGCGTCACTATCGGTAGACCAATGCAAGCCTAGTATTTTATGTGGCATTGATTTATCGAACTCTACTTCTCCTGTAATTTTATGGGAAGTAGGGAGGTCATCTAAAACAGATCGACGGTTGCTATGCCATTTTATCAGGTCCCATTGGGCACCCTTGAATAAGTCTATCAGCTGCCGAGAGGTCTCACTGGCCTCGGATTCACTGGGCATAGAGAACGCGATGTCGTCCGTATATAGCGAAGTAAATGCGATACGACTCGCAAGTGGATACTTTGCGCCGTCGTCATCAATGAGCTGTCTTACCGTGCGCAATGCATGGTATGGACTCGAAGTTAAACCGAAGCACACGCGATTGAAGTGGTATAACACAAGTGGGTCTTGTGGACGGAAGCGGTATAGGAAGCATTGGCAACGACGATCAGAATCGCGAACAACTATTTGCAGAAATTGTTGGCGACAGTCGGCTGTCATAGCGATTGGATGTAAGCGGAAAGTTAAAATTATATTGAACAAGTCGCCTTGCAAATTTGGTCCTGAATGCAGAATATCATTTAATGATCGCTCAGTGCTAGTCTTACTGCTAGCATCCAGGACGATGCGCAGACGCGTTGACTTCTTATCTTCGCGTAAGACTCCATGATGCGGTATGACATATATTGGAGCGGGTTCATGAGAGCCATACGGCGGTGCGGGGGATATATAATTTTTAGCTAAGTATTCCTTTATGACGTCATCATATGCTAACCTTAATGTAGGCGAGGCTTGAAGTTTCCTCTCCAAGCACATGAATCGTCGTCGAGAGGTTTCATAAGAATCTCCAAGAGAGTAAACGTCATCTTTAAATGGCAGGCCAACAATATATCTACCAGTAAAAGGATCGCGGGATGTCGTAGATTTATAAAACTCTTCACATTCAATGTCTGAAGGACACTGAATGGGCGGTGCGGAGGGTGGCTGTTCAAGCTCCCAAAATCGTTGCACTAATTTGTCAACGATAGGAGACTCTAGAACTGAGCAGCACGTTAAAGAATGATTTACCTGAAGTGTCGGCACTGAGCCCATAATAACGTAACCAAATACCGTACTCAAAGCTGAGGGCCCGGACAAGTCGTTAGACGAATAAATTACGTCTGGACACAGTAAGTGCGGGAAAAGGGATGCGCCTATCAAAACATCAATTTTATTAGGCATGCTATAACATTCATCAGCGAGTCTTATGCCATGGAAGTGTGATAAGACAGATGTGTCTACCACAGCGGTGGGCAAAAGGTCGGTGATTTGATCAACAACTAGCGTTGAAATATTGAAGTTAATATTCGAGTCGAATCGTGAGAAAATTTTAATATCAATCGATTTCGATTTTACAATTTTTTCAACTCCACCGAATCCCTTTACTACAGTACATTCGGTATCGTGTTGTTGAACGCCTAAACGATGACAGCACTCTTTAGTCATAAAATGGCTTTGAGCCGCGGAGTCTAATAATATACGAATAATTTGTTTCTCTCCCTTAGCATCGTAAGCAAATACTTGAGCGGTTGATAATAAAACAGTTCTCTGCGAACGACTTGCGCGCGCGGGAGGCGGTGAACGTTGAGAAACATTCTTGAACGAAGTACACAGCGCGACGTCTGAACGCGCACCTGCGGTGAGGGGTGGCGAGTGTGCGGGCGCGGGGGTTGTAGACTTCAGTGTAACTGGCTGAAGCGGTGGAGAACGCGCCAGCGCAGGGGAAGCATTATCGCTTCTGCGGTGGAAGTGCAACAATGTGTGATGTTTAAATTTACAAACTCGACAACTATAATTTGAAGAGCAACTAGACACTCGATGACTTAAACTGAGACAATTCACACATGCATTGTTACTCTTTACGCATTTAAATCGTTCCTGCGGCGTCATTTTATTAAAGTCTGCACACTTAAATAGGTGTTGATGCACAATATTATCGCACAGACACCTTGAGCAACTAGTCGTCGTGCTTACGTACGCCTGATACTTCGGCGACGAAGTATTATTACAGCGACGATTATTACCGTTACCTCGTCGATTGTTTGGTGCGCTATTAGAATTTGTACTAGAATCGGTGCGTTGCAAAACTTTGGAGCGGGTCTTAATAAAATTTACTAAATCATCAAAGGTAGGTACCATCGAGTTATGACTATATTCGAAAGAGCGAATGGTATCCGGGTCCAGCTTCTTAAGCGCGATATGAAGAACAATTAAGTCCGCGAGATTATCTAACTTTAAGTTTTGTAAAGCGCGCACTGCACTTATAAAGTTATCAGTAAATAAATCAAAATTATTTGCGGTGGCCGATTGCAATGGCTTAAATTCGAACATCTGATTAATATATGTAGATGCTAGCATACGCCGGTCTTCATATTTGTCAACGAGTGCTTGCAATAAAATTTTATAATTTTCAGCGCAAGGAGTTATACCTGAGCATACAGATAGGGCTTTGCCCGTTAGTTTACCTAGCAAATAGTATAACTTTTCAGCGTCGGTAAGCGATGTGTTGTCATGGACGGTTGATTTAAAGCTAGCATAAAATAAAGGCCATGAGCGAATGTCACCCGAAAATGGCATAAGTTCGATAGGCGGAAGTGTGAATCTGGCTTTAGATGGTGTACTAGTACTTTGTGAATTAGATTGCGAATATTATAAATAAAGCCTATTTATTCTACCGCAAAGAGACTCAAACGCAATGGGGCTGTTATAATCAGGTTTAGCAATAGGGTTTATTTTTAATAAATGTGAATTATAATTATCTAACACCTGTTTAAACTCAATACGTAAAGCATTAATATTAGAACTTCCATCAAGAAAACGCTCCATCGTGGAAGTGTTTGTGTGGATGTCCGAGGACATATCATATATTTTTTGCACTATTTCAAATAAAGCATCTCGTTTAGCTAACAATAAAATCAACTCAGCATCAGGTGTGCCCTCATTATCCGAGGAATCGCTATTATTCGATGCTATTTGTTTTTTAGGCGGCATTACAACTTAAGTTATGCGGCAAAAATAATATAATTATAAGCGGGTAGTCCGTAAGCGACCTCGCTACGCGGTTGAATTATTAAATATTAGTTTTGTTAACGATGAACTTTAATTGTTAACTTTTATAATAATTATGAAGTTATTTATAACGAATATAATGCTTAAATATATGTGCAAATAATAAATGTAATTTAACAGTATAATCTATAGATGTAGTTAAAAGTTGATGACGTGATGTGAACATACAACAAATAATTTATATAGATAATTATATGCTTATTCATTCTATGAATATAGTTTTAAAATTACTATGAATGTCACCTATTAGGACCTATTCTAGTGTTCTAATAAGGGCGGGGTTAATCCGAAGTCGGATTAAAATATAAATAATTAATTATATAAACGCTTATTACGATAACGATCTAATAAGGGCGGAAAGTCAAGGTCAATCCAGCGAGAAGTGACCATTAAAAATGGAAAGTCAAGGTCAATCCGGCTCGAAGGACCATTAAAAATAGAGACGCCAGTAACTTAAGGTATCTTCGATAAAGATTTAGTGGACTGTAATTTTGGTGCATACGGCAAAGGGGAAAATAAATAGGTGGGATAGCACGCACTGACCTGATGAGGGCTGCCGCGCCTTCCTCCTGGAGTGTGTGCTATACAGCTAGCTCGCCACGTGGTTCGGCGCACACGCACTCTCGGAACAGTCTCGTGAAGTCCCACACTCTCCACCTTTGCCCTTACGGGGGCGTCTCACACTTTTATGAGTTACAAAGACACAATGTCTGAGGCGGTGAATATTAAACATAAACAGGAGAACTCAATGTTCATCCTGCGCGGTTTGCGGTTAATATATATAAGACGCGACGGGTGGCCGTGCGCTGCAGATGGCGTAATATCACTTAGTATAATGACGCGCGCCGAGATCCTCTTTTTCACCTCGGCGGCAGCGCGTGCGGTAGGAAAGGGAAGGAAGGAAGGAAACAAAAATATGCACTAGTCATGTTGATAAAGTAGATATAACTTAGGACGAACTCAATGCGATATGTAATGTAATGTTGATAAAGTAGATTGTTAACTGGCGTTACCACCAGGATAACATTGCAGCTAATTAATTGCTGCTGTATTTCGTATGGTGAGAGTAGAGAACCGGAGACCCTTTTTGGAAACGTGGCTACATATGAGCACAAAGTGATTGAAAAAACCTAAACTTACTCAACAAATAATGCCTTTTAAAAAAAGGTCGCTCTTGGGGGGGTCACTTTTAAACTTTATTACAAAACCTTAGGGATTGCTCCCAACTTTTCCATCGTATGCGTAATTAGAGGCATTTCGTACTTTTATAAAATAACGCTTGGAGGAAGGTTTGACGGACAAAAGGCGAAACGGCCAAAGACGTTACCCCTCAGAGTCGAACGACTAAACGCTAAGCTAAATTATCTTCTCTTTCGTATCGCCTATTTATTAACGGCAAAAAATTGTTTCTTTATTTAATTTTTTTATACAAGTGGAGACAGCATGCGGCTCACCTAATGATAAGTAAAATAGTTTTAGTAAAAATAATGATGTGTATTCCGTAAACACTAAGGACAAGCGCAAGCTTGTTATACCAGTTGCTCAACAACACAGATTCAGTAATTGCTTCATGGGGCAATGTAAACGCTTTTACTTAAAGTACCAGAAAATATGCAGGACCAATCTAATAAAAAAATTAACATTTTACTAAGAAAAAACTGTTTAATAAGGGTTATTACACTACTTAAGACTATATATTATTGATGATAACATCTGGAAATGAGATGATCACTACCATATTGTTTCTAAATATTATATGCTTAATTGTATAAAATTGTATATTGTAAACTAATGTTTTAAAACATCCCGCTGGCTTTCTTGCAGGTTCCTCCCAGGACAGAGGTTTTATTTCCTATATTGAATAAAAATGATTTATTTTTATATTATTTTCTCCGATGGTAAATATCGACCGCCGCCCATGAATAACTGCAATACCAGGGGGATATCAGGTGCGTTACCGACTTTTTAAAGTTAGTATCGGTCCAAAAAATTGCTGGTGGTAGGCGATTAACTTATTATACATATATAATTATCTAACATTAAATAGTTCTAGGCAGTAAATCGTATCATATAGTATGTAAATTAAGTAGTTTTTTTATCATATTTCTTTTTAATTTTATCACACCATAATTCCTAAATCTTTTCTCATCCTAATGATCATCATTACAGCCTACCACATGTCCAGTGCTAAACATAGGCCTCCCCCATAGATTTCACGAAGCTTGATCCTGAGCAACATGCATCTATCATCTACATATTTCATTAGGTCACAACTCCATTTTAATAGTCACCCATCACTGCGTTTGCCCGTACTAGGCTGCCCTTCGAGGAACTTTCTTTCTTGTTATGGGTTCTACAGGCTATATGGCCCAGCTATTGCAGCCATGTTTTTCCGCAGATAGCGTTCGATCATCCTTTGCAGTTAAAAGTAAAAGTAAGTAAAGTTACAGCCTATATACGTCCCACAGCTGGGCACAGGCCTCCCCTCATTTCTGAGAGGGTTTTAGGGCAAGGAAGAGTCCGCCGCGCTGCCCCATTGCGTGTTGGCGAACTTATGAAACTTCGAATTATTTATTTTTTATTCCTCAGACATGCAGGTTTCCTTCACCGCCGAGCGTGTGGTATATCAGCACTTAAAATTTCAAAATTTCAAAAAATTTGTCGGCGGGGATCGAACCCGGGTTACTCGCGTTCTGTTATATTTACAGCGAGCGTTAACCATCTAAGCTACCACGGCTCACTTCACACGGCAATTAAAAAGTGCCGTAACCTAAATCAAACTTTGGCCTTGATGTCAGGTGTGTGAGGAGAATATGCGAAATGTCTCTAAATGTTACCCTGTTCATGTTTACTCCTCATCGCGGTGTCGCTTTTATTTCATATCATTAATTTACCATCAACCAATCAATTTGCATTAATTATTAATAATATATTATTACACCAGACCGAATTTGGGTCACGGCGGCCAGTCTCAACGTAGACTAGCCATCTACGAGGGCGGCACTGAAAATTTCGGGAATCAAGGAAGTGACACAACGTTACTATTTAAAAATGTATTTATTGCTTTTCGAAGTATTTTCCGCGAAATTTGAAACATTTTTCCATACGATGGAACCAATCACTGAAGCAACCATTCCATTGGGGTCTCCAAAATGGTCGTTTTGTAGGCGTCCACAGCTTCTTCAGGTGATCAAAATCTCTGTCCACGCAATTTATTCTTTATTTTAGTGAAAGTATAGAAATCAATAGGGCTTAGGTCGGGGCTGTACGGCGAATGGTCTAATAATTCTATGTTTTCTTGCTCTAAAAACTCTTTTGTTCTGTGTGCGGTGTGAGAACTCGTATTGTCGTGATGGAGGATGATGCGGCGGTTGCATTTGTCTTTACGGAGTTCAGAAACGACCTGTGGTAAACAAATGCTAGCATACCATTCTGCATTAACCGTTCTTTGTCCCTCAAGAGGAATAGTCGTAACGTGGCCGGTTTTGGAGACAAACGCGGCCACTATTTTTTTTGCAACACTTCGCGAACGAACAATTTTTGTTGGCTTCAACTCATTTTCGAACACCCAAACTCGTGACTGGTTTTTTGTTTCGTGTTCGTACGCATATATCCAGGATTCGTCACCTGTATACATCATTTGAGGATCCCGCGTGGAATCTTTCGAGAGTTCTGACGCATCAAGTAACGCGAGTAGCCGCTTTTTGCTCTTCACAGAGCGTATCATTCATAGAGGTATCCATCGGGAAAACAACTTTTTTACACCTAATTGTTCATGCAAGATTATTTGTATATGACTCACGCCAATGTCTAAAGTTGTTTGAATTTCACGGTGTGTCACATGTCGATCTTCCTCAATTAGCTTACGCACAGCATCAACGTTTTCTTGGGTGACTGCAGTTTTAGGACGACCTTGACGGGGATCATCACTGAGCTTGACACGTCCACGTTGAAATTCAGCAAACCAGCGATAAATTGTGGTTTTAGATGGGGCTTCATCACCAAATGCAGAAATTATCCGGTCAACACACTGTTTTTGTGTTAAAACACTTCGAAAGTCATAATAAATAATCGCTCTTAAATTTTCTCGAGTCAATTCCATTTTCTCAACGACTAAACAAGTTTGATAAAACCTTGTGACAAGACCGAGAATCTTTTTTTAAATAAATAAATGGTATTCGATTTTTAAAACCAAGAAGTTTTCAATTAAAAAGATTTTAATATGACAGGAACAGTGTAAATATTCCATTCCCGATACTTTTAGTGCAGCCTAGTATCTGCTAAAGCACAGGTGCTGTCTCTATTCCCTCACTCTCATAGTCCGATGAGACGGTAATCCGAGACACATGACCGGAAAGAGATCAGGCGCATGAATAACGGCTGTGCTTTTCCGAGGCACAAGGGTGAAACACTACCAATAGTCTGTCGCCGAGCTGCTATTGAGAAGTTTCAAGATAGATACTATAAAATACTATAAAGATACTATAAAAATCTATAACTTATTTTGGCCCATCTCGGGATGCAAACCCGGAATCTCATATAATCTGAAATGGCGTTTAGCACGCGTGAGCCACTAGACCAAAGGGGCAGTCAATTATAAAGTATAAGGGAAACATTCTACACTCAACTTCACACGATTTACCCGGCTCTCTGACAAAGAAAGCTTTAAAATCCGCAATCTGAACGAATTGTAAAATGCTGAGCCCAATTTATACAAACTGAAGGACTGACTTTACAAAAAATATATTATATTTTTACCTAAGTATGAATGAATACAAAATATTTTTTCCGAACCTGTTTTAGACATAATACTTAATGCTTTTAACAATCTAATCTTCCCTTAATTAAAATAGAAAAGTCTAAGAGATAAAAGAAGGTGACAACATCGTTCAAAGCACAAATGAATCTTATGACAGAATTATTTGATAACCTTTGGATATTGAGGCTTTAATTAATAGGAGCGGGGTAATCAGGTCGAGGTCCCGGCTCAAGAACAAAACAACTTTGACGAGGCTTGCTCTTTAAAACAATAGAGATATTGAATTGCGACCATTAATTATGCCATACTTTGTCAAAGTTGCATTGTTTAATATCAGATGAAAATAGTATTAAACAAAACATTAAAAAGTTTAAGCCTTACGTAACTTATTTTTGATATTACGATTTCGATAAAATTGTAATTTGTTTACAGTATTAAATTAAATGATATTCAAATACTTATCTTTCTCTCAAGAAGTACTAGAGAGTTCTTTTGTAGAGATTTTGAGGTACTTTTAGGGTGAAGTGCCCATTTTTCCTCATCACTTTTCATGTGTAATAAATAAAGATTTTAGATTGAACAGATTTACGGTATAAAAGTTCCACGCTGAGCCCAAATCATTGGCAGCAATAAATTCCCAATAAAACATAATTTTTCTTTGTAGACAATTATTTATACATATTAAGAATATATATATATATATATATATATATATATATATATATATATATATATATATATATATATATATATATATATATGAATTATTAATAAAGCTTTATAAATAATTTCTAGATAATTTAAAGTCACTTTAACTTCAACAAAGTATCAGTCACTTACCGAGAATGCCTTTAAGAAAACGAGGCACTGGATGATGCCCTCCATGGTGTCACCCGTGAGGCAAAAGGTGCCAGTAAGATGACGACCCTTCTTGTCGGATGGGAGTGGCGCGGCAGCCAAGCTGGCGTGCACGAGGGCGCCTCGACCCCTCGCTGCAGCCGCGCCGCCCATCAACCGCGTCAGCGGCTCCATAAGCTCACTCAATCACCATCACCTAACACTATGTGTTGATTGTGTAAACTAGATGGCGTTAGTAACGAGTTACGTTGCAAGAAAATGTTTCATAGTCCATTGCATATGGCTTCAGGTAAGGTTTTAACATGTATGTCCACACTACCCTACTAGACCACTAAAGTAAATTGTCTTGACACTAGCCTATTTAATGTTATAGCAAAGATAAGACTGACTTCACTTTCTATTAATAATTAATAAGTGTTTAATGAGCGAAATACGGATTTAGTACACGTACCTATATCCTGTAATTGAGTCGTATCTAATTAACGTACTTAGATTAAATTAAGGTACTTAGGTAAACTTTCAACGACGAATTAATTTGGCCGGTCGTTGATAAAATCTTGCGCGTTTTACAGCTTAACACACTTCGGAGTACTAACTGGCCTTTAAGCTTCAAGATCACGTAAGTTTTTATTAAGTATTTAGCCGTTGATAAAATTAATGTTGCTTTTAATTAGCAATTACTCTCAATTATGTCGACACGAGACGACACTGAGAACACTGATGTTGCGACCGCACTCGCAGAGACCTTGCTGAGGTTCTTGCACTCCTCACATTGGCACTTTTGATCTTCAGGTTTCCAGCATTTGCTGTTAATGAGCAAAGTCAACAGCGTGTATATCAACACAGCCATTCCCATCACTAAGTAGATTTCCATGCTCGGTTAATCCCCTGTCTCTATCAATCTCAATAATTGTCATAGCTTAGAGGGCTTCTAACACGAAAATGTCAGTGGTTTCACCTGTGTTAATTAAAGCGAGGGATTTTTTAACGTCATACTTTCCATAAGTCACTTTACCGACCAACTCAGAAGTTATATTATTTACTAGCTACACGACCCTGCTTCGCTTGAAATATAATGAACCTTTATTTAGATTTAAGATAATCGACGACCATTCATGTAATCAATTTTTCGTTTTTTTTTTTATAGAATTGGGTGACAAATGAGCACACTGTCCACCTGATGGTAAGTGGTAGCTGTGGCCCATAGATATCAACATCTATCCTCAATTACGAATCAAAATGCAGATGCGTTGTCATCCGTGAGGACTACTATGGAATGCCTCATTTCCAGTAAAAAGGGTCTCCGGTTCTCTACACTAAACATACGAAGCACAGCAGCATTAAGCTACTATTTGACGCTGGTGTTCTGTGAGAACCTGGTCCTTCCCCGGTCTAGCCGACCTATTCGTGCTACAAATATACTACTGAAATAACTGCTGCATGGCTCTACCACGAAAAATATCGTTGTCTAAAAAATCTAGTTTTCTGGATAAAATATAGTCTACATCCCTCCTGACACTTTTTTGGCCCCGTTTCTGTTCGTAAAGTTCTATCACAACCAGTTCAGTCATTCCGAAGATAAGCCCGGATGTTTATGTATTCATAGCATGCAAATAACTAGAGATGGACCGAATATTCGTTTCATAATTAGTATTCGGCATATTCGGCAGCTTTACCGAATATTCATATGCGGCCGAATATTCGGCTAAATCACCGAACATTCGTTAAAGTGGTAATCAAAGTGTCCACTGTCTTGAAATGTACGAATTGAGTAATGCCATATCTTTCATAATTTTACTGTTGAAAATATATTTTATTTATGGGTTAAATCTACTTGTATAGCGTTATGTTTGGGAGGCACTGTAGATTTATTTCTTATTATAGCAAATAGAAAGCTTGATAAAATGTTTTTGGAATCAATCAAAGAATTACATTACATTAGTACATTTCACTGTACTTAGGTGGTCAAATTGTCTAAACTGAGTCCAGTTAGTAGATCTCTTGCCACTCATTTTTATCATATAATTATCAATTTTTATTACTAAAAATAACACAACGAAATCCTTTTTTGACGTGACAACGTCTTATAAATTGGTTTGCCGGGTGACACTTCAAGAAACTGCGTTACGCTCCGCTCACGTTATGCGCTCACAATGAGAGCGAGTGAGAGGCACGCGTCCCTTCCACTCGGGCATGGTTAGCCCGCCTAAGAGCGAGAGAGACAGACATAAAAAGTGTTATTTCATCCTTCTTCCTACTATACGAATGAATATTCACATTAAAATTATTTTACCACTCAAAGTCGTTGTCACGTAAAACTTTCGCCCGTATACCGACTTTACAGGCAACCAATTTTTCTCACGAAAAATATAAGCAATATAAAAAATAGCATGTGCCGGCAATTTGCTCAGTACTAGATAATGCAATAACATGTCAGGTGTGGCGGGGGAGCGAGGAGCAGGGTTCGGCGCTAATCCCGCGCGCTTTGTGGTAACAAGTTTCCACATAAATTGGTAATGTACCGAGGTGATCCTGCCGAATAGTATTCAGCCGAATATTATAAATAATAATATTATGGTTAAAGTTTTACCGAACTTTCGGCCGAATATACGTATTCGGTGAAATCCATATTACGCCCGGCCGAAACCAGTTGTTTCAATATTACGGACAGGCCACATCTATTTAATTTATAAGTATAGATTTAGATAAAGATAATAAAATAAGTGAAAATAACGTGCGCGTACTAGTTACTTCAATAAATATCTTTTTATTATATTAATATTACGTATGCGAGCGTTCGAGTATAAATATAGTCAAGTCACTAAAAATCGTCAAAAGCAAAAAAAGTTAAATATTATATTTTTATTCCTAGCATTTTGTAAAAACCGGCCAAATTCGCAGAGAAGGTTCAGGATAAGTAATATAGGCAAAAGTTCAAGAAAAATAATTAAAAAGAAACTCAAACACTGTGTCGTTTTTATCTTTTAAGCCCACCACATTCGTAAGGGTCGATCGATAGGCAAAAACCGGCCAAGAGCGTGTCGGGCCACGCTCAGTGTAGGGTTCCGTAGTTTCCCGTCCGTCACAATAAGTGTTCCCACTTATGAGTTTAAAGGTGGGTATCCATTATGTTCGCGCTCCAGCAGCGCTCCGCGCTCCTGCAACTGCTCCCGGTAGTGGGTACGTGCGCGAAGATGAAGCGTGCAACATTGCACGCTCCGCGACATGCGATGCCAAGGAGAGACCAACCGAACAATTCGATAATACCCGACCCAATGTAATAAGTACCTACAGCGCCATCTCTCGGGGAATTGGGTTACTAATTAATACATAGACGTGCCAGAAGTTTTCGATGGTAATTTTCGATTGCGAGAACCGATTTTAATAATTCTTTTTTTGTTTGAAAAAAGATACGTTCAGGATAATAAAATATGTAAACGAAGTTAAAAAAATGCCTGCTTAAACGATTATACTACAAACTTAGTCCAGAAATTATTTTGTACAACTTTTTGTCTTTTTTGTACAAAAACTGTTTCCATCCAGGTTCAAAATAATTTTCCTAGAAAGTCCTTATAAAGTTCTACCTTTCAGATTTTTTTCATATTTTCTAAACCTATGGTTCAAAAGTTAGAGGGGGGGGGGGGACACATTGTTTTTTACTTTTGGAGCGATTATTTCTGAAATTATTGACATTATCAAAAAATGATTTTAGTAAACCCCTATTCATTTTTAAATACCTTTCCAACAATATATCACACGTAAGGGTTGAAATTAAAAAAAAATCACTTCCCACTTTACATATAGGGGGGCTACCCTAATATAACATTTTTTTCCAATTTTTATTTTACCACTTTGTCGGTGTGATTGATACACATATTGGTACCAAATTTCAGCTTTCTAGTGCTAACGGTCACAGAGATTAAGCGAGGACGGACAGACGGACAGACAGTCATGGCGAAACTATAAGGGTTCCTAGTTGACTACGGAACCCTAAAAACGTAGTTGTCCATAAATTACATTCATCTGGGGATAATTTCAAATAAAAGTAGAAGCCTTAATTACTTATATTTTAAAAACTGCAATAACGTTGTATCATTATTTATATATTTGAACTTAAGTTTAAAATTTGACTACTCTTTGAATAAAATAACTATTTAACATAAAATCGCAGGTTCCAACACGATTCACAATATCAATTAAGTTACTTGTTCTCTTATTATTTTTGATGAGAGCAATGGTAATACAAAATCAAAAACATTTTAATTTACCTAAGCAAACTAACGAAGCGAACTTCACTGCCATACGCAAAGAGACAAATGAACTCACAGTCCACTTGATGGTAAGCAGCTACTATTGTTCACGGATACCAGAAGAAGCAGACTTGTAACAAAAAAGGCTGCTGGCTTCCACTGGTTCTGTATACCCATCAGACCAAAACACAGAAGTGCAAACACAGATGTTTGGCGACAGAAATATATGAGACAGTGGTACCTACCCAGGGTTGATTAACAGTTCAACTATATTATATATATATATCTATGCAACCCCCCACTAGATGGAGTGACGACCGGGTAAGACTTGCAGGATACTGGTTGGATCGCGAGTAATGGTTTTACTCCAGCGAAGCGTTGTATCTGTGGTGACGTGGCAACCGTTGTTGTGTATAGGATTTTTGAGAAAAACAACATCGGGAAGTGTACCATACATTTGCGACGAATTGCTAACGATCGCTTATTATATTTTCTTGTATGTTATAGGTAACCCTATTACGCCTAGATCAGAAGTGGGATAAAGTTCCTGTTATATGCAACTTTGGACAGAGAAGGAGTCCCACAACCTAATAAAATCATAATAGACAGTAATCAAGCCGATATTTAAACAAAGATATCACTCTGCAGGTCGATTTTTGTATTCAAAAATCAATTAGAAACACTGCACCCATTATAGGTACGGACAATTTGTTTGAAAATCTCTTTTTAAAATCGGAAAGCCGCCCTAATTACTTTTACAAATGGCGCAATTCGCAATAACGAGCGGCATCATTGGTTCGATATTTGTGTTAACTGCGCCAAATTAGGTTTTGTTTGTACTGAATATAATGCTACTGTATATAAATCTATAATCCATGATATTGTATATAAAATAGTTAAACTTAATATATATCAGAGAGTGTATAATGTATCACACACCTAGTGTGCGTGGATTAGTTTTAGTATATAAGAGTGACAAGCAAGCACACAGTCCACCTGATGAGGGTTAGTGGATGCTGTGGTCCATAGACATCTTAATGAATAGTACCGTAGGTACTCGTAGTACAGTCAACATAATACAAATAAATATAATCTTTGTCAGAACAATTATGAAATATATATATGAAAATAAGAGCTGTGTTAGTTCAAACTTGCAACCATTTTACATGCTTACGGACTCATCACTATCCAGTACGGTTTAAAGGAGTTAGCTTTTATTTTTTTAAGAATTCATGATTAGCCGAAGAACGGAGAGAACTTTTATGAGAATCTTCCAGGTATTGAAATTTGAATTTCAGAATTGTGATAAGGGTGCAGAGTATTTTAACATATCTGCGCTTACGTATAGGCAGCCAGTTTAGCTGAGTACGAAAAGAAGATACATGGTCGTATTAACGAAGACCATAAATGTTTCTGATGCAGTTGTTAAGCAGACGATCTAACGTATTAACAAGAAATTGAGACAGGTCTGAGCAACACATCGACATAATCAATGATCGGTGAATTAAGTGACTGGTGAAGTTAAATATTACTATTGTTGGGAAGAAAGTTTTATCACTTCTATTATTTATTTGTGTAACAAGTAATACTTATATTGATCAAACTACAGGTGTATTATTTTTAGTTTTGAAATTATCATGATACAGTATTGATGCTTTAAAAAACAATAAGTGCATCATATTAAGTGCACTTGTATTCTGCAGAGTGCACTTTGAGATTGCTACAATGCATTCGGACAGCAATTGCAGCTGAAAGAGGTCGTTCGATATTGTCCTGCAGAAAAATACTTTCTTCCGTCAGATTGTATTTTTATTTTTCACACAGTTATTGCGCCGCTTATCGTTTTGCAACGTCCGTAAATATAAAAATTTGAACATAAAAGTTTTAGATTTGCATACTTTTATTATACTTTACATTTTGAAAGGTAATTCAAATCTTTTGTTCTCGTAAATTTTTGAATATAAAATTAGTAATATAATTTAAAAAACGTTATCCCCACTAGTCTATAAAACACTTAATATATTACAAGTTATTTTATGAAAAAGTCAAAAGTAATATATATGTATATATATATATATATATATATATATATATATATATATATATATATATATATATATATATGATATAAATTGATATTTAACTACGTTAGATACCTGGACCAATTAAAAGATTATTATATTTGCATAGAATAATATACATATAATCGGAAATTATTATCATCGCAGGATATCTTGTATAGGAGCTCACATTGAGGCACTCACATACCCTAGAATACCTGAGCCTGATGATGCCGGCTCCAGCTGGATTTCGAAGGAACAACGGCCTATTATATCCAGGTACACAAATATTATAACGTTGGTACTAAGTTATTGTTTAGAAAATCCTTGGGAGAGCCACGCTGCAGCTACATTACGGTTGTAGCACGACTGAGTCGGCTCAACTATAAAAGGAACGCGCTTTCACTGAATACCAGCGTAAAATACCATCTTAATACTGCTGTGTTTCGTATAATGAGTTAGATATCCGGAGGTCTTTTTTTACTGAAAACGAGGCATTCCGTCTTAGTCCTCAGGGGTGACAACTTATCTGCGTTTTGATTCTTAATCGAGGATAAATGTAGATGTCTATGGGCCACAGCATCCACTTACCATCAAGTGGACCGTGTACTGGTTTGTCACCCTTATTCTTTTTAAAAAATACAAAAATTATAACCACACCATCAAATAAATCAATTGAGAGGTTTAAGTAATCGAAGAATAAATCTATATATACAATAACATTTGAACTAACAGTATACCTGATGATAAGTAGATACGTTAGCTCATAGACCTCTGTAACGAGCTTTAAACGAAGAAGGCTACAGATGGGTTGACAATGGTGAGAACTAAGATGGAATGCTTATCAGTCTGTAAGGGTGTAAAGAACATTTAATGGTCTGAACACAGCAGTGCACACACTGCTGCTTGAAGACAGAAATAGCTAAGAGCTAAGCTAAGCTAAGCTAAGCCGGACGGATTCTAGTAAGAAGAGATCCTAGCACCTAGAAGTACTCTTATCGCCGATTGCCGAAATTCTATGATTTCAATAACTAGGGCGGTTCGTATGGAAAATTCATTTGTGTATCTTCCACTTTACCTAACGGAAACACACATATTTTGTCCTGAATATTTATCGCATCTTTCAAATTATATGTCTCATTTCATTCTTTTTTTTAATAACCCTTTGAATAACGTGTGATACTTTTAGACGTTCACGAATAAATACAAAAATTTTATTCATTTGAGGACAATAAAAATATAGAAAGAGAGAAAAGAAAAACCAAATCCAATAGTTAATTCAGATTTATGAGTACACATGTTATTATTTTATTTTTAAAATTTTTTTTTAAATTTTATGTGCTAACAGTAAGTATGTTAGTAATTGAACTATGTCAAATTATATTAATTTAAAAACATGTTTCAATTTTATTTAATAAAACGAGCTATATGGAATAAAAAGCCTATCTACCGAAATCAACAGCTAAACATTTTAATCTTACACAACAACCATTGCATGGGTCCCGGCAGACAAATGTCCGCGCATCTTTCTCCGCCGCCCTCGCAAACACGCCTCCGTCTAATAGGAAACGTGATCTCGCCCTACAGCCTTCCGATAAACCGCCCGTAAAGTATGGGAACGCTGAATATTAATACCGCGCTACCGGTATCTGACAGATACGTTACCGATATTGCTACGTTGAAAATTACTTGCCTTCGACGTTTTCTGTTGAATTTTAATAGCCAATTTTTTCTTACACTGCTATAATTATGTTTTTTTTTTATATAGAATAGGAAGAAAACAAGCTGGTCGCTCACTTGATGGTGACTACCGTTTCCTATGTCAACATCTGCAATACCAGTGGAATTTCAGGTGCGTTATGTTAAGTAAGTGTTAAAATTAAAATCGTAATGCTCGTGAAGAAAAACTAAAACTAAAAACTTCAACTATCATGCAGTCATACTCCCCGCCCCACGGTATAACACCAAGAAAGCTGGCTGCGCTGCCTTACTCAATGGCTATTACTTTATCATTGAGTGAGAAGTAGCACTTAGTAATACTTAATACTAATTTTGTATTACTTTTAAAAATCGTTTCTTTACATATATAGTGAACAGGAGAAATAAGACAGCGTAAAACGTTTCACCGGAAAGATTAAGAGGCGTTTGCGAATTCTAATCACAAGTACGAATAAAAATTGGTCTCTAAATAAGATTTTTTTTAAATTTCGGATGTCTTTCCTAAGTTAGTTTTAGGGACAAGAATATGTATGTGTTGGTATTAGCCGATACGTAAATATCAATCAGAGCGCGTGCTAAGCTCTTACCCCGCATAATTATATGATTTAATAATCAATTTCGGATTAAAATCCACGAGCTAAGCCGAACTCAAATTAAAATTCATTTATTCAGCGAATAGACCACAAGGGGAGCGTGAAACGAGCTCATTAATGATTCAGCCGATGCTTCAGAAGTGCCGCTGACGAGAGGCGTCAAGAAATTCCATAATGACAACCGCTAAATCTGAAATCATCAATAGGTGGTTCTGAAACATCTCTATTGCCGACAAATTCAGACAAAATCAGCTAGTGAGAGCATACAACTGTTTCGCATTAGGAATCCCATTCTCACAGAACACAACTTTGTGTCACCTTACAGTTCACCTGATGGTCAGTGACCATCATTCCCAATCACGTTCTACATCACTTTTCTTTATTATTAGAAGAAAACAAAGAATATCACTATCACGTTTAACCACAAATAATGTAAAGTATTCAAATTAGTATAACTGTTTTGACATAAGTTTACGTACGTATTTTACAATGATTCTTCGCCAACACTATCAATTATTATTCTTTAAAATTCATTTTTCAATGTCACTTATCGTAAACTTAAATTTTGGTAAAGAAGTACACAATATAGGTACCTACATTTACATATTGTTAGTTTTCAAATAAAACTTATTGGCTATTAGAAATGTAGTGATTATGTTAATTATTAAGTACACACACGGCTACGTGATTGCTCCACATATCAAACTAAATATTTCTCTTACCCCCAAGGGTTTGCTGGAAGATAAAATTAAAATTGTAAACAAATTAAGTGGAGACAATACAAAAATTAAGAATATGCTTGACTGCTAGCACTTCTAGGTAGGCAGATTTTCGTGACGAAAATTAAAATACATTTTTATAGGTAACAATTACAGGTCAAATCACCCTTGTAGTCTTGTCGCATCCTAATGCTGAGTGATGAACTTTTAAGAGTAAATAGCGATATATTAGCAATAATTTTTTAAATAAAAAAGCTACGAATTCATATGTGATGTACGTCAATAATAGCAAGTAAAATATCTTTTATATATCATTAAATAAATGACTGAAGTAGGAACGCGATAAGTACTATATATATAACAATATTAGTACAAATTGTAATTAAGAAGTAACAAAGAAATACTTCCATAATTAATTAAACACGCTCTTCTCAAATCTCAGTCGTAGTACTCAGTCTTTAGGCACAGAAATGAGAATTAATAAAGAAATTTAGTAGTCTAATATTTAATGTAAATGGCTTCACTGATAAAAGTATTACATAAGTACTAAATGAAGTATAGTTTAACACACATAAGTAGCTAAATCATTTAGAATCTGGTTAGGTAAAATATTCCTTATCCCGTGGTAAAGAAACAACTTTCCTGTACTAAAACAAAAATCAAACATGCTTTCGCTATGATCCATCTATTAACGTCAGAGCGACATAATGACGGATAGATTCCACAAAAGAAAAACCACCTCAAATGGTCTTTGAACGTGCTCTGTCAGCGCCGTGACTTATGGGGTAATCTGGTCACGTTTGTCAATATCCACGCGGGAGTCATAAGTGAACGGTCATAAGGGATATTACAGTATCGTTTCATCGCATGGTGATACCACTGACATTTCTAAATCACCGTAGTCATGGAAGCCTGTTGTAACCCGAGCAAAGCTTTAGGAAAACACGCGGCACACGCGTGACACACTGAAAGCGTCGCGAACACGCGCGTCTCCTAGGGCGGGCGGCCGATAACTGAAGTCCCGGACGCCCCCGCCGAACCCCTAACCCCCATTCTCGCTCTCCCCGCCCCGTCACAGAAAATCTCAATTATTTTATTGGGAAAGCTAATGAGACGAGAGGCATCGAGCCGATCGTTTTCTGATATTCCCATGGTTACGTTTAAGAGAGAACCTATCGGCCGCACTACTTGACTGCGAACGCTATGTATATAGTCTAGACTAGATTTTCCTTTTCTTTGCTTTTCACTTTTTCTTTATTCTTAGTCAGTCGATAAAAATAATCAATTGGTGATTCGGTGTGTTGTTTGCAAGATATTTGGGTATTCTTTGTATTCAATTCAGTGTATATTGTCTGTGCATAATGACGGAAGAGGAAGACGAGCAAGGATTTTACAATAAAAATCCTTTTTAGCTCGTAAGCTTGGATATTGTTACAATATTTTATAGAACTAGGGTGACTTACTAACCCACAGTTCACCTGATGGTAAGAAGATACTGTGGCACATAGACATCTGTATTAATTTCCGATTAAGAATCCTCATGAGGACCAAGATGGAATGCCTCGTATCCAGTAAAAAGGGTCACCGGTTCTCTATTCATCATACGCAGCTTAAGCTTAAGCTGCTATTGTGCTGTCGAGGTCGGCTCGATTCTTGCTACAACCATAATATAGCTGTAGCATGGCTCTACCACATTTAATATTGAACACACACATATATATATATATATATATATATATATATATATATATATATATATATATATATATATATATATATATATATATATATATGTATATATACTAGCTTGCCAGGCAGACGTTGCTCTGCCCTATTCGACGACAATTTGTCATGTCCTATTAAAAATCCTTAAATTCGCAAAAACAATTGTGGGCAAAAAAACTATTCTATCTCTCAAATTGGACCAAACTGCACACGGTGTGCAAAGTTGATGAAAATCGGTTATGTAGTTCAGGAGTCCATCGCGCACGTATTTTATATATATTAAGATTAAATACATGTTTTATTTTATTTAATTATACACATTATACATTCATACATATTCATAAACAAATACATTCGTAATACTGAATGCTGTGTCCTAAGCCTAAACTTGACCGACGGATGCGTCCGAACGAAGCCTAGACTTTAAATAAAGTAAAATATAGTATATGTAGTTCTACTCCGTTACCTAAGTAACATCATCAATAATTTTATGACACTATAAAAATATTGGGTCTTTGCCTATGAAATTGCCGTTTTGATTAAAACTACTTTTACGGATTTTATCGCGTTTATTTTTACTTTTTATTTTTTATTTTTAATTCCCGACGTTTCGGGCGCTTTCCAGCACCCATGGTCACGGGGGACTGAGATGACTGACGTCCCGATGTCATTGTTAAACCCGGAGTACCTTCAGCTTTTTTAATTATTGTTTATGGTACCATAAATTTTTTAACTTTTTAATTATTGTTTATGGTACCGAAACGTCGGGAATTAAAAATAAAAAATAAAAAGTAAAAATAAACGCGATAAAATCCGTAAAAGTAGCTTAATCATGTGTAGTGTTCGCGTAAATATAAGAAATCATTAAATTGCCGTTTTTTTACGAAATAAGTTAAATTTTTTTTATATATTTTTTAATTCTTTATTTTAATCAAAGTAATCACTTATGCAATCGATGCCTCTTTGCCAACGCAGTGACAGTTTATTCATTTCCTTATTAAAAAAATCAGGTAGACGGGAGGCAACAAATTTTTATAGGCATTTTGTACTATCTCTTGGGTGTTAAATTTTTTCCGCCAAAAATTTATACGCATTCTAGCCTGTACGCCAAGCCATGCTCACTTTCGATCGCGCAATACCAACCTTACGCCCGCCAAGTAGTGATCGAATTAGATCAGAATTATGTAAACATGTCTACCTATGAAAAAACTATTTTTTCGTTTTAAACAAAACCAAAGACACTATGCAATAGATATTAGTATCAAAGACAAAGATATGCTCTTTTATTTTAAACCATAACCTGGCAATGTTTCTTAGAAAAAAAAAAAAAGAAATCACTCTGAACTTCCGGCGTTCCACGTGTCACTTTGATGAAGGTCCGTCCGTCTTTTTTATAGAATTTTATATTTGTGTCTGGACTAAAAACGAAAGTATTATACTTTTTTATATTCCTTGTAATATAGTCAACACGTAGATATGTAATTTGTGGTATAAAAAGTGAAAAGTAAATTGCCAAAAGTACTTCAAATTCCGAAAGGCCTGTTTTGGCGGGCGGGTTATAAATGTGTTATTTTTCAAATTCTCATTTATTTTTAGTGTAAAATGTAAGTAAAAATAGTTTTCCTACATATTTTGAAATAACATGACGTTGTATTTATTTCAAATTCACACGAACATATTTTAGAAATATTGTTCGAAATGTCACAGATAAAATATTATTTTATTTTTTTTTTTTAATTTTTTAATATTTTAATATTTTGGTATGAGTAACGAATGGAAACACATAAAACATAAAATATACATATTTCCAAACAATTTCATATAAATTTCTCCAAAAACAAAGGTGTAGAATTCAAATTAGTAGTAATTTTGTCACTAAAATTGAAGTTTATACTACTATTATGCTATACAGTGTAATTTATATACTTTATTACAATTTCTAGCAACCAAAAATAATTTTATTCGATAGTTTATACATTCAACAAGACTTCCTGTAAGTTTTATCCATAAATATTGTCTCAAAGTGAAAATATAGCAAAATTTGCAATATTGCAAAAAATTTCCTAACCTAGAAATTTTCCCGCCAAAAAGGTCCCGAGTGAACGGGAGTGTAACATGGCGCGCGCTCGCTTGGCGTACAGGCTAGAAAAAGTAGAAGTCTGTAGGCGCAAGGTCTGGTGAGTACGGCGGATGACGAGAAGCATATAACCTCAGCTCTTGTAACTGGGAAACCGTCTGTTGTACAGTAAGAGGTCACGCGTTGTCGTGCAGGAGCAGCACAGACGAGCGATTGTTCAAAGCTGGTTGAACACGAGTAAGCTTCTTCATTTATGTGTTCAGTTCTTCACAAAACACGCCCTCAGTAATGCTAATCCAGTTTGGTAGGAAGCTGTGATGAATCACACTGGCGCTAGACAGCTTCCACAATCGCCTTTAATTCGTCATTGTCGACCAGTTTTCGGACGACCACGGGGTTAATTTTTGAAGTCAAAATTTCCAAAACGGAAGCGGGCAAGCCATACTCAATGCAATTAAGTAACCTCATATTCAATACTTCTTACCTACTCGATTTAACGTATCCATGAAGACGAAAATGATTCAAATGTGATTATTACATAACGCTAATAAATAAACTCAAATCAAATGACTAATTTTGAAATATAATTCCAGTTTTTTAAATAATATTAATTTGAAATTAGCATTGAGTTATATGTACTACGTACCTAGGTACTAGAAAAGCTATTCCAAACAAAAAATGTGCACTACTATGTATCCGCACATGCGCGGAAAACAGTAGAGTCGCGCATGCGCAGTTGATATAAACGCGCAAAAATTGTCATAATATATAATTCTTTATTTAGATTGTATTGATAATCAAGTATTTTTTTTAATTTTGCATACGTGCTAATTTAATATAAAATTATTATTAGCACCGTTCCGCACTGCATGAATATATAAACTACAATAGTAGGTGTACGGATTGCAGTACAGTTACATATTAATGGTACTTTTATAACACTGAATAAGCTATATATTAATATCATTAGATAACGGCACGAACCTCTTCTCATTTCTGAGGAAATTTCATAGTTCGAAAAATAAATTTTACGGGTTCGATATTCGCCACCGATAAAAATGTTTAAAGCAATTTTAAGCGCTAAATGCATGTGTAGGAAAAATAATTATTTCGGAGACATGTCGAGTCCACCAGCTTGCATAAGAGCATCACTGCGTACTAATCACTCTATAACCATTTTAGAAACGAAACAGCAAGCAAATTTGCAATGAAAGAGTAATAAATTCCCGTTGACAAGCAGCTCGCCAGGCGTGTCAACTATAAAGAATTCTTATACTTACGCGAACACTACACATAGAATATAACTAGTTTAACAGATATTATCGCGTTTAATTGTACTTATTTTTCATTCCCGACGATTTACAATCAGACGAAGTAAGTCATAAACTCTAAAATTTAAATCTAATTTACAATGGAGCTAGAGGCAAATAATTCCTTAGCCTTCCTAGATGTTAGTCATCCGAAAGCCTAATTACACAATACGTAAAAAAAACAAATGAGCGCACAGTCCACTTAGTGCTAAGTGGAGGCTGCGGCCCATAGACATCCACATTTATCCTCAATAATGAATCAAAATGCAAATACGTTGTCACCCCTGAGGACTACGATGGAATACCCCGAATCTAGTAAAAAGGGTCGCCGGTTCTCTACAGTCACCATACGAAACACAGCAGCATTATGCTGCTATTTTACGCTGGTATGTGTGAGAACGTTGTCCTGCCTTGGTCGAGCTGACCTATTCGTGCTACAACTATAATATAGCTGTAGCGTGACTCTACTACGTAAATAAAGATAATGTATAGAAAAAAGACTTATACAAACAGATATTTAAACGGTGATCTCCATCCACCATTCTTCACAGTTAGCTATCGTGGGTAAATCTTTGTAACGGAGAGTACGAGGGATCTATGTCAGCAAACATATGACCGTCGAGCTTCAGCACGTCAAGCAGGTTCTGCACGATAACAAGCTTCGGGTTCCACGCCTACACTACAGTAACCGAGCGAAGCCGGCCACAGTCGAGCGTATGCCTGCTGTACTAACATATGTCAGGGGTGTCACAAACAAGATTGGTTACATCTTGAAGTGATATTCTATTAGAACATTCAACAAGGTGCCGAAGAAGATTAGTCAGTTCTTACCATACGTCAAGTGTCACATCCCTTTACAAAACGTAGGAATGTATGAGCTTTATTGTGAATATGATCTCTCATTTATAGGACAAACAAAAAGATCTATAGAAACCCACGTAAAAGAATATATAGATGACATGAAACACCAACGGGAAATCCGTAGTTTATGATCATACCCTACACGGAATCCTCTATATTATCTAATATTAAAAAAAAAGTTTTATCTTTGTTCGTATATTATGCGCTGCCATATCGTTCATCAAACTGCGGTAAAACTTTTTCAACATATTGCTTGCACTTGCGTGAAGGTTATAGGCATAGTTGGACCCGGTAGGTGGCGCTTGTATAAAATAAAAAACGATACCTTAAAAGGCTAGATACCGAATTATTATTTTATAAAGCAAGTTCTACTTGGACTTTAAGTTAATGAGGCATATTTTGCTTACACAGAGCCACTCAGTCACCGAATCACGAACGTCGTTTCCATCTGTTTTAATTATACATACATCAGTGATAAATATGTGAACAAACGAGAAGGCATTATTAATCCCAAAGCTACTGAAATATCAAAGGGTTGAGTAAATAAACAGCCCGAAGCTGATTATTCAAAGATACGGCGGTAACGCGGTAGAACATGAACGAGATATTTTTGTTAGTTATTACTTGTATGGTACAAATATGTAGAAAAGTTTTTGTACATTATAAACGTTCCAAATAAATACACCACAAAATATAAATTCATCAATGTTGGCCTTTTCTTATAGGTAATCATATTTATTTATTTTTCATCACATCCAGTATTAGGTCCATTCCGTTATCACATTTTATTTTTTTAGTGTTAATGATCTCAATAAAATCTACATAATTTTATTTCGTTTTCGTATAACATTTATAATTCATTTCTCTTCTTTCATGGCTGCTTGCATGCTTTCAGGCTCCGGTGGTGCTCGTGCATTGTCGAAGCGCACTGCCTGACAGCGTCGCCATGATAATATGTTGGAAAATGTCAATGAGAGGCGTGTTGATCTTTGTATGACTTATAGACAACCCTTATAACTAAAATTGACATTAATATATATATATATATATATATATATATATATATATATATATATATATATATATATATATATATATATATATATATATATATATACACAACGTGTGTCAAAATTCAACGATAAACGGGCACCAGAGAGTGGAACTGCTCATGACTACTCGAGAAAAATAAAAAGAAAAAATCTAAATCGTTTTCTAAATTACCAAAATAAAATTCTTCGAAAATCGATACCCCGATATGATATTTTTAACTACCATGACCACATTTTTAATTTTTTTTGTATTTTTTTTTGTATCGGCAACCTTAGTAGTACTGCTATATACCACAACCTATAAATTCCAGAATACATGTAGTTTTTACACAAAAATCAATCAAAATTATTTTTCCCCTAAAATTTTGAAAGATTTTTACTTTCAGTCCACTTTCACTAATCGTGGTGTAAAAAAAGTACTGACACTACTATGGCAAGTCTTTTAAAAAATTGACGCAACTAACCAAGATTCGAAAATGGTATAATACTCCAGAAAAACTTCTGTGTGGCACAGGATTTTTGCTGAAAAATGTTGCATGAATCGAAAACAAAGGGTACAAATATTTACATTTATTTTATTTTTTCGCATTATTAATATTACAGTAAATGTTCGAATTGTTGGCCACCGGCATTAATACAGGCACGGCATCGCCTTAAAAAAGATCTTTTTATTCGTCGTGCATATCTTCTACCATTGATATGATCCGCAGCCTGAGTGATATTTTGGCGAAGCTCATCCAATGTTGAAATGGGTTTTGAGGAAACCCTGTCTTTGAGACAACCCCAGTAGAAGAAGTCCAAGAAGTAGAAGAAGAAGAAGAAGAGGGTTTTAGTCGGATGAACGGGGTGGCCATAAGATAGGACCAAGTCACCCGCTCCAACTTCCTGGGTACTCTTGGTTTAAATATTCTCGCACAAGACGGGCATAGTGAGCTGGGTAACCATCATTTTGAAACTGTAATTTCAAAAACGATTTAGAAATTTTTTCTCGAGTAGTCATGAGCAGGTCCACCCTCTGGTGTCCCAAAAACCTCGAGTAATAAAATCGTTTTCAGTGCCTAGAAGACTGCAATGCAGTGGACGATATGAATGACAAGCTCGTCCCTCCGCAGAAAAACCCCGATCACACTCTAAATCTCACGGATGTTAGACGAGAAATTGAGCTGCAGTCTTCAGCAGATTTGACAGCCTACAGATAACTGAACGGACAGATCTCCAAATGCTTGCGGCGGAACTTACGCAATTTCAATACAGCTCGTATTGAAGAAGCGATTGAGCGGAATCAGGGCTTCAAAGTTGAAGACCGAATGTGGCAGCATCATTTCCAGATACCGGAGACTTGGTCCGACATTGAGAAGTTCTACGGGCCTCTTGTACACATTATCGTTCGAAACACACGCAAGTGCGAGTAACGGTATCCGAGAGCAAGTTTTATCCAACACTATTCCGATGATTTGCCGTGTAGTGGCGGTTGAGAATATCCACTACCCCATATCTTCCCGTGGGTGTCGTAGGAGGCGACAGAGGGAGACAGGCAGGAGATGGGCAGCAGCATCTTCCTGATAACAACAGTGATATAATAAAAAAACTGCGGTTGCCAACCCGCTCGCCAAGCGTGAAACTATGGAAAATTTCCCCCATGAATAACGACGCAAAAAAACGGCCCCCAGTCCCCGGCGGCCCTGCTATTTATATATACGGCGGGGCTGGGGGTGCTAAGAATCTTCGATGGAGGTTCGGTTGCCACCTACGACGTCTCGACCTGGCAACATACAACGCCGGCCCTGAGGACTGACGTGAAGATACTGGATCTGGAAGAGGAGGTAGACAAGTTGCGCTGGCATATTATTGGATTATCCGAGGTCCGAAGAGAGGGGGAGGACACGGTAATCCTCGAGTCCGGCAACTTGTTCTATCACCGGGAGGGCGACCATCTGTCCCAAGGAGGTATCGGATTTATCGTCCACAAGTCTCTCGTCAATAACGTTGTAAAGATTGGAAGTTTGTCGACGATTGTCGCGTACCTGATACTCAAAACCACCAAACGGTATTCGCTGAAGGTAATACAGGTTTACGCACCAACCTCGGCACATTCCGATGAGGTGGTGGAGAAAATGTATGAGGATATTTCCAGAGCCATGCATTCCTCCAAAACCCACTACACGGTGTTGATGGGAGACTTCAACACAAAACTAGGCTCAAGAGAAAACGGTGAGCTGAAGTTTGGAGAACGGGAAATTTGGAGTAGGGCAACGGAACCGGGCCAGCAGCTGGCCGATTTTATGGAGAAAGAGGGACTCTTTATGATGAACACTTTCTTCCAGAAGCGGTCCCACAGGAAGTGGACCTGGTCGAGCCCCGACGGGTCGACAAAAAATGAGATTGAGTTTTTATGACGACCAGAGCCATGTCATGAGACATCTCATGAGACATCTCGCTCATGTCAGACCATGAGCGAGATGTCTCAGTGATCGCAAGGGTGAAAACTGGCAGCGATCACCGAATGGTTAGAGGTATACTGAACCTAAACTTAAGTTGGAGAGGTCTCGTCTAATGAAGTCAACGCTCCGTCACCCTCGTGCTCTAATCCAGAATACCGAAATTTTTCAGCTCGAGTAAAGTAACCACTTTCAGTGCCAGAAGATTGCAATGCAGTGGACGATATGAATGACAAGCTCGTGGAAACTGTCCATGCGGTCGGAGATAAGTCGCAGCTAAGTTCTGCAAGACCCTCCGCAGAAGAACACAAAAACTCTCCGATCACACTCTTCATCTCATGGCTGTTAGACGGGAGATGAGGCTGCAATCGTCAACAGATTTGACAGCATACAAGCAATTGAACAGACAGATCTCCAAGTGCATGCGGCGAGATTTACGCAACTTTAATACTGCTCGTATTAAGGAAGCGATCGAGCGGAACCATGGCTCCAAAGTCTTTGCCAGAGATCTGTCTGCCAGAAAGAGCCAACTGTCAAAGCTGAAGACTGAATGTGGCAGCTTCATTTCCGGGACACCTGAGATTTTGAGTGAGATTGAGTGGTTCTATGGGCAGCTGTACACATCATCGTTGGAGCCACACGCAAGTGTGAGTAACGATCCAAGAGCGGGTCTTATCCGTCACTATTCAGATGATATCCCGGACGTCAGTCTGAGCGAGATTAGAATGGCTCTCCAGCACCTTAAAATCGGCAGGGCCCCAGGCGAGGATGGAATTACAGCGGAGCTTCTGAAAGCGGGTGGAACACGGGTACTTGAAGTCCTTCAGAAGCTCTTCCATTCCGTCCTCCATGGTGGCACTACTCTGGAGGCGTGGTGCAGAATTGCGTTGGTCTTGTCCTTTAAGAAAGGCGACAACGCTCTCTTGAAGAACTATGGACCGATTTCCCTTCTGAGCCGCGTCAACGTGCTGTTTTCGAGAGTTATTACGAATCGACAGACTTGACGACTTTCAGCCTCCCGAACAAGCCGGTTTCCGAAAAGGCTTCAGTACCATAGACCACATACATACTCCGCGGCAGATTGTACAGAAGACTGAAGAGTACAATCTGCCACTTTGCCTGGCGTATGTAGACTATAAGAAAACCTTTGATTCCGTCGAAATTTGGGCGGTGCTACAGTCCCTTCAGCGGTGCCAAGTTGACTGTCGGTATATCGAAGTGCTGAAATGTTTGTACAGTAGGGCTACGATGGCTATCCGAGTACAGAACCAGAGTACGAAACCTATCCAACTGCAAGGAGGCGTAAGACAGGGTGACGTTATATCCCCGAAATTCTTCACCGCTGCGTTGGAAGACGTTTTCAAGCTACTGGACTGGAAAGAATACGGTATCAACAACGGTACGGTATTAACATAAATGGCGAGTACATCACTCACCTTCGATTTGCCGACGATATAGTCCTTATGGCAGAATCGCTGGAGGACATGAGCACTATGCTCAATGACCTCAATGGTGTCTCCCAACGGATAGGTCTTAAGATGAACATGGACAAAACAAAGATCATGTTTAATGTCCATGTCACACCTATGCCGGTAGTTGTTGAGAGCACTATGCTCGAAGTTGTCGACGAGTACGTTTACCTTATACAAATAGTCCGATTAGGTAAGTCCAACTTCGACTGAGAGGTCAAGCGACGGATTCAACTCGGCTGGGCAGCGTTCACGAAATTACGACACATCTTCTCGTCAGATATACCTCAATCTCTGAAAACTAAAGTGTATAACCGGTGCGTGTTGCCAGTGATGACATACGGATCTGAGACGTGGTCCTTCACTACTGGTCGTATGAGAACGCTCAAGGTCACTCAGCGAGCTATGGAGAGGGCTATGCTCGGAGTTTCTCTGCGTGATAGACTCAGAAATGAGGATATCCGCAGTAAAACCAGAGTAACCGACATTGCCCAACGGATTAGTAAGCTGAAGTGGCAATGGGCCGGCCATATAACTCGAAGAACCGATAACCGATGGGGAAGAAACGTTCTCGAGTGGCAGCCTCGTACCGGCAGGCGTAGTGTAGGGCGACCCCCCACTAGATGGAGTGACATGCAGGAAGTCGATGGATGCAGGTGGCTCAGGACCGTGCTTTGTGGCATTACTTGGGGGAGGCCTATAATAATGATGATGATGATGATGAATCCTCGTTGACACACTCCCAATCTTTACTACGTTGTTAACGAGAGACTTGTGGACGATAAATCCGACACGTCCTTGGAACGCCCTCCCGGTGATAGAACAAATTGCCGGATTCGAGGATTACTGTGCCCTCCCGCTCTCTTCGGTCTCTGATAATCCTATAATATTCCAGCGCAAGCTGTCATCTCTTCGTCCAGCTCCAGAATTTTCTCGTCAGTCCTCAGGGTAGGTGCGTTGTGTATTGCCTGATTGAGTCGTCTTAGGTGGCAACCGAACCCCCACTGGAAATTCTTAGCAACCCATGCCCTAAGCGGGGCCGCCGGGGATGGGGGCCGTCTCTTCGAAACTCATCATAGGGAATATATTGCATTAGATTCTACGCTTGGCGAGCGGGTTGGCTACCGCAGTTTTTTAATGTTATTTGTGAATCTTACAGAAACAAGCATAAAGATATAAAGAAAAGTGAAGAGAAGCTGAAGAGAAACTAAGTGACAGAATTTAGCACACCCGTAAATATTTTAATAATAAGCGTCCGTAAGCCAAAGCGACGTCCGTAAGACAATCTCTCTCCATTGAGGAACGTAAATTACTGATTAGGGGTATGAGTCTTCAGTAGCGTGCTGTTAGGTTGACACTATCGCACTATTTTTACACATTTTATTCAAAAGATGGCGCCTCTGCTTACAATTAGTATTTACCGAATCCTAAATCACTCTATTAAAGTTTTGAAATACTACGATCTATATATATGTATATATATAAATAGTAATCGTAGAAATTCTAACAATGGTCATTTAAAAGAAGCTAAATATAAAATGTTATATATAGGAAATTAGTCCCTAATTGAAAATATTTCCTTTTGATTTTATTAAAAAGTTGATAGGACTCTCTAGTGTATTTTTCGGTAATTTATAACACCACCGCAATCTATGACAGAGCAGAAGAAACTTCCCTCGTTTCTTCACCTAATAATTTGTCAGAGAGGCTCATCTATGCCCCATATAGTATATTATCTCTGCGACTGATCATCTGATCTAGGTTTAAGGGGCGGTGCGCTTGCACCGCAGCGCCGGCCTGAAGCCACTGCCGCATTTCTGAGAGGGCAAGGAAATGTCCTCCGCACTGCCCCAATGCATGTTGGCGAACTTCACATGTCTTCGAAATATTTTTTTTCTTATTCCTGAGATATGCAGGTTTTTTCACGATGTTTTCCTTCACCGCTGAGCATGTGGTAAATCAGCACTTCGATCGAACCCGGGATACTCGCGTTCTATTATATTTACAACGAACGTTAACCATCTGAGTTACCACGGCTCATGCGCTTTTAAGCAGATATCTAATTCGATCTTTACATTACCTATATAAAATTTAAGAGATATTTCAAGCATTCCCTTTTATTGGAAAAGAGGGCGTTGCCGTTTTCATCAAGAATTTAAGTGTTACGACACCTTCCTCGCGCTTAAGTTGACGTTAACGGATACTGTTTATATTTCAGAAAATTCAATAACTATCAGGTAAAGTGTCTTTATTGTATTGAAAAAAAATTAAATAAAATAATTCCATGTGCTGCAACTATATTATAGTTAAGCACGAATGGGTACGCTCGAAGTGGAAGGGGACACCATTCTCACAGAATACCAGCGTAAAATAACAGCTCAATGCTACTGTGTTTCATATGGTGAGTGAAACCGGAGACCCTTTTTACTGGCAACGCGAGGCATTCCATCTTAGTTCTCAGGGCTGACAACGCATCTGCATTTTGATTCTTAATCGAGGATAAATATACATGTCTATGGGGCACAGGATCCGCTAACCACCATATGGACTGTGTGTTCGTTTGTCACCCTCGTACAATAGAGAAGAAATGTAAAAATATTTCATTTAAATTTAATATTAATCGTAAACATTTACTCTTAAGATACATCCTACATAACTTCGGATTCCACAAGTCGACTTCAAAGTCTTAAGAGAAAAAAAGACTACAAAAATATAAAGGAAGAAAATAAAATACACGTTACGAACAAATGTAGGCTTTCACCAACATTACAATTCGGACCACGTAGAGAAGCGATAGCTGATACCTGCGTAGGACCCAGAGGTAGAACATTAGACGAGTCAAATATTTACGCATGATTACAACATATACATCCAACGTTTTAAATTTAAATGTCGAAAATTAATATACTCTTAGAGTGCAATGCGTCACAAAAGCGGTACGAAACTGAAAACAAAAAAAGATAGACGAGACGCTGCATATATTACAAGAGACGCCGAAATCAAGCCAAAACCATGCTCAACATATTCTAAAATCACAGTATTAAACCCCTATTTTACACTTGTTTTGTGTAAAAGCTTGGTCCTACATCGATCGAACCGACCAATTCGCGCCATAACCAAAAAATGCTACACTCGTACCACTTAAAATATAAAATTTCAATGTCTAATAATACATATTTTTATTTCAGTTGCTAAGTAAAGCCCAACATATTCCGTTATTTTTAGATGGTAACCAGGAAGACGGAGAGTATAATTTTAGGTATAGTAGTATTATTAAAAATATAATGCTCAAGAATCAAAGATCCTATTAAAATAATAATAATAATAATAATAATAATAATAATAATAATCATTTATTGACAGACAACAAAGGCCCGTAAAAAAGAAACATAATTACTTATAATCAACAAACATAAACTTGAAATAAACTGAAATAAATTAAATATATGCCATCAAACAAATTAAAACTTACATCTTAACATACTAGACCAATATTTAAATATTTCACTACAATTTTGTGTTAAAATTAGTATAATCGTGTTTCCAGATTTGAGAAGATTACTTCTAAATCTGGCCACACGATGTCTTATCAAAGCATCGAGCGTCGGTACGCGTGCCTCAGCGAACATTGTAGATGCACTACAGTACCTCGGAAAACGAAACAATATTCGGAACGAATCGTTATATTGAACCTTAAAAATTCGATAGTTTTCCTTTTTAAATTTAGTCCAGAGATGCGGTGTGTAAAGCGATTGGCAATAGGTTTTAAATAGTAATATTTTAGCATCTCGCTCGCATTTATTAAATTTCCTGCCAATCATATTTGCACGTACAGCAAGGGACCGCCTTTCTCTGTCCATGTCCTGATCATCCTTCAGGTCACTCGATACGATATGTCCTAAATATCGAAAGCTCGTCACAAACTTCAAATTTTTGCCGTTCAGGTATAATGGTAAACAAACATCTTTACTATGCGCTCCAAAGACCATTGCCACAGACTTGTCTGCATTATAAACTAACTCGTGGCTTGCTGCGTATCTCTCACAAATAGAAATTAACTTCCTTAAGGCTCCGATTGAGGGGCTCAATAAAACCATATCGTCCGCGTAACTAAGGTTGTTTACACATTTCCCACCTACATGACAGCCGATACCCGTTTCATTGAGCTCCTCAATTAGAGCATTAACGTAAAGGTTAAACAGCAGAGGAGAAGTTAGCCCACCCTGCCTAACCCCCTTAGTCAGTACAAACTCGTCCGAAAGCGAGCCATCCCAGTTCACTACATTAACCTGCGTATTATACCAATTAATAAGGATTCTAATTATGTCGGAAGGAACACCCACCAGTTTTAACTTATCCCACAGGATGCTATAGTTTACCCTATCGAAGGCGCGACTCAAGTCCAAAAAACAAGCGTATACTTTTGTTCTTCGTGACACGTAATACGTTACTATTTGTTTTAAGGAAAAAATTGCCAACTCAGTAGAGCTACCTTTTTTAAAACCAAACTGAGCGTCACTTATAAAAATAAATTTCGATAAAATATCCAGAATAATAGACTCAAATAGTTTCGCACAGGTTGTAGCGATTGAGATAGGCCTATAATTGGAACTGATCGTATCGCTAACGGTTTTACTTTTGACAATAGGACTAACCACGCATTTTATTAGGTCAGGAGGCAAAAATGAGTGTTTTAAACACGCGTTAATAAAAACCGACAGAAACACCACAACCCAGGGTCCACCGCAACGTAAATGTTCTACAGAAATCTGGTCATGACCACACGCTTTACCAAGGTGCATCTTTTTAAGGGCATTATACACCATACTCTCATCAATATGAGTATATGATAAAACAGGCATATCAAGTGTATCTATCGCAGAAGGGCCACTACTAGTATAGCAGTCATTCAACAAAAAGTTCTGTTTAAAATTATTGGCTATCTGTTTTTTATCGCTAACACCATCCACGCAGACCGGAACTCCAGCCCTTATGTTGCATAGTTTTGATGTATGTTGCCAAAATTTAGAAAAGTTTTTGTCTATACATGCGTTACTTATCCGATCCAATAAAATTTTATTTTCATTTTTCTGGCACCACTTTAAGCGACCTTTAAATATAGACCTACTTTGCTTCATCATATCATAGAGAGAACCAGAGCTGGGGGCCCCCGCCCCGATCCACCTCGATAAGTTTACTTTAGCATCCACATACGCTGATTTTACTACATCATTCCAGCCCGGCGTGCCTTTACGTTTACGCAATGTCACTCCAAACCCTACCTGACTTACGTGGCTTTTAATAGCGGATGTATGAAGACTTTCGATAAATTTCTTATAAATTCTAACGAGAAAATCTTTGTGTGAGTCGCAAGTACAGCCATCGCACGAAGAAATTAAGCGCAGATAGTTCCAATTAAATTCTGATATGAGATAACTACACCACCATTCATACGCTTTAATCTCATCCCCACTTCTCTTACCCCAAGAAATAAGGTTCCTAGATTTAACGTGATTAACCACACTTCTCTCAACAGCAATTATGTTAAAATTAAATTCGAATGCGAGAGGCCAGTGGTCCGACCAAAATACATCATTTATTACATATACTCTTGATAACGCCGACCACGCGACCCGAGTTACGATGCAATGATCAAGCCAGCTCTTTGTGCCATGAGCATAACTAACGTATGTAAAAATATTTTCAAAATCTTTAAAAAATTTAAGGTCTGCGCAAATCAAATCATTTTCTGAACAAAATTTTATTAATTCGTTGCTAAATAACGTGTTAATATTCGCATTATAGTCTCCTAAGGCAATAGCCACATTTACGAAATGATTTTCTAATAAACTTTTGATTATACATAAAATATTTGTAAATTCAGGTAAATTTTCAAGATTGTTTTGAGGCATATAAACAGAAAAATACATATGACAATTCCCATTAATATACGATTTTATAGCACAAATTCGCGAATCGTTACAATTTACTAAGTCAACATTATTAAATAACGCAGTTCTCCACAAGAGGGCCACACCTCCATATGGTCTCCCCTTTAATATTCCGGATGAAGAATCGACCGCAGAGGTACCATGTGAAGAGAACTCGGTATCAATTGTTGACAAAAAAGATAGCTCATGGGGAAGCAGCCAGGTCTCTTGAAGAGCCACCACATCAAACTCTTTACACAGTTCTCTAACGTGATCAACACTTCTCATAATTGACTGACAATTAAAACTAACGAACTTCATGTCTAACGGAATTACTTTGCCAGAAATGTCTAAACACTATGCCTACAGGCCAGAAGTCCTCATTCATAAAAATATGTTTTCTGTCAAAATTAATCCTTACCTTAAAAGAAGCAAAGTTAGTCACTTTAAAAGGTGTAATACGTTCAACACTTATCGCTTGTTCACCTTTACACTTAATATACTCCTCAAGCTTATCAGCAGTCGTTGAAACGTCTAAACGTGATACATATAAGTAAAGAGATCTCGGAGCAGCTCGGATAAGCGAATCTCCTAGTGGTTGCACGGCCGCCCTACCCTGCCTATTCCTATTTTTCTTTTTATAAGACACGGGCACAAACCCTTCGTCCTTATTTGTTGACAGATTAACCTCTTTTTGGCTACGTAATGGTGCAGACGTATTTATGTCGTTAGTTATCGTATCGTCAGTCTCGCCTAACACTGTTACCGTACTCGTACTTGTAGTTGCAGACGGACGTTCAATACGCATACGTACGTCCTCTCTCGACACACTTCTCTTTGCTACAAAAGCCGAGGTCGAGCGCGGATGCGATTGCGATGCACTCTCAGCGCTCCTCTCTCTCTCCCCTCCAAAAGTGCGTAGTAACACTGGTGATCGGTCGTTTCTTATTTGAGTTTCAATAGAAACAAAGCTACTATTTTTATCTTTACTACCTTCTTTTTCTAATTTATTATCACGAGTATGTTGTTGTTCTAAATCTTTACGTAGGTTCTCCAAATCTGATTGCGTAGCCAATACGTTTTTAATGTTCAATAATTCTTGTTTTAACAGAACTATGTCCTTTAAAAGACTAGTTACATCAACGTGATCAAATGTTACGGGTGGGAGCCTATTGAGGTTCTTCGCCACAAACACTGGAAGGCTAGAAGGCTCCGTTTCTTTAAGAATTTTTATGATATCCTGAAGAAGCCTTTTGTTTTTTCCCTCCCCTTTACGTGTCACTCGTCGAGTTATTGAAGAATCTAACAGAAGCGCCTTTGCACGATCAATTTCTTCCTCCATAAAATTAGATTCACATATTTGTAGTAAACTGACTTCATCAATCACGTCGATTTTACACTGAATAAAACAAAGTAGCTCGTTTACCACTAAACGGCAACCACACAGATTTGACATTTTATATTAGCGAAGCGCATGAAAAAATGCACACACATCCATACGCTAGCGATGCGCGATGCGACTCCCAACACTACATAAAACGTTATTTTTAGGAATTTCAGGAATAAAAATATATAAATATATTTAAATTAAAATATTTGGTAAAAATATACGACAGTTGTCACCTGTCACTTTTTTCTTTTATTCATATATAATATAAAAGCACTCAATAAGTTAAAACTATCAAGAAACTTTTAAACAAATTTCAATACAGGTTTGTGTAATGAAATAAATTAACATTTATTAAAAACAAACGTTTATTGGATATGGTGTCTAAGCAAACCATTTTCTGTGTAGATCTAGACAAATTTAGCCTTATTGAAATTCCACCCTCTAACTTGTTCAACAACCAACCTACTAGATTGAACAAACATATTCTAAGTTTCGTATTCTATCTTGCTATCCCTCACAGCGTTTTATTCGATATACGAAATTGCTAACAAAAACTCGTCTCTAAGGCGAGACAAAGTTTTTACATGTAAATGTGTCAAAAAGTTGCTCGAAAGTGTAGATGAGAAAAGATAAAGCTTCTTATATTCATACTCTACATCGCTTCAAAAAGACTTAAAAGATGTGGCCAGGCTAAGGAGGCACGGATCATCAAAAATTCACAGAAGGCAGCTAAGTCTAAGTACGTCCCGTAGGTTGCGCTCAGGTGGTATGATGTCAAAGAAGATATTATTACAGGCATGAATAGCCTCATTCCTCGCGGGGTCCGTTTTATACGACACGTTGAATAATACGTGACTGTTAAATGTAATGTTGCATGGCCCAGCTAGCTACAAACATATTAACTTTTATATTTTATAAGAGAAGAAGCAGCACCCTCGACGTCACTTACGTTGCGACTCACTTACTTACGTTGACGTCATTTTAATAGGTGCACCTTTGTCGACCACCGCTTAGTATACGTGGAATGTGAGCTCATTCTAAAAAAAAAATTCCTAAATCGAATATACATAAAAATTTCGTTGTCAATAAACCGACAGCGATTTCAAATTAATGTAGCAGTATTTCCTAACAGTTAGGAGATTCCTAAGAAAGTCAATTAAAATACTGTCCAACTAATCAAGAAGGTAGATTTTCTTGAGTTCGCGCATTGCAAACTTGTTCCTTTCGAAACTGGCAGCCGATAAAAGTACGCCAAACTTCATTTTCCGTTAAGGCTGCCGCCCTTCATTATAATTCCAAACCTTTACAACGTAATTACATTATTAAATCAAAGTATTTAGATTACTTCCGAAGTTTCTTAACTTTTGATAAAATGAATTATAAAACATATGTTTACATTTATTAGAATTATTTGTTTACAAATAGATATGATTTGGCGTATGGAGGATAAAGACACAAAGATAGTAATCCTATTTCCTCCCGTGGATGTATTAAAGAGCGACTAAAGGAAATTACGGAAAAATATTTTATGGCTTCTGATAGACACTGGCAAAACCGTCATCTCCTTTTAGAATCCCAAGGACTCTTATCACCCCAGCTCCGCTTAAAAGAACTGTACTCGGGAAAAGCACTCTGTACCCAGATGTTACCGTTACCGTTACAGCGTATTAACGTTCACGGCTGAATATAAGCCTCCCCCATATATAGCCGCACGGGGGCAGGGGGGACATTTGCCGTATTTACCACGCTTGGCAAGCGGGTTGGCAACGGCAGTTTTTTATTTTTTAGTCGTTATTAAGTAGACGCTGCTGGCCGCCTCCTCATTTGTTTCCCTCGCGCCACCCAGGCTGTGTAAATTGATAAATAGCGTTAGCGTTAGTGATATGATTTGCACTCTGACTTCCCATATGCATAGCGGAAATTTTAATTGTTTAAAAATTTTGAAGTATATAACTGGCACCGATGGCTCACTATATTAATTTCAATCTCTTATTTACATTAATTTTCTCCTTTTTATTAATTTTTTAAGTAATTCGGTTTTATTTACTGTGTGATTCTTTCTTTCTATTTAACCGTGTAGACGCGATGTAAGAATATTCACTACCCCATATCGTGCTTTGTGGCTTTCCTTGAGGGAGGCCTATGTTCAGCAGTGGACTTGTGAAGGGCTGTAATGATGATGATGATGGTATCGCGGGTATTGTCGCTATTTACAATGGGGAAATTGAGCGGCTGGAATCAGTCCGAAAAATTCTTCAGAGCACACCCAGTTGTAGATGCGATAAAACACGCAGATGCAATATTTTCTTTTACATAATAAGGGTAACAAATGAGCTCACAGTCCACCCGATGGTAAGTGAATGTTGTGGCCCATAGACATCCACATTTATTTTCAATTAAGAATCAAAATACAGATACGTTGTCACCCCTGAAGACTTTTTTATAGAAGAGGGGGCAAACGAGCATGCGGCTGACCTGGTGGTAAGTGACTACCGCCGCCCATGAAGAACCGCACCACCAGAGGAATTGCAGATGCGTTACTAATTTGCCCTTTTCCTCCAAGTGACCACGAAACTGCATACTATTCGACATGTAGACGCCGAGGATTCCGATGCTAGCTGAGAAATGCAACAAAGGGGTTCTTTTTAGCGATAAACGCGCGAACTTGTGTATTTTGGGGATTGAAATGGACTAGATTTAGTCGCCCCAATCCGAGACCTTGTTTAGCAAAGACTCGACTTCAGACACAAGTTTGTCGCGGTACTCGACGACGTTTTTACTGAGAAATATTGGCATGGCCGGTATATAAGGCAACACAATAGTATAGTTCTGTCGTCTGCATAGCAATGAATTTGTTGGTGATAGCACGTAGCCTTGTAAAACAACAGCGTTAATAGGCACAATCGGAGCATGCACTTTCTACTACGACCTTGATACTCCGATCTGCAAGAAAACAGATGATCCAATTGGACTCTTGGACTCTATTCCCTCCACCTCTCTACAAATGAAACAGACCAGAAGATCACCATGTGATGGTCCCCAACGAAAAGCACATTGGCGGTCACTATTCAGCTGCTTATCCACAAGGTACCTCATGAGATGGCAGTTTATAATGGATTCCATTATTATTGAGAACAAGGAAGTGATGTCAATGGGCCTGTAGTTGGACGGGACTGAGCGGTCGCCTTTTTTAGGGATCGGGTGGACCAAAGTTGTCTTCCATGAATTCGAGTCTATGACTAGGGCTTTAGCCTTGTAACCATGATTGTAAATAAATTCAAAAATATTTTTTTCGATGCGGTCTGTACAGAGCACACTTCCTCCTATTTCTAAGAAAGATGCAGATAAGAACAAAGAAAGGACTGCCAAACTGTTCCAGTACATGTAGACAATTTAAGTTACTTGGAAATATTATTAATTATCAGACTTTTAAGAGTTCATCAGGGTGATTAACTTGCTCCCCACCTTAAGATATACGATGACAAATAAATCATTCTTAGAGTGAATATAACTTTGGACCTACAACAGAGAAATTAAAGACGTAAGAAATATGATCATTTGTAGTTTTACAGTACTTTAAACGATAATAAACTAGTGTTTAGTTCAGTAATTTAAGCCAGGAAAAAATGAAAAATAATCCTTTATTTCTAATCACTGGGAATTTTTATATTTTTTTTTTACATTACGTCAATCAGTAGGACGATCACTGAAGGATCCATATTTTACAATAACAAAATATATATTTGTTGCATTTACTACACCACTACGACTTTGTTACGCCATCAATGCAAAAAAAATCAATTTCAGTTAACTGTATTGGCAAGGCTAACAGTTAAAGCTTTCGCTCTTATCAGTAGCGATCGCGGACAACAAAACAAACGCGCCCAGTCAAGAGTCCTCCGAACCCGGAGGGTCCTTAATCCACTCAACTCCCCCTCATCCCTCCCATTCCCTATCATTGTGCTGATAATTTATTGATCAGACTCTCTGCAAAAGGAATTACATAAAAATTATTTTAAACATTTTACTTTCTTACCGATTTAAGAACGAAAGATGGATTGTTAAAGTACTTATATTTAAGTCGCAATCATCAAAAAAATGACGCACTTCTTTTGACTTTACTTTATAATATAATTACATACATCATACGTGGTAGAGCCACGCTGCAGTAACGTTATGGTTGAAGCACGAATTGATCGGCTCAAACGCGTAAGGACCACACTCTCACAGAATACTAGTGTGGAATAGCAGCTTAATGTTGAAACGAGGTATTCCATCGTAGTATTCAGGGGTGAAAACGCAATCTGCATTTTGATTCTTAATTGAGGATAGATGTGTAGATGTTTAAGGGCCACAGCATCTACTTACTATCAGGTGGTCTGTGCGCTTGTTTATCACCTTTATTCTATAAAAAGAACATGCTTTTCGTACCGTGGGAAATGCTGGTGAGACAGGACCATCGGATACAACAATAAGCTCTCATGACATCTGATAAATAGGCGGCGTTGTAACCATCTAGCTTTCGTAACACGTAAAATATCCAGAGCGACATTGGAAAGTAATTTGATCATCATTCTGCCTACCAATCGCAAGGTTTTAAGTTAATATGGTGAGTTGGTCAAATTTCTAAACTGGTGTCAATAAAGATATAAAATAAATTTTTATTACTTTTTATATTATGTCCGTGTTATAAAAGTATGTTTTTTATGGCACGTGCTTTTATTCATATTAGTTGCATTGACGTAAAAAAAGAAAACACTATGTGAACCCCTGCACTGTCAGTCTAGCCCAGCGCGAACGACAGATTTCAACCAAAACCAAATCTTTTACATGCTGTAATATTACAAAGATAGTGAGGCTATAGCAGAGCGCAAAAGAAGGTGTGGTTTATGGTTCTCGTCCTCGTTAGAACGTAAATAAGTAAATAAATAAATGTACTGCAGTGTTTGCGAGCGCACTAGCCTTCTGCTGCTTCTTATTAAATCTATCCATTTCTCACACGACGTAGGGTCCACTAAGGTATCCGAAGAGCTCGAGCCGTTTACTAGCGGATCTTTAAATTCTTCCTACAATGAAAGAGGCATTACTATGAACAAAATGAATGGCGTGGCGTGTGACTTCTTGTAGCTGTTGTCTAAATTCAAAAAACGACGGGTTGCACTCCAGGAGTGCCGGCAGAAGTGCAAACTTGAATATTAACGTTGTGCATTTTTGATATTTTGGAATGATTAGGGAATAATTTTGCACGAGTTGCTTTAATTATCATTATCACACACGAACATTAGCGCAAGCGCCAGAAAGGGAGATACTTCCTCTCCTACGCCGCGCCGGCTGTCTCTCTCTCTCTCCATCCGTCTTACGAATTTTCGATCAGGGTCACGTGTCCTGTCGCGAGTTTAACATTTTTTACCCATTACAAAAATTTGAACAACGCCGCTAAAGAAGTTTTCACTTCAAAAATGCGATTCTTATATTATATGTTTTATTATCAAACGAATTTCTCTAATTACTTAATAAACTAAATCGTTGAAAAAATAGACTTCACATAAAGTATTGAAATAAATAATACAAAAGCCAAAATTTCCCGAATAAAAAATTCTTTGAGCTCACAAATCGAAATAACGCCAGATGCCAGAGATGAATTCTACTTTCGAGAACTTTTGCCCCGTGGGCCAGAGTGGGACGGAGCAACAAAGGAAACTCCGCGTGCAAATATTTTTACAAGTACTTCCCGCGAAGAAACTTGCGAACTAGGCGCAGAAAAAATAAAACTATAAGGAATTGAATGTTTATTTTTGACCTCGACGAATCCAAAGTCGAGACGAATTCAATTTGGAGTTTCGACAATGGAACGGCCCTTTTCCTTTCTAACGATTCGCGCTGATGTGCGCAGCTTCGTAAGAGTCGCAACCTACTATTGGTGCTTGGTGTAAGTGATAAACTGTAGAAGTTTTAATATTTACTTTTTGATATATTGTTAGTTTGACAAACGAGCACATAGTTCACCTGACGGTAGGTGGAAGCTGTTAAAATTTGAGAAAAATATTTTACTACTTGATCCTACCAACTACTTGATCCTCCTTTTATTAAATAGGTAGGTAGGACTCGTATTTGTGTAGGAGTCCGTCCAGTCAAGTACCAACCATCAAAGTTATATCGGACGCTAAACCGCAGTGCGGGCACTGCTGTGTTGTATGGATAAATTACAGATTGTTAGACATTTCACGGTTTCACCTTATTCCTTAGAAGTAACGTGGCAGCTACAGCCTTTTTTTTACGTGGTAGAGCCACGCTGCAGTTATATTAATAGTATAGTTGTAGCACGAATGGGTCGGCTCGACCGGGGAAGGACCACGCTCTCACAGAATACCAGCGTGAAATAGTAGCTTAATGCTGCTGTATTTCGTATGGTGAGTGTAGAGAACCGGAAACCCTTTTTACTGGAAATGCGGCATTCCATCTAAGTCCTCATGGGTGACAACGCATCTGCATTTTGATTTGTAATGGAAGATAGATGTAGATGTCTATGGGCCGCAACAACCACTTACCATCAGGTGGACTGTGTGTTCGTTTGTCACCCTATTCTATAAAAAAAAAAAAAAAAAGCCTTCTTTGTTTTTATTTATTATTTACTAGCCCGGTTCGACCTGGATAGGATCTATTAATGTATGTATAACGATGATAGTAATGATGATTTAATTTGACGTCATTATTTCACCGTCACTACACAGTGGCAAGGAAGAACTAAAATTCAAGGATTTACGAGATTTACCTCTAGAAACAACTGCTTTTAGTTTATCACGTGTACCGCACAAATGGCGAGTAGAGTCGTCGTCAAAAGCAAAGCGAACTTAAATTGGATATCTCCAACACGCTTTTAGTTGTATATTAGGGGAGGAAGCTGATAAAACGATAAATTAACGCTCTGTCAACAACCAGCATATAAATGAAAATGTTTAACTAGCTTGCTAACTACCGTGTCGTGGTTTGTTTACAACGGAAACCAAAGGAGATGTATAAAATTGGATGCTTGTCATCATACATAACGATAATATATAATAAAATGATAAATTACAATCATAATTAAATAGGTTTCATTTCTATAACATATGGGACAATCATAAAAAGATTTTTTTAAACTGATAAACGGAACCCAACGCTTTTACACTAGCAGCAACTATTTTTTTATTTAATAACTTTCTGTATTTTGTCTATGGCAATAAATAATGAAGGCTAATTTTCATTAAAAAAAACTCGTTCATTATCAAAAAAATCATAATATTGGAACATTGAGAGGAATCTGTAGAGATTAATATTGAATAAAAAAAATATTTAGAAAAACGATTGCATAGACTACGTTATTAAACTTAAAAAATATTTAAATATTATCTGACAAGGTGGAGTAGGCTGTATAGTCATTGATTTTTCAATTGCCTCTTCCGAAGGAGACTTAACTTCGAGTTGCAACTATTTGGCATTGGGGCTATGTTTGTGGACAGATTTCGTGTTTTTACTTTCGTGGATTTATTTAACTTGACTCTTAGTTTTTCCCTCGGATTACAGGACAATAAGTCGTTGCGTCCACATAATGAAAATAATGGGTTATGAGAGGAATAGAACAGATAATATACAACTTTCGGCTGCTTTTCTAGATGACATTTAGTTAAAAATTGCAGAAAATAATCGAGCAATTAAAAAATGTTGAGTTTTATTTTACATTATTAAAAAGCAACTGCAAAGCTGCATATTTTTGTGTGATTTTCAATTTATTTAAACAACTTATAACAATAACGAGTGATTTTACTGCATAGCCTACAAGTCATACAATACAAAATAGAAACAAAACCCCTAAGTCGTGCAAAACATGTTTTTTGATATAAGTAGCAAATATAATCTTCAAAATAAGACATATTTGAACTTTGTTTTGCCTATATTTTAAAGGTAAGCTTTTCTTATCTTTTTACGACTAAATGGAGTGTTGGATTCTTTTCCAGCACCATCATACGGCAAGATTCAATTAATTATAATAATTAAAATCCAAAGAGAGGGTAAGTATCCAAAACTATGTTGTAGTATGAAATGCTGAAGTCCTTCGTTTAATGTTTCCGTACTGCAGCTTTATTACGTCTAAAACACTAAAGAGTCGGCTTAATTGAAGAAGGACCACGCTCACATAGAGCACCGGTGAACAATAGGAGAGTGACAATGCTATTTTTCATAAAGTACAATGAGTGACGAGACCAGACATCCGCCTATTTGGACCATGGAAATATAAAGTAGTAGATTTTAATTTTCAAGCTGTAATATTTATTCAAGCTGTAATTATATTTCACCCCTCTACAGTCTGAGTATTCACGTTTCAATATTGATTCTGATAACGCCTTTAACACAACCTGCAGGGTTTTTATTAAATGTTGTATATAAAAGATAAATAATGGTTATGGCACGAAAAGGGCGACTCGATTGGGGAAGCATTATTCATCAGGGGGTGAGATGTTTATATTTATTCAAGAATAGATATAGATGTCTAGTCTGTCTGTAAGCATCAACTTAACATTAAGTAGGCTGTATGCTCGTCTATCACCCTAATTCTTAAAAAAAACATAGACAACTTTCTCACGTAACAATATAGATCGACACCGCTTGTCAACGCTTACATTACAAAAATATTGATTTTTTTACTAATATTTTTAGCTCGGATGCTTCTCCTTGCCATGTCTTCATTTCATTCGGGATTTTCGTTAAAAATATTGATTTATTTTATTAAGACAGGAACTAACTGAAGGGTAACTAATCCAATTAGGTTCTGTTAACTAACTTAAAACTATCCAAATGAAGGACTAAGCAGTGCACAAGTCACAGAGACAAGGAAGTAAGGCAGACAAGAGGTGGAAGTCGAATATTATCTATACAGAAGTATAATAGATTATAAAGGAGATGAACGTGGTTCCATACAAGCTTAGACCCGGCGTGAACGAAGATCAAATATATCTTAAAGACATCAACAGAATCTAGGGATACCTTAATACTAAATTATTTACGACTTTATAGTTTAAAATCTTTTTAGTTTCAATGAAAAGTTTAATATACAGATTGAAACATCTTTTATTCTATTAAAAAGTAAATATTTGTTAATAATTCGATACGTCAAGGAAAATCATTGAAGTAATATGTACTTACGTACTAGAACAGCTATTTCTAACAAAAAATATCCGCTACTCTCTGTTCGCTGTTGTGGTTATTATTAAATAAAGTAAAATAAAACTCAACCTTTTTAATTGTTTAATTACCATTTTCTGCAATTATTTATAAAATGCCATCTAGAAAAGCAGGCGAAGGCTGTACATTGTCTGTTCTATTCCTCTCAAAATCCCAAGTACACATTATTGTAATTATGGGGGCGCAACAACCCACTGTCCTGTAATCCGAAAGAAAAGCTGAGGGTCAAGTTAAATAAATCCACGAAAGTAAAAACACCAAATCTATTCGTGAATTTACTTTCGTGGACACACATACAGAACCATAATGCCAAATGCGCGTCATGCGTCAAGTTGAAACTCGAAGTTACCAAGTTAAGTCTTCTTCAGAACAGGCAATGATCAATGACCATACAGCCTATTCAATCTTGTCAGATAATATTTAATGGTTTTTTTTATTTCATGTCAATCCGATGTTGGCTTGGGACATAATAGGTCCCACGTCTTACATGACATAAAAGGTGAATAATAGGATATTGGGTTAGTAATTGAGCAATAAACTAGGCACTTACCTTTTCCTTAATTCACAGTTTTCTATCAAAACCCCTTTTATTGGCCAAACAATGGTTAGTGGGAAGGAAAGGAAGTGGTTTTTTGACTTTTTTCTAACCTCTTTGAAGATTACGAGCTTGATGCGTGCGTGCGTGCGTGCGTGTACGTGTGTGTGAAAACCGACTTCAAACTATCTAGAGTTTCATCATCACTACTATAAGGTGGAATAAGGAAGACAAGACAAGCAGTGGCTTATAAGTAAGAAAAATAAAACAAATCAAACAAACTTTATAACTATCAAGAGAGCTGCAGTCAAAGCGTGTTCTGTTTGAACGAAGTCATTTTTATGTTCATGAAATTTGACGAGTTGCCAGCGTTTGCCGTCGTTGAAAGTGGAAACTAACTTCAGAATTGCTCGGATTGAGGCAAGCGCTGCCTAGTGTATTTGTTGACTTAAAAGGCGAAGACTTTTCTGAAAAATTAAAATTTAAAGCGTTTTATTTAGTTTTTTTTTTTGTTTTGGTTAAAACATTCAGTTAGTTAGTCTATCAAACAAACTAACGAACGAACCAATGATTGGACCTACAACATATTGTAAGGGGGCGTCCATAAATTACGTGAGGTGTTTTTTTAAATTTTCTGTCCCTCCCTCCCCCCTGGTGATATGTCGTGAGATTTTATTCAACCCCCTCCCACATCCCCCAATCTCACGTGAGATTTTTCAAAATGTGGGTTTCTTAAGTAAACGCGTTGGATTGTTATTGTAAAAAGAAAAAAAAACATTAAACGACGACGACGATTAAACGACTTATAGGAATAAGTCAAAAAGTATGGACATTAGAAAAAAAAGTTTCAAGCAAAAGTTTTAGAAAATAAACTGATTTTTAAAAATAAATTTATGCATTTTATTGATTAATCTAATATTTCAAGAGTTACTGGCCGCAATAGAAAAACCGGTTCATTAAATGGGCCATAAATCGTAAACGTTAAGTTTTACAAAAAAGTTTACTAGAAACAAAAGATGCGAAATTTTATTTTCTACAATTACGGTTTCTTAACTTTTGCCTAAAAGTGCATAGTTTCCGAGATATCGGCTAAAAACGTTTTTTCAATATGGCGCTTGAAGCGCCACCTGGATCTGTCAGCATTTTGTGATTTTACGCTGAGTCAGTGATCCTGACCTTTTAAAAAAATAAAATTGGATCGGAAATTTAGTGCAAAGTTAAATTCTATTTTTACTGTACTATTTCATCAAACATTTTATTTATCAACGTCTTAAAATACAAATAATTCGATATTTTAACTGCTGATAATTTTTATTTTTGGATAAGAAGATTTATATTTTCCTTCATTAAAAAAATTGTCTTTGGCCAAACCTACTATACTCTTTGGCTTGACTTAATTGGTTTAATAATCTGACATTTCGGTAGTGGTTAATCCTATTACAATACACGCTCAAAATTAAATCTTAAGCATGTACAATCTGGATTAAATGGACCCAAATAGTATAATTCTTTTTGTTTCAATCAGAAAAAAATTGCGTGATATTTGCCGAGACCCCTAACCTAAGATTAGATGAGATTTGACCCTCCCCCCCTTAAACATCTCACGTAATATATGAACGCACCCTAAATAAACAACAAATTAATTGTAACAACGGAATCCTATATTTCGATTTCGAATTTATCAAACAATTGGTTCCCTCACAACAGATAAGAGGTTGCTCTATACTATATAAGCAACCTTAAATCATCGACTGTTGGTACTGCAGTACGCGGACCCGTATTCACATCCACGCGTCTGAAACGCGCAACCTCAGCAACGCCCTCTCTATACGAGTGCGGAACGTCGCAACGGCGGCGTCGAACGGTTCGCGTATTGCATTTTTATACTCGTGATAACTTTCAATAAATGTCCGAAAAGAAATGAAGTATTTTACGGCTACATAAATCCCCTTGACGATAAAACTATTTCTTTGAATAAGAATTAATACTACGATACTAATGTTAACCAACTTTTGTTTCTACGGGCAAAATATGATGGTTAGATACATTCCCTCGCGGATAATAATGTGTAATTTAATCATGTAGTGCATAATTTTCATGCACCTATCGTCAATAGTTTTGTCATCGTACGCTAAATAATCAATTTTATAGGCAAAATTTTGCTACTTTGGGTTACATTATTGACTTTTTCTTAAGGATCTCTAAAATAAATTATAGTTTTATGTTACTTCCTGATCATTTAGCTTTCTATTGATGAAAAAAAATGGTTAAAATCGGTCCAGTAGTTTATTTAGTACAAGCAAAGAAATAAAAAATCTTTTCTCTTTTTAATATTGGTATAGAGGTATAGATATAGATAAGTATTCATCAGAGGGAGTACCGAAATCCAGCGTGGATTATGCCATGACGTTATGCATATTATAATCCTTAGACTATACGTAAGCAAGCTATTATGTTTACTCTAAGATATTATAATTCTTTTATGCTAAGCTCGCACATAATATGTAGCTAATGTTTAGTGTGCATTGTTTGTTTCATTCATCTTTCGTGTTCATTTTTAAATAAATAGGATGAGTATCTCTATAGTTATCTCATCTAGGTGGGTTCTTTAAATATATAATTGTAAATGAAAAAAATAAATACTTATACATAAATATCAATAAAATAAAATAAATACATAAAAAATACATAAATAAATAAAAACCCAAACAGATGGAAGACCTCGGCAGGAGAGACCGAACGGCCAAAGGTTAGAGGGAAAAGGAAAGAAATCGGCGGCTAATGCGAGCGGTATCTAGGAGCACCGCCTTCTGTATTTGAGCTCGGAGCGGTCCATCATGTTGACCCAGTCGCCTCAGATGACCCGAAAGGCTGATTGGGATTAATCAGTTTGCAAAACGACTACAGGAATAATTTAGGTCGACAGCCCATCCCACATCAAAATCCGCGCGCGCGCACTCAGCGTACGGACGTGTTGCTCATTATTATATCTGTATTTCGTAGGTAGTACCAAGTAAAATGGTTCAGTGTAGAAAGTGCAAGTTATTTGTTTCTTTAGCAAAAGATGATGTTATTAAGTGTAAAGGTGCATGTGACTCTGTGTATCACAAAAAATGCTTATCGAACGTAAAGGAGTTCCAAAGAACCCAGCTGTGTGAATCATGTCTCAAAAGTGAAATCAGCCCTAAAACGCAAGTACCTAAAATTAATGTAGATATTGGGAAAGCTAGTGTCGAAACGCTTCTGGCAGAGGTCAATAAAAAACTGGAAATAATTTATCAAACACAAAAGAAAATTGATGACCAAACAGAGGCCGTGGATTTCTACGCTGAACAGTACCAAATGATGCTTAACTTTAAGGAAGCCGCGGAGAAGAAAATGACTGCTTTGGAAAATAGAAATAAGTATTTACAAAAGTGCAACGACTCTTTAGAAGAGAGGATAATGTTTTTGGAACAAAGAGAAGTGGAGAAAAATATTGAAATAGCGTGCCTGGATGAGTCAGAGAAGGAAGATACAAAGAAAATTGTTGAAATTATTGCACAGAAATTAAATTTAAACATTGGTAATATAGAGGACGCAAAGAGGGTAGGTCGAGAAAAGAAAGAAGAGGGTAGGCCGAGACCTATAGTTGTAACCCTACGAACCAAGCAAGCTAGAGATGAATGGCTAAGGCAAAGAAAAGTGTTAATATATAATAAGGAAATTCTCGGCAACAACAATGGCAAGCGAGTGTATATAAATGAAAATCTTCCTAAAAATACGCGACAATTGTTATGGAACGCGAAGAAAATGTTAAAAGACGTCTATAAACACATATGGCCACAAAACCTTAAAGTTTTGGCTAAAAAAGACGGTAACTCGAAAATACGCTGGATCCGTTCGGATGCAGATATCAATGATATGTGTTTCAATACTGATAACAGCAGCGTATAGTAAATAAAACACAATAAATTAGTATTGTGGAAGCTCACTGTATATGAATACCTAAATCCACAAAATGGATGATATTTTATCACACATCGAGGATAAATATGAGTATAAAAAATTTCTAGATGCAAATACGTGGAGCACATACTTAAAAACAACCAGGGAAGACCTAAAAATAGTTCACCTAAATATTCGTTCTCTTAGGAAAAAGTTTAATGAATTGCTAATATTGCTTGAGCGCACTAATTTTAGTATAGACATTTTATTATTAAGTGAAATAAATATCAGACAAGCGGAGCTGCCATTATATTGTATAGATGGGTATGATATGCACGGGTTTACAAGAGAAAATCGACGAGGAGGAGGCTTATTAGTGTACTCTAAAAATGAATTGCGCCTGCAAACAGTAAACCCGCAAAGTTGTGGTTTGGAAATATTGCACAGTCAACTTAAGAGCTCTGACACCACCCTACACATAATCACCGTATACAAACCGCCAAACACAAATAAGTTATGCTGTATTCAAGAATTATCTGTACTAATTAAGGAAATTCCCGAATACGAGGACGTCATTATTGCAGGTGATATGAATATCAACTTATTAGAAAAAAATGCAACCACCGATAAATACAAAAACGCAATGTATAGTTACGGAATGCAGAGCGTTATCAATGACTGTACTCGCGAGGAAATATTAGCCGGTAGACTCGTAACGTCGTGCATTGATCATGTGTGGGTACGTACACGCAGCCGCCGATTCGCTTCACATATGTTTACGTGCAAGTTGTCGGATCACTATATGGTAGGTGTAAGTATTACCAAAGAATCAAAAGGGGTAAATAGAATAAGTCTTACTAGTGGCAACTATAAAATGTATACTTTGAATAATAAAGTAATAACTCGTGAGTTAGAGCAGGTTGATTGGAGTAAGCTCGTAGAGATAGACTGTCCTTTGATAATTTATGAACAATTGTGTAATGTTTTTGCACCTATCTACGATAAAGCTAAAGTTAGCCTTAATGGTAATAGAAAAAAACGAGTAATACAACCGTGGATCTCTAAAAAAATTAAAATATTGATAGATAAAAGAGATTATTTATTCCGCAGGTGGAAGACTAGTCCTCAAAATGTTACTTACAGATTAGAATATACGAAACACAGAAATCAAACAAATAAAATTATTAACAAAGCCAAAAATAATTATAGAAGGCAGGAACTATCACGCTGTCAGGGAGACTTTAGGAAATTATGGGAAACAATAAATTGCTGGCTAGGAAATAGTAAAAATAGTTTAGATGACGTAGTAATTAAGTATCTAGGAAAACATAATGATTTCTTATATTTACGCGAACACTACACATGATTAAAACTACTTTTACGGATTTTATCGCGTTTATTTTTATTTTTATTTTTAATTCCCGACGTTTCGGGCGCTTTCCAGCACCCATGGTCACGGGGGACTGAGATGACTGACGTCCCGATGTCATTGTTAAACCCGGAGTACCTTCAGCTTTTTTAATTATTGTTTATGGTCCGATCTATGCAAAATGAACTAACTCTGTCTTGAGGTCTTGCAGTGGTATACTTGGGTTTAGTTTTAATTTTATTGATTATAGGATCCCAAGCAGGTGGTAGTACCCAGCCTCCTTCTCTATTGAAATTAGGATGTTTTTTAATTTCAATAGCCTCACGTATCATCCTTGGTAGGAATCGGTGTTCTTTCGCGAGGATTTGTGGTCTATCAAATCTGATGTAATGGTTGGGGCCGTCTAGGATATGATCACAAACTGCAGACTTCCCGGAACGTTGATGCTTCACATCAGCTATATGTTCTTTTACCAAACCAAACACACCCAAACGATCAACCAATACAACCAAAAGATCAATTAGGACCCGCGTAAAATAACATATAGCTGATGTGAAGCATCAACGTTCCGGGAAGTCTGCAGTTTGTGATCATATCCTAGACGGCCCCAACCATTACATCAGATTTGATAGACCACAAATCCTCGCGAAAGAACACCGATTCCTACCAAGGATGATACGTGAGGCTATTGAAATTAAAAAACATCCTAATTTCAATAGAGAAGGAGGCTGGGTACTACCACCTGCTTGGGATCCTATAATCAATAAAATTAAAACTAAACCCAAGCATACCACTGCAAGACCTCAAGACAGAGTTAGTTCATTTTGCATAGATCGGACCATAAACAATAATTAAAAAAGCTGAAGGTACTCCGGGTTTAACAATGACATCGGGACGTCAGTCATCTCAGTCCCCCGTGACCATGGGTGCTGGAAAGCGCCCGAAACGTCGGGAATTAAAAATAAAAAGTAAAAATAAACGCGATAAAATCCGTAAAAGTAGTTTTAATCATATCTAGGAAAAATCAATAGTTTAAGTGACATATGTTCAAAATTCTCGGATACATTTACAAAAGAAATTAATAAAATAAAACATCAATGTAATATTAAATTTCTAAATCGCGAGTCCTATGTAAAATCGAGTGATACCACTTTCTATTATAAAAAGGTAACCGAAATTGAAATAAAAAAAATAATTAGTCAACTAAATAGTAAAAAATCACCAGGTTTAGATGGAATAAGGCCGCAAGATCTAATTTTAGTTAAAGAAAAAATAAGTCCAATATTAGCAAAATTTGTAAACCTTAGTTTTAAAACAGGCTTATACCCAGACAGTTTAAAAAAGTCTATTATTCGCCCTGTTTATAAGCAAGGAGACCATTGCAATTATTCAAACTATAGACCTATTGCAATATTGTCTGTTATTAATAAAATAGTGGAGAAAGTGATAGTTAAGAGACTTAGTGAGTATCTAGAAAAAAACTGCATAATTACAGAAAAGCAGCACGGATTTAGAAAATTACGTAGTACAACGACGGCCTTATCTATTTTCACAGACGATATCAACGAATGCTTAGGTAGTAAGCAGTATGTATTTCTTTTATTTATAGATTTTAAAAAAGCGTTTGATACGCTGGACCATGAGCAGCTGTTGGTGGCCATGGAAGAGTGCGGAATCCGCGGGCCAATCAGCTCTTGGTTTCGTAATTATTTACATAACAGAATGTTGTGCACAAAGATAAAAGAAACCATTTGTCATGGTAAATTAGTTAGTACTGGAGTTCCTACTGGCTCTGTGTTTGGCCCTGTTGGCTATATCATGCATGTAAATAGCATGGTAAACGTTGTAAAAAACTGCAGAACATACATGTATGCTGACGACACATGCATGATGTATGCTGACAGGGATATAAAGGTGATTGAGAACAAAATACAATCGGATTTTGATAACGTAATCAAATGGTCCCACGATAATGGAATAATTTTAAATATAGAGAAAACGAAATGCATGCTCATTCAATCGCCATACCTGCATAAACCATGTATACCTATAAATATCATAGGCCATTCGTATGATTGCTTGCATAGAAATAAACAATGCATTGGTTGTAAATCGATTGAGCTTGTTGATAATTACAAATATCTAGGATTAACCATAGATACTAAGTTTAGTTGGAATTTCCATATAGAACGAGTATGTAATAAATTAAGATCGTTATTATGTAAGTTTGTACACCTTAAAAGTGTAGTTGATAAAACAACTTTACGCGTTCTGTACTATGCTCTCGTGGATTCTGTAATTAATTATGGCCTTTCGGCATATGGACGTACGTTCCGAACGTACATGGATAGGATACATAATCTACAACTAAGATTTATTAAACTGTTAGTTAATAAGCAAGCTAAAGAGAAAAGTAAGGGTAACTATAATCTATTGTTTAAGAAATGCAATATTCTACCAGTACGTGAAAAAACAAAGTATTTATTAGCAATTGAAGGATACAAAAGTAAATTTTTAGTTAGGAAATCAATTTATGGTAATTTAAGAAAGAATACTCGTAAATTGTTTGAGGAACCAAGTGCGCAAAACTACTTTGGTGAAAGGACGCGTAGGTATTTAGTGCCAAGAATATTTAATGAAAACGTGCCACAAGAGGCCTGTCGGACAAAACAAATTTTTAAAAACAAATTGAAATATTGGCTACTGAATGCCATCGACGACCTGTAGTATTAGTATTAGTAGTAGTAATATTTAGTTTAGTATTAATTATTAATCTTAATTATTTTTTTAATCTTTATTCATTATTAATTTAATTTAAGATATTCATTTTCTGTCTTTTATAGCTTTGTTATTAATTTAGTGATAAGTGTACTTTACCTATTTAGTCTTTAGTTTTTAATTACTTTATATGTTTACGAATATGTTTTGTTTTAAAATTTATTTTAGAGAAATATTAAAATGCAATTGTAAACCTTAATGAGTGCAGTTTCGCCAATAAACTTTATTCTCAGTTTGGCGAACTTAATGTTTTTGAACCAATTGTATTTACTATGTTAAAAAATAAATTAAAAAAAAAAAACATGTCGGTCTACTTGTGAGCCAAGTCCAGATATTTTGTTCGCTTATCTGTTTCGGCTTTCACGATGTTCTCGTGATACGGAATGGTAATGTCGACCAAAAATATCCTTGAATGTGCCCGGTTCATCAGCACAATATCAGGCTCATTAGCAAGAGTAGTCATGTCTGTGATGATGGCTCGGTCCCAGTAGAGCCTGGCGCGGTCATTTTCGAGCACGGCTTCCGGCAAGTACTTGTAATGCGGCAATTTCCAGTCCATGAGACCGTATTTCAGAGCGAGCTCCTGTGAATTTGGCTTGTTTCTTTGGATGCATTCTGGCTACTAGGTTGCGCCTGTGTGTGTCTCCGATAGTAGTTGGTCTGAATAACCTGATCTTGTATCGCAAAGACAAAACCCTCAGTTTCCCCAAAGAGTTCACCAAAACGTAGCCAGTGGAGGCAACTGTCTACGAAAGGCTCATATAGAGCCTTGTAGAACCTCCAGTGGGGCTCCTTCTCCATCCATACGGTCTCCCAGTCGGAAATGCTCTGTACTGCCGGGTCCAGCCACTGCTCCTTGGCCAAGGATAGAGGAGTAAGCCCTTTATCACAAGAAATGATGTCCCTATAGAATGGATCATCCGATCTCGCCAAAAAGTAATTATGGAGGCTGGACACTTCGGGATTGAGCATGGTAAGCGCGCTAAAAAGCCACGCCCACCATGTTTCCGCGGCAAGTACAACCGCACATAATCGAAGATCTCGGGTGATGCATTCTATGGGACGTCATGGTAGTGCAGACTTTTCTATCCAGGGCGTTAAGTTCAGTTTGAGTCCACCTAAGTATGCAAAAGGTATACATGAGTACAGACATGACCCAACCGTTATATGCTTGTGTCTTATTCGCACCGGACAAAAGGCTGTTAAGCACTTTGGTCAAGCGTGCATAAAACATGTCGCAAACTGACTGTTTTATACCAGCCTCATCGATACCAATGCTCTGTGACGGGGTCCTTAAGTTAACGGTCATAGTAAGTGAGTCAACTTAACCTTGACAACTAAGCCCTCAGAGTCAGCAACCCTTCCCCTTTCAACATGGAGGACCGCATATTTATCCATCCCCTGCTCTATTCCAATAGAATCGCTAAATTCATAAGTGATGTTTAGCAATTCCACAAGGCGCGACTGCTGGCAAATAACTTGAGGTCATCCATTGAATAAAACTATTATTTACGGATTTTATCGCGTTTAATTACATTAATTTATTTTTATTATTATCCCGACGTTTCGGGTGCTTTACAGCGCCCATGGTCACGGGGGGGATTGAGATGTTTGACGTCCCAATGTCATAGTTAGTCCGGCTACCTTCAGTTTTTTAATATTAATTTTTGGTCCGATTTACGCAAAACGAGCTTATAGTATCATGAAGTCTTGCAGTGGTATGCTTGGGTTTGGGTTTAATTTTGTTAATTATAGGATCCTAAGCAGATGGTAGCACCCAACCATCTTCTCTATTGAAATTTGGATGTTTTTTAGTTTCAATAGCCTCGCGTATCATCCTTAGTAGGAATCGGTGTTCTTTTGCGAGAATTTGTGGTTTATCAAATCTAATGTAATGGTGGGGACGATCTTGAACATGTTCACAGACTGCAGACTTCCCGGAGCGTCGGTGCTTCACATCAGCTATATGTTCCTTCACGCGGGTTTTTATAGATCTCTTTGTTTGACCTATGTAAGAGAGACCACATTCACAATCTAGCTTGTACACACCTGCATCTTGTAGAGGAATATTACATTTGATGGATGGTAAAAATTGACTAATCTTCTTCAGCGGCTTGTAGTATGTCTTAATGGACGCTCGCTTCAAGATGTAGCCAATCTTGTCCGTGACTCCTCTAACATATGGTAGTAGTGCAGGCGCGCGCTCGACTGTGGCCGGCTTCACTCGTTCACTGTGACGTAGGCGGGGGACCCGAAGCTTGTTGTCTTGCAATACTTGCTTGACATGCTGAAGCTCCGCAGCCAGATGTTTTCTGTCACAGATCCCTCGTGCTCTCTGAAACAAAGATTTACCCACGGTAGCTAACTGTGAAGGATGATGGTGAGATTCACCATTTAGATATCGGTTGGTATGGGTCTTTTTCTATACACAGTGTGACCAATAGTGTTATCAGGATTTCGGATGACTAAAACATCTAGGAAAGCTAAAGAATTATTTGCCTCTAACTCCATTGTGAATTGTATTTTAGAGTTTATGGAGTTAAGGTGGTCTAAAAATGCAGTTACTTTGTCAGATGGTAAAATTGTGAAAGTGTCGTCTACGTACCGCTTGTAGAACCTTGGATTAACAGGAGCAGTAAGAAGGGCTTTCTCCTCAAAGTCCTCCATGAATATGTCGGCGACTATGGGAGACACAGGTGAGCCCATCGCCACACCATCTACTTGCTTGTAGAACTCCTCCTTCCACAATAGATAGCCAGATGTGAGGCAATGTTCAAGTAGTATTGCATATTCTTGAGGCATGTTATTTTCTTCTAGCTTCCTAGTTACAATTGAGATGCAGTCCACAATAGGTAGGCATGTAAATAGTGACTGAACATCAAAACTGACCATAGTTTCATTGTTAGCGAGATGTAGGTCTTTTATCTCACTCACAAAATGGTATGAATCCTTTGTGTGTGCTCTGGTATGTCCTCTCAGTGGTGATAGTATTTTTGCTAAGTATTGTGCCAGCTTATAAGTTAGTGAATCGATCTGGCTCACTATAGGACGTAGTGGAGCGTTTGGTTTGTGTATCTTCGGTAACCCATACAACCTCGGTGGTTTGGCACATGATGGTATTAGCGAATTCACGTCGAGATTTAATTTTTCGGAGTATTTCTTTATTAAATCGCTAGTTGTTTTAAGCGTGTTAGCTGTAGGGTCTGTTTTGACCTTTTTATATGTACTTTCGTCCGATAAAAGTTGTTGTATTTTAAAATTATATTCCGACGCGTCCATTACCACCGTAGCATTTCCTTTATCCGCGCGGAGAATCGTGAGTTCTGGTCTCTTCCGTAAGTTATTTAGCGCTATAAATTCGTCTTTGGGAAGGTTTGGTTTCGGCACTGAACTAAGACGTAACAAGGACGAAATATCTTGACGTATGGCCTCCAATTCTTCCTTACCGATATTATTCTTAAACAGACAATCCTCAACACTGCAGATAATTTCTTCGTACGGGATTTTTCGCGGAGTTAATGCGAAGTTCATTCCCTTCGCTAATACTTTCATTGTTGGTTCGTCCAGTGTATGTTTTGACAAATTATAGACAGTGCGTTGTTTATAGTCTGTGTCTATGGTCAACGGTTGTTTATTGTTCTGGCGTTGACTTGGATGTTTGGCATTTGATTTGATCGTTAATTTTTGGTATTTTTCTATTTGTTTATTATTGCATTCATTGTATTTTGATGTTTCTCGTTTGTTTAAAGTTTCCATGAAATTATTAAAATCAAATGTCGTTAAAATTGTCTTTAGTTCACTGGACAAATTGTCTATGGTGTTGTTTATGAAATGTAAATCGAACCGTTTCTGCTGAATCACCGTCCGTAACAACTTTTTACTTGCCTGATTTAAAATCTTAGCGCTTCCTCGAATGTCCTTCTTTGTTGATATTTTGACACACGTAGGAATGAGATTATGGTCTCTGCATCTCTTCAAGAAATTTAAAGATGTTATATATCTTGCGCGCTTGGTTTTAAGATCTTCTAATCGGCGAATTTTATTTGCTATTACCAGTCCGTACTGGTTCACATAATGATTTCTTGAATTTACGCGAACACTACACATTGAATAAAACTATTATTTACGGATTTTATCGCGTTTAATTACATTAATTTATTTTTATTATTATCCCGACGTTTCGGGTGCTTTACAGCGCCCATGGTCACGGGGGGGACTGAGATGTTTGACGTCCCAATGTCATAGTTAGTCCGGCTACCTTCAGTTTTTTAATATTAATTTTTGGTCCGATTTACGCAGAACGAGCTTATAGTATCATGAAGTCTTGCAGTGGTATGCTTGGGTTTGGGTTTAATTTTGTTAATTATAGGATCCCAAGCAGATGGTAGCACCCAACCATCTTCTCTATTGAAATTTGGATGTTTTTTAATTTCAATAGCCTCGCGTATCATCCTTGGTAGGAATCGGTGTTCTTTTGCGAGAATTTGTGGTTTATCAAATCTAATGTAATGGTGGGGACGATCTTGAACATGTTCACAGACTGCAGACTTCCCGGAGCGTCGGTGCTTCACATCAGCTATATGTTCCTTCACGCGGGTTTTTATAGATCTCTTTGTTTGACCTATGTAAGAGAGACCACATTCACAATCTAGCTTGTACACACCTGCATCTTGTAGAGGAATATTACATTTGATGGATGGTAAAAAATTGACTAATCTTCTTCAGCGGCTTGTAGTATGTCTTAATGGACGCTCGCTTCAAGATGTAGCCAATCTTGTCCGTGACTCCTCTAACATATGGTAGTAGTGCAGGCGCGCGCTCGACTGTGGCCGGCTTCACTCGTTCACTGTGACGTAGGCGGGGGACCCGAAGCTTGTTGTCTTGCAATACTTGCTTGACATGCTGAAGCTCCGCAGCCAGATGTTTTCTGTCACAGATCCCTCGTGCTCTCTGAAACAAAGATTTACCCACGGTAGCTAACTGTGAAGGATGATGGTGAGATTCACCATTTAGATATCGGTTGGTATGGGTCTTTTTCCTATACACAGTGTGACCAATAGTGTTATCAGGATTTCGGATGACTAAAACATCTAGGAAAGCTAAAGAATTATTTGCCTCTAACTCCATTGTGAATTGTATTTTAGAGTTTATGGAGTTAAGGTGGTCTAAAAATGCAGTTACTTTGTCAGATGGTAAAATTGTGAAAGTGTCGTCTACGTACCGCTTGTAGAACCTTGGATTAACAGGAGCAGTAAGAAGGGCTTTCTCCTCAAAGTCCTCCATGAATATGTCGGCGACTATGGGAGACACAGGTGAGCCCATCGCCACACCATCTACTTGCTTGTAGAACTCCTCCTTCCACAATAGATAGCCAGATGTGAGGCAATGTTCAAGTAGTATTGCATATTTATTATTGGAGTTTTCATTTTATTATTGGAGTTAGAGGCAAATAATTCTTTAGCTTTCCTAGATGTTTTAGTCATCCGAAATCCTGATAACACTATTGGTCACACTGTGTATAGGAAAAAGACCCATACCAACCGATATCTAAATGGTGAATCTCACCATCATCCTTCACAGGTAGCTACCGTGGGTAAATCTTTGTTTCAGAGAGCACGAGGGATCTGTGACAGAAAACATCTGGCTGCGGAGCTTCAGCATGTCAAGCAAGTATTGCAAGACAACAAGCTTCGGGTCCCCCGCCTACGTCACAGTGAACGAGTGAAGCCGGCCACAGTCGAGCGCGCGCCTGCACTACTACCATATGTTAGAGGAGTCACGGACAAGATTGGCTACATCTTGAAGCGAGCGTCCATTAAGACATACTACAAGCCGCTGAAGAAGATTAGTCAATTTTTACCATCCATCAAATGTAATATTCCTCTACAAGATGCAGGTGTGTACAAGCTAGATTGTGAATGTGGTCTCTCTTACATAGGTCAAACAAAGAGATCTATAAAAACCCGCGTGAAGGAACATATAGCTGATGTGAAGCACCGACGCTCCGGGAAGTCTGCAGTCTGTGAACATGTTCAAGATCGTCCCCACCATTACATTAGATTTGATAAACCACAAATTCTCGCAAAAGAACACCGATTCCTACCAAGGATGATACGCGAGGCTATTGAAATTAAAAAACATCCAAATTTCAATAGAGAAGATGGTTGGGTGCTACCATCTGCTTGGGATCCTATAATTAACAAAATTAAACCCAAACCCAAGCATACCACTGCAAGACTTCATGATACTATAAGCTCGTTTTGCGTAAATCGGACCAAAAATTAATATTAAAAAACTGAAGGTAGCCGGACTAACTATGACATTGGGACGTCAAACATCTCAGTCCCCCCCGTGACCATGGGCGCTGTAAAGCACCCGAAACGTCGGGATAATAATAAAAATAAATTAATGTAATTAAACGCGATAAAATCCGTAAATAATAGTTTTATTCAATGTGTAGTGTTCGCGTAAATTTAAGAAATCATTATGTGAACCAGTACGGACTGGTAATAGCAAATAAAATTCGCCGATTAGAAGATCTTAAAACCAAGCGCGCAAGATATATAACATCTTTAAATTTCTTGAAGAGATGCAGAGACCATAATCTCATTCCTACGTGTGTCAAAATATCAACAAAGAAGGACATTCGAGGAAGCGCTAAGATCTTAAATCAGGCAAGTAAAAAGTTGTTACGGACGGTGATTCAGCAGAAACGGTTCGATTTACATTTCATAAACAACACCATAGACAATTTGTCCAGTGAACTAAAGACAATTTTAACGACATTTGATTTTAATAATTGCATCGAAACTTTAAACAAACGAGAAACATCAAAATACAATGAATGCAAAAATAAACAAATAGAAAAATACCAAAAATTAACGATCAAATCAAATGCCAAACATCCAAGTCAACGCCAGAACAATAAACAACCGTTGACCATAGACACAGACTATAAACAACGCACTGTCTATAATTTGTCAAAACATACACTGGACGAACCAACAATGAAAGTATTAGCGAAGGGAATGAACTTCGCATTAACTCCGCGAAAAATCCCGTACGAAGAAATTATCTGCAGTGTTGAGGATTGTCTGTTTAAGAATAATATCGGTAAGGAAGAATTGGAGGCCATACGTCAAGATATTTCGTCGTAGTTCAGTGCCGAAACCAAATCTTCCCAAAGACGAATTTATAGCGCTAAATAACTTACGGAACAGACCAGAACTCACGATTCTCCGCGCGGATAAAGGAAATGCTACGGTGGTAATGGACGCGTCGGAATATAATTTTAAAATACAACAACTTTTATCGGACGAAAGTACATATAAAAAGGTCAAAACAGACCCTACAGCTAACACGCTTAAAACAACTAGCGATTTAATAAAGAAATACTCCGAAAAATTAAATCTCGACGTGAATTCGCTAATACCATCATGTGCCAAACCACCGAGGTTGTATGGGTTACCGAAGATACACAAACCAAACGCTCCACTACGTCCTATAGTGAGCCAGATCGATTCACTAACTTATAAGCTGGCACAATACTTAGCAAAAATACTATCACCACTGAGAGGACATACCAGAGCACACACAAAGGATTCATACCATTTTGTGAGTGAGATAAAAGACCTACATCTCGCTAACAATGAAACTATGGTCAGTTTTGATGTTCAGTCACTATTTACATGCCTACCTATTGTGGACTGCATCTCAATTGTAACTAGGAAGCTAGAAGAAAATAACATGCCTCAAGAATATGCAATACTACTTGAACATTGCCTCACATCTGGCTATCTATTGTGGAAGGAGGAGTTCTACAAGCAAGTAGATGGTGTGGCGATGGGCTCACCTGTGTCTCCCATAGTCGCCGACATATTCATGGAGGACTTTGAGGAGAAAGCCCTTCTTACTGCTCCTGTTAATCCAAGGTTCTACAAGCGGTACGTAGACGACACTTTCACAATTTTACCATCTGACAAAGTAACTGCATTTTTAGACCACCTTAACTCCATAAACTCTAAAATACAATTCACAATGGAGTTAGAGGCAAATAATTCTTTAGCTTTCCTAGATGTTTTAGTCATCCGAAATCCTGATAACACTATTGGTCACACTGTGTATAGAAAAAGACCCATACCAACCGATATCTAAATGGTGAATCTCACCATCATCCTTCACAGTTAGCTACCGTGGGTAAATCTTTGTTTCAGAGAGCACGAGGGATCTGTGATAGAAAACATCTGGCTGCGGAGCTTCAGCATGTCAAGCAAGTATTGCAAGACAACAAGCTTCGGGTCCCCCGCCTACGTCACAGTGAACGAGTGAAGCCGGCCGCAGTCGAGCGCGCGCCTGCACTACTACCATATGTTAGAGGAGTCACGGACAAGATTGGCTACATCTTGAAGCGAGCGTCCATTAAGACATACTACAAGCCGCTGAAGAAGATTAGTCAATTTTTACCATCCATCAAATGTAATATTCCTCTACAAGATGCAGGTGTGTACAAGCTAGATTGTGAATGTGGTCTCTCTTACATAGGTCAAACAAAGAGATCTATAAAAACCCGCGTGAAGGAACATATAGCTGATGTGAAGCACCGACGCTCCGGGAAGTCTGCAGTCTGTGAACATGTTCAAGATCGTCCCCACCATTACATTAGATTTGATAAACCACAAATTCTCGCAAAAGAACACCGATTCCTACCAAGGATGATACGCGAGGCTATTGAAATTAAAAAACATCCAAATTTCAATAGAGAAGATGGTTGGGTGCTACCATCTGCTTGGGATCCTATAATTAACAAAATTAAACCCAAACCCAAGCATACCACTGCAAGACTTCATGATACTATAAGCTCGTTTTGCGTAAATCGGACCAAAAATTAATATTAAAAAACTGAAGGTAGCCGGACTAACTATGACATTGGGACGTCAAACATCTCAGCCCCCCCCCCCCCCGTGACCATGGGCGCTGTGAAGCACCCGAAACATCGGGATAATAATAAAAATAAATTAATGTAATTAAACGCGATAAAATCCGTAAATAATAGTTTTATTCAATGTGTAGTGTTCGCGTAAATTTAAGAAATCATTGAGGTCATCCATATAGAAAAGGTGGGTAACCGTAAAAAGGTGTGAAAGTGTGCTATATAGATAAACAGGGTCATTTTTAATTTACTAAAGACCTTTTGGGAATATAATGGTGGCATAATTACAAACGATTTTAGCGAGATCGCTCTTTACAGTAAAGTAAAACATTTACATAAAAGCTACTTTTAAGTTTTTATTGTCATGTCTGACTTCTTTTAAGTCTGTATTTTAAAAATCACAAATATTAAAATGAGCAATAGGTAATTATAAAGTATGACCTCTTCGACGCGCCGACGCGCCAGTCGACGATCGCGCTCAGCTGATTGTGTCGCGAGTGCCTACTGCCCACAGAGTACTTTTTTATACTGCCTACTAAACTATTCACCACTGTGCCTATGGTACCAGGGCGCCACTCCAAATGACAAATTTACATAAACTTTTCATATACTCCTTTTTTTCATAAAGCAATTTGATTAACTATTTGATTATTTTATTAAATACGTAATTTATAGACATTTTTTAATAAACATTTAGGTAGTTTGTTACGATCACTGCTTGCCTTACCAAGGCCAAGCCAAAGGTATATTGACGTCGATACACTCGTCATCAAAGGCGCCGCCTGCCCTTTTCGGTTCGCAGCACGTGCAAATTAAATGTCGAGTATTATTAGCTATTTATTTATTTAAATGCAAGTTGTATTTAATAAATGGATGCAGGTTAAAATAATAACAAATATTATAATAAAATATTTATAATGATTAAATACAGATATTAACACACATTTTACAACAGTAATTGAATAAAAATATTTAGGTAAAAAGGGTTCAATAAAAATATTAAAATACAAATTTATACATTAGAATTAGAGGTACCCGTCCGCGGATGGCGGTGAGTATCGCGCACATAGCGTTCAAAATAATCACCTCCACATTCTATGCATAGGTGACACCTAAAAGTTAACTGTTCAAGTTGTTGTAACTGTAAAAGTTGAGTATTCATTTTGATTTGATCGAATGCCCAAATTATTTTTTCTTTCAACATGTCGCGGGTTTCGAGTGTGCGACCAGTATAAACTAATGTCTTTATATGCCCCCACAAATGAAAATCCATTGGTCCGCCACGTCCGATCCAGCGTCCAGGGTATTCTCTGTTTAAATAATCTTTAACTTGACGACCTTAATGCGCCGGTGCCCCGTCAAATTGATAATAAATTTTGCGTAGAGATGCAAGTGGTATATCCTCTAACAATTCTGGCAGCGTGTCGGTGAGAAAATTGTGATAGCTTTCACCATTTAATCTTTCTATGAAAACAGGGCCCAGTAACGTTGTATTAATAAGGCCTGCCCACACATTGATACTAAACCGATGTTGAAAGCTATGTGGTCTTGGTTCATGTGGATTTTCATAGCACCACAAGTGTTCATTGTGCGTATTAAATAGCCCTATTCTGCCAAATGTTGCTTCATCAGTCCATAAAATGTTAGCTCGTTCAGCACTAGCTGCTGACCAACCAATTACAAAATGTAACTCGAGCAGGTTTGTCAGCTTCGCTGAGTTCATGAACACGGTGCAGGTGAAAGGGGTACTTCCCTTCATTGTGTATGACACTCCATGCGTAATATTGTGATACGTTGAACTGTCGAGCTGCTTCATAAGTGCTTACTGCTGGATTTTCTTCAAAAAACTGCAGTATGTCTTCCTGCTCAGGTACTGTGCGCCGCGGTGGACGACCACGATCGATAGATACAGGCTGGAATTGCCGGTAATCTCGCAATCGCTGTGTAGAGCCTAGCGTCGTAGCGTAGCTCGGTGTACGTGAGTTGGGAAATCGCCTTGAATATTCACGGCAGGCTTCAATAACATTATCATTACAAATTGCTAAAATTCGCACCATTTCGGTATACTCAACATTCATTACAAATTGCTAAAATTCGCACCATTTCGGTATACTCAACATTTGAGTATCGGTAAGCCATCGTAACAAGGTAACGTTCACAATAATCTCACAACGAAAAGACAAGCGTCGCGGGCGCATCAAAGGCGACGACTGACGACACAGGTTACTAACAGGGTTGCCGTTCTACAAATTTTAAAGTCCCTAGACTGACAGAAAAAATCCGCTAGAAACAGGATTTTTCTTTTTCTTAAAATCCGCTAGATGTCCCTAGGTACATTTTCGTGGTACCATTGGGCTAACTGAAAAATATTGCAAAATGGTATACAATGAATACCGGAAATCTAAATTTATAAATTCAGAAAAACCTTAAAAAGGCGGACTCTATTTCATATAAATCGGTTATTTATAGTGTAGGTTAATGACATGACAACCGAAAGAAAAATTATTCATGTACAGAATAAAAAAATATTGTAAAAAAATAAATCTTCAAATCAATTAGCTCAGTACGTTCTTTTACCTAAATTTCAAAATTGATAGCGTAGTATGTATCCAGATCTTCAAAAAGAACTTCAGCGGAAGTTGAAGCTTCGCCAATGTCTCCAGTTCCCATCTTTGGCTTGCCTTTACCGACTTGGTTGACAATATCTTCAGGAATAACATTGCGCAATTCTTTTTTTAATCTTTAACTGATTTCTAATCAGAATAATGGAATTTAAAGTTTTTTCTGATAGCTTTTAACTACATTCATAGCACGAAATACGCGTTCAAATTCTGCATTTTCGTGCGGTAGTGATAATATTACTATTCATCATCATCATCATCATTACAGCCCTTCACAAGTCCACTGCTGAACATAGGCCTCCCCCCAAGTAATGCCACAAAGCACGGTCCTGAGCCACCTGCATCCATCGACTTCCTGTATATCTTACCAGGTCGTCACTCCATCTAGTGGGGGGGTTGCCCTACACTACGCCTACCGGTACGAGGCTGCCACTCAAGAACCTTTCTTCCCCATCGGTTATCGGTTCTTCGAGCTATATGGCCGGCCCATTGTCACTTCAGCTTACTAATCCGTTGGGCTATGTCGGTCACTCTGGTTTTACTGCGGATATCCTCATTTCTGAGTCTATAACGCAGAGAAACTTCGAGCATAGCCCTCTCCATAGCTCGCTGAGCGACCTTGAGCGTCCTCATACGGCCAGCAGTGAAGGACCACGTCTCAGATCCGTAAGTCATCACTGGCAACACGCACTGGTTGTACAATCTAGTTTTTAGAGATTGAGGTATACCTGACGAGAATATATGTCGTAATTTCCCGAACGCTGCCCAGCCGAGTTGAATCCGTCGATTGACCTCTCGGTCGAAGTTGGACTTACCTAGTCGGACTATTTGTCCCAGGTAAACGTACTCGACAACAACTTCGAGCATAGTGCTCCCAACAACTACCGGCATAGGTGTGACATGGACATTGAACATGATCTTTGTTTTGTCCATGTTCATCTTAAGACCTATCCGTTGGGAGGCACTATTGAGGTCATTGAGCATAGTGCTTAAGTCCTCCAGCGATTCTGCCATAAGGACTATATCATCGGCAAATCGAAGGTGAGTGATGTACTCGCCATTGATGTCAATACCGTATCCTTTCCAGTCCAGTAGCTTGAAAACGTCTTCCAATGCAGCGGTGAAGAGTTTCGGGGATATAACGTCACCCTGTCTTACACCTCTCTGCAGTTGGATAGGTTTCGAGCTCTGGTTCTATACTCGGATAGCCATCGTAGCCCTACTGTACAAACACTTCAGCACTTCGATATACCGACAGTCAACTTGGCACCGCTGGAGGGACTGTAGCACCGCCCAAATTTCGACGGAATCAAAGGCTTTCTCATAGTCCACATACGCCAGGCAAAGTGGCAGATTGTACTCTTCAGTTTTCTGTACAATCTGCCGCAGGGTATGTATGTGGTCTATGGTACTGAAGCCTTTTCGGAAACCGGCTTGTTCGGGAGGCTGGAAGTCGTTGAGTCTGCGTGCGAGACGATTCGTAATGACTCTCGAAAACAGCATATAGACGCGGCTCAGAAGGGAAATCGGTCTGTAGTTCTTTAAGAGAGCGTTGTCGCCTTTCTTAAAGAACAAGACTACCGCACTTCTGCTCCACGCCTCTGTAGTAGTGCCGCCATGGAGGACGGAATGGACGGATGAAAAGCTTCTGAAGGACTTCAAGTACCGGTGTTTCACCCGCTTTCAGAAGCTCCGCTGTAATTCCATCCTCGCCTGGGGCCCTGCCGTTTTTAAGGTGCTGGAGAGCCATTCTAATCTCGCTTAGACTGACGTCCGGGATATCATCGGAATAGTGTCGGTTGACTTGCTCTTGGATCGTTACTCACACTTGCGTGTGGCTCCAACGATGATGTGTACAGCTGCCCATAGAACCTCTCAATCTCACTCAAAATCTCAGGTGTCCCGGAAACGATGCTGCCACACTCAGTCTTCAGCTTTGACAGTTGGCTTTACTGGCAGACAGATCTCTGGCAAAGACTTTGGAGCCCTGGTTCCGCTCGATCGCTTCTTTAATACGAGAAGTATTAAAGTTGCGTAAGTCTCGCCGCATGCATTTGGAAATCTGTCTGTTCAGTTGCCTGTATGCTGTCAAATCTGTTGACGATTGTAGCCTCATCTCCCGTCTAACAGCCATGAGATTAAGAGTGTGATCGGAGAGTTTTTGTGTTCTTCTGCGGCGGGTCTTGCAGAACTTAGCTCCGACCGCATGGACAGTTTCCACGAGCTTGTCATTCATATCGTCCACTGAATTGCAATCTTGTAGGCACTGAAAGCGGTTACGTAACTCGAGCTGAAAGTTTTCGGGATTCTGGATTAGAGCACGAGGGGGACGGAGCGTAGACTTTATTAGACGAGACCTCTCCAACTTAACGTTTAGGTTCAGTGTGCCTCTAACCATTCGGTGATCGCCGCCAGTTTTCACCCTTGCGATCACTGAGACATCACTGAACAGTTGGCGTCTGGTCGTCATAATGAAGTCAATCTCATTTTTTGTCGAACCGTCGGGGCTCGACCAGGTCCACAGGAAGTGGACCTGGTCGAGCCCCGACCAGATCCACAGGAAGGAGGTCGATTTGAATATTACTATTGCAAAATTACATAAATCTTCAAATATGTTTACTCTTGCTGCATTTTTATGTCGAAATGTAAGACCATGGTCTATGGTCGAAACAGATGAAAGGAATGAACGACATTGAATTGTCAGTTTATGTTCGGGAATTCTCGTGAAATTATATTATATATACAGTGTTATCAACGGTAGATTACAAAATTGGACATATGATAAATGACTTATTTGAAATTAATTACTTTATAAAAAAAAGTCGCCATCTCAAAGGTCCAAAGGCCGCTAGAAGTCGATAATTAATTATTTCTCGCTAAAACGATTTTTTATCCGCTAAACAATGTTAAAATCCGCTAGATCTAGCGAGAAAGTCGCTAAAACGACAACACTGGTTACTAATTACCTAAGTCAAGTTTAAAATTTAAATGAGTATCGTCGCCTCCTACACCCCTCCACCCCTCCCTCGCCACGCGCTTTTTATTGCTAACTGCCTAACTAGGACTATTACCGTAGCTCCAATTAAAATATTTTTATTTTTGTATGAAAATAAAAATTGAAGAAATATATTTTTTTTCTTACAGATGTTATTGTTATGATGTAAATAATATATTCCCCAAAGGTCTTCAGTAAATTAAAAATGACCCTGTATACCTATTTTACACTGCTTTCCTTGAACGTGGGATAAATTTAACCACCTTTTTATAGAATAAGTGTGAAAAACGAGCACGCAGTCCACCTGATGGTAAGTGGATGCTGTGGCCCATAGACATCTACATTTATTCTGGATTAAGAATCAAAATGCAGATGCAATGTCAGTAAAACCGGTCGCCTATTTTCTACACTTACCATACGAAACACAGCAGCATTAAGCAGAAAAATTGCAGCTTTTTCGCTGATATTCTGTGAGAGCGTGGTCCTACTCCGATAGGCTGAACCATTCGTGCTACATCCAAAATATGGCTGTAGCCTGGTTCTACCGCGTAAAATAGTATGCATTTTGTAAATGTAGTTTAGGTAAGTAACAACACATTATAATCTCCAAGTTAAATTCGTAGAATAGGACAACAGGGGGCGTAGCTCAGATGGTAGAGCGCTCGCTTAGCATGCGAGAGGTACCGGGATCGATACCCGGCGCCTCCAGAAATATTTTATTAATTTTAATTAATAATTTTTAGACTTTTCGTGGGAACTTGGTTGCTAGCAGACCACTGCTTCTGTATTATTGTTTAAATAATGATTTGAAGTCGATTTTGATATAAAAAGTGGCGCAATTTTTTGTATGTAATATCTGCACATTTAAACTAGTAGTGAAGACGATGGAACAAGTGCTCCGATGGTAATGTGAACCTTAAGTTATTGTGCTAAGGTATCCTGAGATATTATCGTCAACCATCTGCTGGCTCTAGATTCTGTCAAAATCTTCCTAAAAATTGTGGCGTCAAATAGAACAGTGGAAACAATGTGACGAATCAGCATATCGTGAAGTTTTTAAGCAAGTTATTGTTTAAGATAATTTCATATTACTTGATTCTGGCAAAAGTGCACCCGTTCGAAACCATTACCAAAGAAAGAACGCAAGAATGCCTAAGAGAACGAACGATAAATAATTATAACCACAGAATACTATAATACATGTGTTCTAGTATTCTATGATTATAACTATTAGATTTAATGTTAATTTTAATTATGTTCTTAGTGATAGTAAGTTATTTAGATTATATTAAACATTTTAAAAACACTCTAAACGAAAAGAGCAGAAGATATTTATACGGCTGAATAGATTTTCTTGAAACATAGCCAAGAACACTCTCGATTATGACAACTTTCAAACGAAAAATTATTTAATCAAGATTCGGTTCAATTGATTTGTTCAGGAGCTATGATGCCACAGACAGAGACACGTACACAGATATACACTACGATCTACGAACTTATAACACCCCTCTGATTTCGTTGTTAGTTAAAATTAGGTATTAATATTATGTCCAGTGATTGCTCGCGAGTCGATTTTTTTATAGAATTAGGGTGACAATCGAGCACACAGTCCACCCTGATAGTAAGTGGACGCTGTGGCCTAAAGACATCTACATTTATCTTTAATTAAAAATCAAAACGCAAATGCGTTTTCACCCCTGAGGACTAACACAGAATGCCTCGTTTCCAGGAAAAAGGGTCGCCTATTCTCTACACTCACCACACGAAACTCAGCAGCATTAAGCTGATATTTTATGCTGGTACTCTGTAAGAGCGTGGTCCTACCCCGCTCGAGCCGACCCATGTCCCTACCACGTAAGAAAAACTTATGTGGTTCCGGCAGAATATCAGCACTGCGGTAACCCTATTACTGTAGCATTATGAGTCGGTGGCCTTTGTTGCTGCAATCCGTTACGCTGCAGCTGTATTATGGATGTAGCACAAATGGGTCGGCTCAACCGGGGAAGGACCACGCTCTTACAAAATACCAGCTTGATACTACTGTCTTTCGTATGGTGAGTGTAGAGACCCGGAGACCCTTTTTACTGGAAATGAGGCGCATCTGCGTTTTGATTCTTAATCGAGGATAAATTTAGATGTCTATGGGTCACAGCATCCACTTATACCTGGACTGTGTGTTCGTTGTCAGCCTTATTCTAAAAAAAGTACTGAGCTTTTTAATTATTTCTTATATTATACGAATACTACACGTTTTACGGAATTTATCACGTTTTAATTTAAAAAATCACGTTTTTTTATTTTTTAATCGTAAAATTAGTTTTATTCAGCGATCATTTTATTTGACTAGAGTTATTAAAAGACTATAAAATAAGAGAAAGGTAGAATGCGCATTAATTTAGTACATTAGAAGCATCAATTTGAAGTATATTTATAGTAAAGAATAAATAAGTTCATTAATGAATATTCATTCGTAACATATAGAAATATTGTGCATTAATATTTTGCATTCGCGCATAAATGATTAAAACTACTTTTAATTAAAATAATAATTAAATAAACGCGATAAAATCCGTAAAAGTAGTTTTAATCACGTGTAGTGTTCGCGTAAATATAAGAAATCATTTCGCGCATAAATTTGTTCAGCGCAGTCTTGACACTGGAACTTCAAAAGCTAAAAGCAGTAAAAGTGCTCTAAGCCCGTTCGAGAAATGTGCAAGCTGTAAACATTTGCCGATTACGTAGTAGCCTATGGGAGTAAAGTGTGACTATGTTGCATGTTGTCAGTTAATGTCCGTCAAAGTTGACCTGATCTCCATTATAGCTGTTGATGGACTACCTGCTTTTTGGATGTTGTGCTATTTGGATATTTGGGATGATGATATATTGATTTATAATCTCTTCTGTACAGAATATGTCTAATAGAAAAGTGAAATAGTGTTATAATAGTACTTAAAGTGTTAGTGTTAAGTGTTACCATCAGGTAAAACTCTGGTGCTCGTTTGCCACCCTATTTCTAATATCTTCGTAATTCTTCGTAATATATATAATAGTAGCACGAATAGATCGGCTGGCCCGGGGAAAGGCAACGCTCTCACAGAGTAACAATGTAATATAAGCAGCTTGCTGCTATGTTTCGAATGGTGAGTGTAGGACACGCGCTTAACTAGAAACGACACGTTAAGTATTATCGCGCTGATCTGCGCTTTGATTCTTTCACATTCACTACTCAAACAACATGCACAAACTAATATACTCATACCACATACTGCAACTACCAACACACGTACACACACACACACACACACACACTATATATATATATATATATATATATATATATATATATATATATATATATATATATATATATATATGTTCTGTCTTTCTTTCTTTTCTTTATGTTTATAAAACCTGTGATCAGTAGGTAGCACCAGGATGACGCTGACGAGGAAGAGTTTGACAGCTCCGTGGCGCAGTTGGGATCACAATTGTATATATGGGACAAGTAATTATTCCGGGTCTGGATGTTTGTACATGTGATTTTTATGTTTGTAAACTGCATCCGCGATATAGAAAATCCTAGTGTGGAGGTAACTTTTTTTTAATAAAAATAAGACTTTAGTGTGTCATATAATAAATCTTAATCAGTACTTGCGTAAATGGGGTCTTATCGACTAATCCGCAAATGATAATAAGATAAACAAAACTTCCTGTCTACTTACTTGACCCTTTCGGTATTACGTAGCGACCTCTTCCTAAACAAACAGCGTTAAAATATAGCGGGTTTCCAGACTATACTCTGTATACTACTTGCTTATATAAACATAATTCATAATCCCCCCTTTCCTTTCAACCATCGGACCATTAGTCGGCGGGTCCTCCACCTTATACTGTCGGATATTCCACGCATTCGGACTAAACCTTATGCTTTGTCTTCCCAATTCCATAGAGCAACGCACCAGCAAATTTTCCAGCGTCTGTCTTTTCAGATCACAACGTAACTGTCGTAAGAGACGACAGAGGGAAACTATAACAGGAGACGGTTAGCGGCATCTGCCTGATAGAAGGTGCCCACCTGCCACGTGTGGTAACTATGGCAAATAGAGGTAAGACCCCCGATGATAGATATGTAGGTATGAAACATCTATGAGGAAGGTCTGTGTTCAACTGTGAACTTGGATAAGATTTAATTGGGCTTCCCTAATCTATCCACCGACTTCCAGCAAGTCTGACTCTGTTTTTTGATTCTGAATTATATGAAATGAAAGAAAATGACAATGAAAACTCTTTTATTTTGCAACGAGTTGTCGTTAATAATTTTTTTATAATTTGTCTAACTTTTACATCTTTTTTAATCTATTACCTTTTTAAAATGCTTTTGTCTGGGAAGAAATACGGCGGAAGAAACTTTTTCTTTAGAATAAGGGAGGGAAATGAGTACACAGTCTGTCTGATGGCAAATGGACGCCGTAACCCACATCCATCGTAGATTAAGAATCAAAATGCAGATTCTTTGTATCACCTGAAGAATGATGGAATGCCTCGTTTCCACCAAAAAGGGTCTTCGGGTCTCTGCACTCACCATACGCAACACAGTAGCAGAAAGGTACGGACAGACGTGCTCATTACTAGTACGAAAGCATGCTTTTATTGAGGAAGTGCTTATAAGTAGCACGCGTGTCGCAACGTCGCTAGTAGCGTGCTCAAAAATCTATGTCAATAAATCTGCTCTTGTGAATGTATCTCATTATCAAAAGCACATCAACACAAATTACTTGAACTTGCTGTTGCAGCCAATGTTATAGACGAGAAGCGCGAATGATAATGTCATTTAATAAAGAAATATGAGATCTGGGCCACGCTTCCGCTCCAATAATTCAAATACAAACGTAGAAGTAAGGCAAAACATACATTTTGCATAGTAATTAACAACCGGCGTGACTCGTGACACTAATGAAATTTGAGTGTGAAATATCACTCGACTCACTCATCAGAAATTAAAAGTTGTGTATTCTCTTGATAATTTAAAAATGCTTTACACGGAAAAGATAAAAAAATATTTTCTGAATCATATGATAATTTAGTAAATCAGCACATAAAATTAGCTCACATAATTTAATTAGCTCTGAGTCTAAACGCTCCATATAAATATTACAGTATGCGAGCAACCCGGGTTCGATTCCCGCCGATATCAATGAAGTTATTAATTCTAATTTTAAGTGTTGATTTACCACGTGTTTGGTGGCTAAGGGAACGGCGGACACTTCCTTGCCATAGCACCTTCTCAAAAGTAACAGGAGGCCTGTGCCCAGCTGTGGAATGAAACTTATATAAGCTGAAACCTACCTTACCTTACATAAAATTGTAATTCACAATTTCATTGGTGTTGACTGCCTCACTGGTCTAATGGTTGCAAATGCAATTGCCAAGCATGAGGTCTCGGGTGCAAATCCCGGGTTGAGCCAAAATTATTTATTGACCTGTTCTGTCGAGAATTTCTCAGTAGCCCAGAGCCAAGTAGTTAGCAGTGTTTCACCGCCGAGCCTTGGAAAGCATGAAAACCTATGGTGCTGCGTCTGATCTCTCACCGGTCGCGTAGGATTGCCGTACCATTGGAATATGAGAGTGAAGGGAGTAAAGAGTGCTTATGCTTGTGGTTACACTCGGGCACTATAATCCTGTCGTGCGCATATGGCTGCTCTCCAATTGGGACCGGCAGCCGCGGCAGGTGCACTCTCTATTCCCTCACTCTCATAGTCCGATGTGACGGTAAACCGACACAACCAGAGAGAGATCAGGCGCAGAACCAACGGCTTTACGTGCTTTGCTTACGAGGCACAGGGGAAACAGCTACTGAGAAGTTCTTGACGGAAAAACTCATAACTGATTTCTTTATCAGACTTGTGATTCAAAACCGGGACTTCCAACAGTTGGGTTTACAACCACTAGACCGACGAGGCAGTTGGTAAATAAATAATGTCGTACAAAGCTACCTACGTTTATGATAGAATACGATAACAATAGATAGAGTATCACTTCCCTGTCTTTACGGCGCTTCTTCTTCTGGCAATCTCCTACTAACTAAATTTCAAAACACAGCAGCATGCGACCCTTTGATGGTGATAGGGGTGGTGAATTTTCTGATGAAACGCTGATGTTCTGATATCCTGTACGAACGCGGCCCTTTGCCCACTGAGCTGACCCAATTTTACTATCGGATAATATTGGTTTGAAAATTGCAAACGGCATTAAAAAACCCTCACCCCTCATCCCTTGATTTGCTGCGCTCGCGCTATGTCGGTTTGATTCGGGCACTCAAACGAGAGTTGTATCCTTAATTACACGATCGTACCGTCAAACCCATGATACGATCGTTATTAAGTACACGATACGTGGGACAATGTAAAGAAATGAGTGTGTTTAAACTGGTCGTGCGACGAAATCGCATCTACGATCGTTGCCAATTATCCCTAGGCATTACTTTTTGTTTGTAACTAGCGACACCCTGGCTTTCCCTGAGTAGGATCTATTAATGTGGCGTTAGATAGATTCAAGATAATTAAAGACCATTTATTTTATCACTATTTTGTTCATTCAAATATTTTTTTAAAGTTTTTCGGATGAAACTCCTGGATCACTCCTAGCATTGTGCTCTATCTGTTCGTGAAGAGTTAACACAATCGGGTTAGCTGTTTCGTAGATTAGCCGGACAAACAGACAAACAAAAATTGTAAGAGAATGTCTTAATGGCATGCAAGTAAACCCCCTCAGTTATTACCATGTTACAGACATGACCCTTCAATATTTTTTTAAACTTTACCGCCTACAGTTACAGTAGGATTTTCTCTTGTATCGTAGAGGCAGTTTACAAACATAAATTGCACAAGGACAAATATCCAGACCCGGAACAATTATTTGGAGGCCATGCGAATACTTGTTCTTCTTCTATTCTAACCCACGACCCCCAGCGCAGCCACCCATTGCTAAGCCACTGCGCCACGGAGCCGTCATTTCACCATATTATTTATATGTATAGATATTTCGAATATTTTTTATAAAATTTCAACGTAGCTAAAGTACTATAGCGTCTGAAATATGTCTCTCCAAGCGAAGACCGTACGAAACGCTTCGTCAGGTGGACTGCGGTGGTAAATTGATCGGAAATGAGTCCAACAGTGCATGCTTTGTATTTGCATTGAAACAGTCCGTACGAACTACGTAAGGCTTGATAATTGAGGCGACGTGAATTATGCGAAAGTGTTTGAATTTTACATTAATTTCCCTTGAAAACTCACAAACTCAAGGCACTTCGCAGCAATTTCTGTTGTGTACGTAGTGAGTTTCAATCTCAACAACAACAAAAACACAACACTGTAGACAACAACAGCCTAACGCAGACTTGAAGGATTCTGCTTTCGGAAACACTTTTATTTTTATATTAGTATTATGAAACCTTAAAATTTATCACGGATATGATAAATTTTTATAATTTTCTCGAATTTCTTTAAATTTACGCGAACACTACACATTATAATGAACCTACTTTTTGTAGATTTTATTGCGTATATTAACTAATTTAATGCCCTCCCCCTCGAGACCATGGGTGTGGTAATGTATATGAAAAGTCAAGATTATAAAAATTAATATACGCGATAAAATATGTAACAATTAGTGTGATTAAATTTTAAATCTTCCAATATTTATCACTCACAAAATATCCACACCGGTAATGGACAGCTAGACATATGTGCGAGAAGTTTTACAGCATATGCAACTTTTCAACATATCTAAAAACTTTATTATTAGTATAAACATAGTGATCGCTACATTGAGATACACCTCCTGTGATACCGAAGTTAATGAACGCAATTGTGTCACTACTAGTTAACAATTTCAATTTAATATTAGCTTGTTTAAACATAATGTTCTAGCCCCAATCAATCATGCCTTTACCAATCCGCCTGTAAAGATCTATATTCAGAATAGTATCATTCTTAAACATTTAGTGTCACCCTAGTATTCGTAAGTTGTTCCCGTGATTAACACGGAAAGTCATTGTGTATTTTATACCTATGGTTCTAAGAAGTATTTATACGTACTATAGACATATTATAATAGGATATTCATTAAAAAAGAAAATATCATAAATGAAAAGTTCGCAACTTTAAGAACGTGCTTTACGAACCAGTAGCATAGTAAAATGTACCATTTTATTATTTAAATATATTTATACACGTAAACACATAAATTACTAATAACTTTGTTACGCGGTAGAGCCACGCTGCCGCTATTTTATAGTTATAGCAATAGAAGAGATGTAGAATTAGAAGAATTAGAATAGAATAGATCTAATAGAATGGGTTGGCTCGACCGGGGAAGAACCACGCCCTCACAAAATACCAGCGTAAAATAGCAGCGTAATGCTGCTTGTGTTACGTATGGTGAGTGTAGAGAACCGATGACCCTTATTACTGGAATGAGGCAAACTATCTAAGGCCTCAGGGGTGACACACGCATCTGCAATTTGCCACAGCATCCACTTACATCACATTGATTCTGTGCGCTTGTTTATAACCCTTATTCTAAAAAAAACTAATAAATCGAATGAAGACACCGATCTTCTATATCTTATATTAAAACTGTATAACAATATTTACCAATAATCTAATCAACTTACTTATTACATAGCGAGTGTACGTAACAAAAGTGTGTACTTAACAAAATTATAATTGTTATATCGACACCGGGATTGAACTTTCCTTCTATACATTAAAAGCGGGCACTTTGTTTTTTTTTTAATTTTCATTCTATTTCATTTTTATATTATGGTTGACCTACGATTGAAAAATATGTAACATACTCGTATTACACGCTAATTACAAAAAGCCATCAATACGTTCCCAAAAATAGCAATTCAGTATCATAAAATTTTGTACTTACTTAGTTTTGTCGTTTAAAGTACAATCACGAATGTCCTGAATAAAGTAGTTTTAATGTTCAATACGCGTAATAAATTTAATAAATAGACTAAACAAAATAGCTAAAAAAACAAACGATAATATGGACGATTGCCCTGTCAATCTATTAAAGAAATATACCACAGCTCAATTTGCCAGCGGCTAAAATATGTTTTTTAATACTAACAATGCTAATAACATTATTTATTTTATATTCAATTCAATTTATTTGCTATTCTTGTTGTATTCATTTGGTTTTAAATATAAAAAATTGTTCAAAACAATAATAATTGTTAACGCAAGGGCACTGCAAATATTGGATATTATTAATATTAGGTACCATTATTACAATTACACCATGGTGTTATTTATAAAATTATCACTATTATTGTTATTTAATGAATATTAACAATTAACTTAAATAATAACGAGACCATAGAGAGAGAAAAAAAAACATATTACTTATTCCTATTTCTTGTTTAACAACTAAAAAACTCTTGCAACGATTAATAACATTTTTTCGTTTAATATGTATTAACGTCCTTTTAGATTTTTTGTGCGTCTTTAAATGCGTCTGATATATTCGGGAAATTTATATATATATATATATATATATATATATATATATATATATATATATATATATATATATATATATATGATGTTGCATAGCGGCCAGTGTTATAGCTGTGTTAATTTTATTTTTGGTCTTAAATTTTTAGGTCGTAAATATTGATTTTTATACGTGGTAGAGGCATGCTGCAGTTATATTAGTAGAACGAATGGGTCGGCTCGACAGGAAAACCACGCTCTCACAGAATATCAGCGTGAAATAGTAGCTTAATTTCGTATGGTGAGTGTAGAGAACCAAAGACCCTTTTTACTGGAAACGAGACATTCCATCTTATTTCTCAGGGGTGACAACGCATCTGAATTTTGAATAATAATCGAGGATAGATGTAGATATCTATGGGCAGCAACCACTTGCCATCAGGTGGACTATGTGTTCGTTTGTCACCTTATACTATAAAAAAATTTGAGAGAGACGATATTATTTCCAACCAGTAAGCAATTATTAATATTAATATTCCCTTTAACCACTCCTGGTAGGCTTAAAATGTTTGTGTTAAGAGTGGTTCATGACAGTAGTCGGATGGTGGATTCAAACCCACGACCTTTAAGTTCGCGGTCTGTACCCTGCCATTAGGCTACTGTCGCTTCCACTATCCGTGATGTTTCTATGATTTCCCATTGACAAACTTCTCGACTTCTACAGGATATGCAAGATTGATAACTTCTTCCATGCTTTCATCGTCATCATCATCATCATCAAATGCAAAGGCCACTATCACGGTTTTATTAACTTCGCGTGTATCTATATATCTATCTATCTATCTATATAACGGAATAGTTTAATATAATTTCCACCAACTTGTGGACGGCCCGATGGACTTGAAAATTTGCATTCGTATCAAGGATCGATGATAATACAATATTTTATTACTATCTTAGTATCCTGATCAGGATTACCAGGGTGAAATAAAATATAATCACACGCTTTATATTACCTTCACCTGTACGTATGTTTAAATGTATTGGAACTTTGTAATTCAGTTTTCATCCACTTCTAGAAGTCTGATTGGCGCACTTCTAGTTTGTAGCCGTATTAAGAACCGGTGACAATACAATGATTTAATGACTATGACCCTATAAGTATTCTCACTAGGATCATGACAGCTCATGTTTAATGCGTGTTGTTCAAGGTTTTAAACTCCAATCTTACGCAACCTTCACCGCAAAGCAAATATAGCTAGCTATGCTTTTCAATTATTTTCATCGAGACTTAGCACCAGCGACGTCATAATACAAAATGAAAGGAGGCCTTGGCGACGTAAAGCATTTAAAGCCTTATTCAAGCCTCACTTCACTTACTCGGCGCAAGCGTAGGACCTAATTTTATGCGCCTTGGTATGACTAAATTGATATCATTATACAACAGGGGGCGTAGCTCAGATGGTAGAGCGCTCGCTTAGCATGCGAGAGGTACCGGGATCGATACCCGGCGCCTCCATAGTACAATTTTTTTTTTATTTGAAAAGTTTCTAAAATTATTACAAAAAGTTATTCAGCCTTTGCGTGCAAATATAAATGAATATTTAACAAGTGTAATATTGATACTTCAATAATTCGCACTAAAAACACGATTAAATGCAAAACTCTATTTTTAGCCGACATCAAAAATGAGGAGGTACTCAATTCGACTGTATTTTTACCCGACTGCCAAGAAAGGGTTATGTTTTTCGCGCGTATCTTATATTTTTGTAAATTTCTTTATTACTTCCAAACGGCTGGATGGATTTCGACAAGGTTTCGTTTTATTGTAATGTGTGTTAGTTACCTTAGAACTGTTTTCTAGGTGAACTGATTTTGATGTTTCTTTTTTTACATATTTGAAAGCTTGATCAAGATCTGACCAGTAGTTTTTGAGTAATGCGTATTTAATTGACTTCTTTTTTTTTCTTTAAAATAATATTAACAATGCTATAAACATTACTAACATTCCACTTAGCCACTCGTGGTAAGCTCAAATTGCTTGTGTTACGAGTGGTTCACGCCAGTAGTCGAATGGCGGATTCGAACCCACGACCTTTTTGAGTTCGCGGTCCGCGCCCTGCCATTAGGCTACTGTCGCTGTGACTTCGACTACATTAATTATGTTCTCATTTTATTTATGTTGAAATTTGGTTGTACAAAATGTTTTGTTTGACCACTTGTTTTTAATTAAGTAAATAGGCCGCGGATGTGCCAGGAATTATAGTTGTTTATGGAAGTAAGTGTAGCATACGAGCACAAAGCTTACCTAATTGTACATGGATGTTGTGGCTTATACAAACCAATATCCAGAAGATCCAAAACAATCATAATGCAGATACGATGTAACCTCTGAAGACTACAAAACTACAATGGATTGCTGAGTTACTAGAATAAATAATCCTTTCTCTTTTAAAGGATCGATGTCCAACAATGTCAATAAGAAACGCTACAGCAATATGATGCTGTTTTAAACTTGTACTCTTGGAGATGTTCTTCATTCCCTACTATCCGATCCTATTCATAGCTATAGTTTATCATCTGTAAACATATTACATTTGCAACGTGATAATATTATCATTATTTTTATTTAATAATATCATCTCATAATTATTTAATGATAGATGCATCATCTAGAAGCCGCTGAAGAAGATATACCAGTGTTATAAAGTATGATTTTCTGAAACCGTCAACTCTTACATGAAACGTGTGTCGTGTTTCTTTTATGCGTCCAGTACCTACATGACAAGCTTTTAAGAAAGTTATCAAATGTCAACTTCACTTTCCCGTGAAAGCACAAGAAGATATAGGCGCCACATTTAAAAGCTTAATTCAGTTAAGGTAGGAATTGCTTTCTATTCGAAGTCGATTCTAAATTAAGAAAATCCCTCTTCCTGTTAGGAATAAAAGAAATGGGTCAAACCACCCAAGCCGCAGAATGCACTTGGACTGCATAACGTACAAGCTTGCTTCGCAAACCAGGCCACCTCGGGCCGCCGCATTCAGCCCGACGAGATGTGTAATTAATAATTACATGTAAGGGAACTATAATGAATGGCAGTTGACGCATGTGAAAACTTGACATATTATTACGTGATAAGATAAGCATGCGATTATAAAAGATACGTTAGGAACGGTTATATGCGACAAAACATACTATGTGTACAGTTTTTATCCAGCTATTCAAATATAATAAGTATCAAATGTTTCAACTAACTAAGAAGACAATGAGTGGATCAGCATTCAGTGTACTCATTCGTACCTACAAACCATCGGTCAGACATGTGTTATTTCATACAAGGATATCTAATAAAAAGAAAAAATTAAGTTATCTGTTTTTCACACGAGCATAACGAATGTCACCTTTGATGCAAAATAGTCCACAGACACACAAGCATCCTACGTAACCCAGAATCACGAGCATCAGCCTGCGGACGATACGTTCAGTGTGATGCAGCAGTAAATAAGACTCTCCTTTAAAATTATTTGCTACTTCTGTCCTTGCTTAAGAATTTCTGTCTTTTTAATTTGAGATGTTTAATGCTTATCTTGCCATCTCAATTGCGACAGTACAGTAGTTATCGTTTTAATTACTTCTACTTTATTTCTTTTACTTACTTCTAAGGACACGAATAGTCTAATCTTCTAATATATAAAAATTAATATTTGTTCGATCGTATTTTATGCGTTACTGTACCGTTCATCAAATTGCGATAAAACTTTATCAACATATTGCTTTCACTTCCGCGAATGTTATAGGCACAGTTGGACTCGATAGGTGGCTGTTGTAGAGTCCAGATATCACCCGAACGAAGCTGGGGCAGATCACAAGTATATAATAAAAATTGATTATATTGCGCCATCGGCGATTTCATTTGAAGGATTAAAATCAAAGGATTGTAAAAATAAAGAAAATACAAAAGTGGGCCAACCCGTTCCGAACTATGTACCAGTTACCTACATTTTTATATATGACACGTACAAAACGCAACCGGTAACGTTTATGTTATCCTGGTGCCATGGTGAATCGATGTAAATATGTTATTTTGGTTATTTTTTCAAGAAAAGAATGTCAAGTGGAGGACTTTTTCTTTAATTGCAAATCCAATCCGCATTCATGGTATTATCGGAACTCTCAAAATATCTGTAGCTTATCGTCGCCCATTTAGGAGGGTAGCGGATCAGTAAGGTGAAATGTAAATGGACCAGTCATAAAGCTAGAAGAACCGACAACGGATAGAAAAGAGTTCTTGAATGGCAACCTCGTACTGACAAGCACAGGTTTAGGAACCCCTAGATGGAGCGACGTCTTGATGCAACAAGCAGGTAGTCGATGGATGCAGGTGGTTAAGGACCGTACTTTGTAGCAATATATGGAGGAGGCCAATGCTCAGCAGTGGAGAGTGAGCTGTAGTTAGTTAGCGAGTGAAATCTTTCTTTTATAGAATAAAAGTGACACACGAGCACACAGTCCACTTGATGGTAAGTGGATGCTCAAGCCAATAGACATGAATACTTTTCCTCCAATAATTCAAAATGCAGATGCGTAGTCAATCCTGAGGACTAAGATGGAATGTCTCATTTCCAATAGAAATTACCTCCGATTCACTACACAAACCATACGAAACACTTTTATAAGGAGGTATTCTGTGAGAGCGTGATCCTAGCCCGGTTGAGTCGACCCATTCGTGCTGTAGCGTGGGTTTACTGAGTAAAAATATTTTGCTACGTTAATAGAATTTTGCTAATATTGACGATTTTTTTTATAAATTTACGGTATCGTAAGGCACTACAGATATTTTCTTGATTATGTATATATAAACATGGCTAAGCAGAAATAGCTATGTACGAGTATACCAACTTAATTGTGTTTTAATTCGCGTAATCGTTTTACATAAGATCACGTTCGATTTAATACATTTGAATATAGTGATATGAAGTAGTAGCTATGGTAATATTATGTGGACATAGATATATTTAACTTAGCTGTTTGCACCCACTTCTCTGCTTAGCCTGGAGGTAGACTGGTAGAGAATGCCCTATTATCCTATTAACCCTTTAGCATTAAGTCCACCTTCTTGTACTTAGCGTGCAAATAAAACATAAATAAATAAATAATATAGATACAATGATATGTTTATACTGTCTCCATTCATTCATCCGGGGCCGTAGCTCAGGTGGTAGAGCGCTCGCTCAGCATGCGAGAGGTACCAGTATCGATACCCGGCACCTCCATATACATCACTTAGTTTTTGGCGAAAAAATCATTGTAAATAATCATTACTTATATAAATTAAGAAAAAAACTACAATTATAACTTAAAGATTTGTAAGTTTCATCATAGAGTAGATTAAAAAAAAACACTACGATATAATTTTCACATTTTAGCTGGCAATGCATCTACAATTCTTCTGGTGTTGCAGTTGTTTATGGGCGGCAATAGTCACTAACCGTCAGCTGAGCCGATGCTCGTTTGCCTCACCTTATATTTAAAAAAAATCTACTATTGAACTAAATTGCAAAAAGTAATTCACATGAATATGGTGGATACGGTGCTAAAATTTGTATGTGTGTACTACTTACACATATTATATATGTACTATGTATAATATATAATAAATTAAAGAGTATTCACATCCATATTTGTTTAAGAATTCAACATATTAACCGAATAATAATTTTAAAATCAAAGCAGTCAGTGAAACTACGGAGCGCTCAGAACAAGCTCAGAAGAGGCGTACGGTTGCATGCAGTATTAAGACTAATTTAGAGAGAGAAATCCCTCCAACAAAGCGTCTAGCGCAGCCCGCACTCAAAGAAGACCGCAACTCTGCCTCATTTATAAAGTCCTAGTACTAAGCTCCACTCTAATGACTTCCTTTTATGAAAAATAAATCTTGTTTGGTTGCCATTGTCTTTCTTCATTTATATTTAATTAATATACCCTACCTAAATAAAATAGTAAATTAGAATGAAACTCATGTAGTAATTTGAATTTATGCTATTCAATATTTATTTAATTTTTAAGGTATTGTTAAAACATTAAAAAATAAACAAACATTTCAACATGTTGTGATAACTGCGGATGAAAATTCATTCCCACTCTTATAACATGTTATACCTTCGAATCAAACTTGTTAAAATGATAGGGAATGCGAATGCGGTCATATAATGCGGCCACTATCGTCTGGCAACTCTTACCGGGACATGCTTAGAGCATAGCATCGCGAGGAGCATTCCAAGCGGAGTTCTCGGGTCCTCGCGTCTCTCTTGATACTGACAATATTTGGGTTTGCACCGACAAAAAATCCAGCACAATTCGCAGTCCTCGAAACCGGACCCAATTCGTTTTGCAAAATTTCTACTAGCTGCCTTCAATTTTCACCATTTGAATACGTGAATTACTCCTAGCAACAAGCATTTTAGCTTAGTAATTGTAGTAATAAATCGGAGTAACTTTTAGTGTTAACTTTTAAATAGTTTCGACTTCTGGTGAATATACCACTTTTATTCAAATTCCACTTCCGGCTGTTTTTCCGACACGTGACTATCGCACAAATTGGCGTTTTTGAAATAAATTTCGCCCAGCAAAGCTTCACACAAAAATTGGGCGGCGACTGTGACGTCAAAAGAGATGTGTTGATATTTATAGACGTGTAAATTGAAATGTAAGTGGCTACAAGGGTACCGCCATGGAGATTAGAGTAGAGAACAGGAGAACGATCGCTACGTTCTAAGGCATGGCCCGCCTGGCCCTGAAAATTTGTATAACTTACAGCCGCGCCGCCGTCGGTAAGTAGTGTCTGCGAAGTAATTTTTTAATTATTGACAAAAAGAAACATTAAAATTGGTGAAATATTATTAAAAATATAATAATAAATCAATATTAATTAATAATTTATATTTGTAATTATTTATAATATTTCTATTAATTAGAATTATAAAAAACATAATTTATAATTTATTTACTAATAAATAATAGTAATTTCGTTATTTTCTTTTTTTTTCTTTGAATGATATTATAATCATTTCAAACTAGCGCACAACATCCCGCTTTTATTGAGAAAACTTAGTGATCGCAGCGTCTCACTTATTTTGTCCATATTTCTGGGACACCATTTTCTACAGCGATCGTTCTCCTGTTCTCTAATTTCCATGGGTACAATTCAATTATAAATAATAATCATCATCGTTACAGCCGCTCACGAGTCCACTGCTGAACATAGGCCTCCCCAAAGGAATGCCACAAAACACGGTCGTAAGCCACCTGCAATGGTATAATAGTATACACGTACCGGTTAGCAAAATGTGGAGGCATGTGGAGGGTCCCCACTACATGGAGTGACCGATGGATACAGGTGACTCTGCACCGTGCTTTGTGCTTTCCTTATGGAAGGCATATGTTTAGCAGTGGACTTGTGATGGACAGTATGGACGGTAATGATATACTGGTACTAAGTTTTTTCTTTAAATTAGGCTGTGTGACATTTCATTTTAGCCCTCAGCGGTGATCATGCAAGTGTATGCTAGCTTTAGGCACTACGGCTACTTATGTCATCGCAGAAGTGCAATATGGTTATGATAGAGACATTTTAAAACACAAAATTGCTTGACCTTCACGTGTCACGAGTAAAGCACTACCTAATAACGCTTAGCGTTTTGAGGCGTGCAAATAATAATTGTTTTCCATGGTTATGGCGCTATGGCAGAATTACCAGCGCTGCAGATTTGTTTTACTGGTTTGACACCAATCCTTTTTTTTATTCCTGTGATATTTATGTGAGCAGTGAAAAGACGTATCTTTTTCTTTCTTAGGCTACAAAACGCTCAATTGTGATGTTCCACATAGTCATATATGATGTTTTATATTTTATAACGGTGGGGATTGAACAAAACGGTCACAAAAAGGGACATACCGAGCGAAATATTTTATTAACAGGAGCAGGATGAGTCATAGCGTTTCGCATCAAAGAAACAAAAGAGCTTCCGAGTTCCCCGGGGAATGACCGGCTCGAATTCCATGCGAACTAATTTTAATGGTAAGAAGGATCACTGTTTGTACGGAAAGTCATTTTTTAAAAGAAAAGTAAGAATATTATACAAGTATATAATTTACGGATTATGAACAAGATAAAAAAATAATGGTGGGACCAATGTGAAAGCAAAAACAGTGAACCGTTATGGTAATGATTTAATTAAACTCAAGACAATTTTAAAATAAAATAAAATACTCACATCTGTGCATCATGCCTATACTCATTCTATAATAAGATATGCTATTACTGTTTAGGGTAATGACTACCGCGGATATTATTAGTTTTGAAATGTCAGAAACAGTCGATAAAGAATAACCAATGTTTTGAAAAACATTGGTTATTCTTTATTTTCAGTAACCCGGCACGAAAGCACTTTAAGCACTACGAAATAATAATAACAGTATTTTCTCTTTATACTCTACACTACCAGCGATACGCCCCGGCAAAGGCATGTGTAATTTCTGGATCTCGACAACAGCGCCACCTACCGGATCCAATTGAGTATTTAAACCATCCCGGAACCCCCACTCACATACACACAAAAAAAAACAATTTTTTTGTTCATCAAAATCGGTCGAGCTATTTTCGAGTTTTTGCGAGACTAACGAACAGCAATTGATTTTACATATATATATATATATATATATATATATATATATATATATATATATATATATATATATATATATATATATATATATATACAGATTACTATATATATAGATTACTAGAGTTAGATACGAATAGAGAAATACCGAAAAAAAAGACATAAATTAGCACAATCCGCGTAATAATGAATTATCGCTTCTTCAAAATATCCTATACTATTAAACGAGCAATTCTTGTATATATGTATATATATATATATATATATATATATATATATATATATATATATATATATATATATAATCGGGATCTCGGAAACGGCTCCAACGATTTTCATAAAATTTAGTGTCCAGGTAGTTTCGGGGATAATAAATCGATCTAGCTAAGATTTATTTTTAGAAAATGTCTTTTTGTCCGTGTTTTTAGGCAATTAAAAACTGCTACAATATAGTTAGAATAAGAAGGTAAATTTTGACAGTTTGGTAATGATTATAAATAGCTTATTGGTATAATGGGCGGTCACAAAATCGTAAAACCCCGGTTCGAGCCCAGACCGACCGACCGACTTTTTTAATATTTTTTTTCAAGTTTCTTTCTTTTTTGAGAAAATATATTTTTTTCGAGCCCTTTTTTTTAGTATTTTTTAAAAACACGAAAATTTAAATAAAAATAATTGCACTCATGATTTTTTATTCAAATAACCAGTTCAGTTTTTTCTGTTATGTCGCTAAGATCAAAAAATATTATTTATAATTCATCAGTATGTAATTTGTATCTAAATATAATTTCCAAAACACACGAATTAAAAAAATCGAGCGAAAAATACCGAGCAAAGCTCGGTCAACCGGGTACTTGATTTATAATAAGTCAATAAGCCATCAAAAAGTTTTACTAACCCGCTATAGCAAATTTAAAAGAAATTTTTAATATTTTTTAGAAAATGACCCATTTTACATTCTGATACTTATACCGTTACAGTCTATAAGTCCAATAAGAGATATTAGCCTCCCCCAATCAACTAGACATTTAATTACTACTTAATTCTAATATTAACTGGTTACTTAGGGGTAAAAGGAGCCGTGGTAGCTCAGATGGTTAGCGCTCGCTGTAAATTTCACAGCACGCGAGCAATCCGCGTTCGACCCCCGCCACCACCAATGAAATTGTTAATAACAATTTTAAGTACCGATTTACCACGTGCTCGGTGGTGAAGGTACACACCGCGAGGAAAGCTGCATGTCTGAGAAATGAGAAAATAATATTTCGAAGACACGTGAATTTCGCCAACACGCATTAGGCCAGCGCGGCAAACACTTCCTTGCCCTAAAATCCTCTCAGAAATGAGAAGAAGACTATGCCCAGCTGTGGGATGTATATGGGCTATAAGTCGAAAATTATTTATTCAACTAGGACATTATATAATTTTTCGAACGTCGTTCATGGAGGGCGAAGGGCCCTTTGAACTTGGGGGCCCCGGGGCACAGCACCGCGTAGGCCTAAAGGTAGCTACGCCACTGGTCAACGGCCAGGATCGAGCTCGAGTCACTCGAATTGCTCGTGTATAATGAAATTTTAATGCTATCCCATGTTTATCAAAATGTTTGAGGGACACCGTCTAACTCCTAGCAGTCGACTTTAATGGAAAACGGTTACATAGGTTTATTAATATTTCTAGCGGTCCGCCCCGGCTTCGCACGGGTTATTTTTGGATCTCGACAACATATGCACGTATATATATATATATATATACAAAACTTTCATCTTGAATCATTCTGTATATGATGATATGAAAAGAGGGAATGCCTCGTTTCCAGTAAAAAGGGTCCCGCTTCCTCAAACTTACATAAAACACAGCAGATTTAAGCTGCTATTTTGCGCTGGTATATTGTGTGACCGTTGTTCTTCCACAGTCGAGGCGACCCATTTGTGCTACAATTATAATATAGTTGTAGCATAGTTCTACCAAGCGAAAAATATTGTTTAGGCCTCTGATGTTATTATACAAACATTTCAAGTGTCAAAAAGTTTGAGATTGAGCGAGTCCGTTTCTGCCGTCCCAGGGAAGTTCGGATCAATATCTGCAAGGTAAACTCATACGTTGTACTCATTCAATCGAATCGGACTTATTGATAGCAGGTTATCTACTATTCAATTTAATTTTGATTACTATTTCTTTCTACTATTCAATTCTGATAGCGACCAGATACTTAAGAACAAATATAAAGGCAAATTACTAAGCTCAGATTTGGATTTCACAAAGTCAAGCCAGGTTCAAAGTAACAAAACATTACTAATACGAATATTTGGTTAAAATTTTAAATATCAATAAAAAATATAATTAAAAATGCATTTTTTTTGTTGATAAAACTAATTGATAAAATCGAATGCCCACGATGTTAGAGTCCACCTGATGGTAAGTGGCTACCGAGTTCCATAGACAACTGCAGCCAACTACAATCAAAGAGGGATACAGTTGCGAAATTAATTATAATTGAACGGCAACGACACAAAACTGGATGTGATTAAAAAAGTTGAAATTTACAAAAACTAAATGAAAATGATGACAAATATGAGATTAGACCACAATAATAATTAAATTTTATAGTTGACTGAAAGTTGACTGAAAATTTGAACAGATATACTAGTATGTATAAGTACTATGAAGACAATAAAATGTGGATTACATAATGATTTCTTATATTTACGCGAACACTACACATTGAAATAATACTAGTTTTTACGGAATTTATCGAGAGCTTTACAGCACCCATGGTCACGGGAAGGACTGAGATGTTTAACGTCCAGATGTCATAGTTAACCGCGGTTACCATAGATTAAAATTTAACTTTTTTCCGATCTACACAGTATGAACTTATAATAGTTAAATTTTAATCTATGGTAACCGCGGTTAACTATGACATCTGGACGTTAAACATCTCAGTCCTTCCCGTGACCATGGGTGCTGTAAAGCTCTCGAAACGTCGGGTATTAAAAAGTTAAATATACGCGATAAATTCCGTAAAAACTAGTATTATTTCAAAATGTGGATTATTATCTATTATGAATTATGACCAAAGATTAAAATTCGAAGTACAATACAACATATTAAATTAAAGAGGAAAGAAGCAGTTCCACTACGAGCTATGCCTAGAATAATAATTTAAAAATTGAGGCGAATAGAACAAAGGAAAAATTATGATATAACGTCGCACCAGTATTATTTTAACTCCATTTAAAACTTTATTAGTTTGAGGTTTTTTTATGTTGTTTTTGCTATTATATTTTTTTAATTATGTATTACATGTTATGTATTTAACTTATGATTCAGTTGAAATTATTTATCAGATAATTCACGATTCAATCGATATTTTAATATTGCTATTACTGTAAGTATCTGAAAAAATAATGATCATGCAATTTGCTTGATTTAATTCAGTAATTGTTATATTATTTTTATTACTGCGTCCTACAAAAATTATGAATGAAATAATATGATAGATTACATTTTTACGTACTTAATTTCACCACAATTTATATTTAAATAACACTGTGATTCATTAAGTTTTCTTCAGTAATCATTTAAGATTTTTATTAAAATTAAGAACCACCCGTACCTGCCCAATTGAACTGCTAAACAGAAACGGCATTCTACTCGTACCACTTAGTATAAGCTACTTCTTGTTTTGATCGAAAATTGTTTTTTTTGTGTATATATATTAAGCGAGGAATGTACAAATTAATATAGTTTTATGAGTTACTGACATAAAATGAATTTGGCGGTTACTATACTTTTGCTGCACGCAATGATCCGTACAATAATATCTTCCTGTTTATCGCAATCTTTACGGTGTTATACACATTGTCAACGCCGATAACATGGACATATATAATCTAATACACTGTTCTATATACACTGTCAATAAACATCAGTTTTCGATAACATCGAAAATATCGATTTATAATACACTGCTAATAAATATCTGCTATCGAAAACAGATGTTTATTAGCAGAGTATTATATATCGATATTTTTATTAAAAGTGTATAATTAGATGTATGAATAAGCATGGGGATTACATAGAATGATTGATATGAGTGATGGGTATTAGAGTACATGATTAATAATAGCCTCCGGGATTGAGATGAACGCGGATATGCTGTTCTTAAATGTTTTCATATTTATTTGTACAACATATTACATTGACAATGATTGCTTAAAAAATAGTCCTGCTGGGTTACTGGTTGGGTTCTCCCAGGACAGAGATTTTTTCAAATAAAGCATAAATTACTTTCAATAAGTATTGTTGTAACCTATATTGAAAAAAATTATTCTATTCTATTCTAATGGTCTCTAATTATGTACTATGTGATCCCAGCTGGTTGCAGCGTATTATGTCTGCAATACGAAGGCTCTACCGGAGAAGGACCACGCTCGATCTATATATGATGAGTAACAAGCCATTCAAATTTAGTCCTCAGGCGTGAAGCGCATATGCATTACATATTGAATCTTAACAGAGATGAAGGTGTCTTTGGGCCACAGAATCCATTAAGCATCAGCTGGACTGTGTGCTCATTTGTCATCTTTACTGTTATAAAAAAGCATATGACATCGAATTTCTAGGTGGTAGGACTTTTGTTCTGTCTAGGAGTCCATCTGAGTACGTACCGTCACCTTATATATTTTTTGCCGTCGAATAACTGCGTGAACTACTGTGTCTGGTCTAAAGGGTATGCAGAGCCACCGGCCGAAATGGTATATAGAGCAAGCATAGTTATAGACTATGAGTGTGATTTCATCTTAGTCCTCAGAAGCGACAATGCATCAGTAGCCCTCTTTGTTTGGTTGCTAGTTGTCTAGTGATAGTGTTTTAAAGTAAATAACGTGGAAGAGGCAGCTAGCTACATTATGGTTGTAACTAGGAATGGGTCTACTCGATCGGGAAAGAACTACGCTCTCACAGGGTAACACAACAGCTCAATGGTGCCGTGTTTTGTATGATGGAACAGAAACAGAATCGAACACCCTTTTTAATGGAAACGAGGCATTCCATCTTAGTATTTAAGGCTGACAACGCATCTGCATTTTGATTCTTAATCGAAGATAGATCTATTTAGATGTATATGACACAGCATCCACTTGCTATCCGGTGGACTGTGTGCTCGTTTGTCACCCTTATTCTATGAAAAAACTTTGGTTCAATTATTAAAAAATAATCAACTTATTTAAATTGTAAAATGCGTTATACGGAATAAGAAACTATTACCAAGCCTGCCTTTTTTTAATATGCACAAGTGGTTTTGGTATAAAGGCAAAGTCGTTAACATTACAAGCACAGAGAAATAATTTGGTATATCAAAAATTAAGTCATAAATAACTTACTTTTGTACACAATTGTTCTCCATATGAACTTAACGCGTTAATAAATCTCTGAATTCTCCAGTAAGTTCAATTTCACAGTTATTTCCCCGGTTAAAGAAAGTTATTCGCGCGACAGCTTAATTTCGAAAGTTATCATGTTTATTGGAGCGAGACAAAACTTAATTACTCCTCCGTAGTGGGTTGAGTAAGGAAACACATAGGAGGTTTATATTTACGTTTTCCAGTTTGGAGTTATTGAACCAGCCTGAAGCAATTAGCTACATATGTTACGAATTTACGATACAACGATACTTATTATGTCGACATTGCAATTTCCTAGTCAAGTTACAGTAAAATTATATTTTTATATATATATATATATATATATATATATATATATATATATATATATATATATATATATATATATATATATATATATATATATATATATATATATATATAAAATTGGACCTAGATGGGCTGTAATTATCCACATGTTTATTTTCGGATAACAAGTCAGACTGTGGCAATTTTTTTATAAATCTGAATCTAAAGATCGAATAAAACTTCGACAAGAACAGTATCGAGTCAACCTGCGAACCTGGAGAGTTAAGTAGAAAATTTCGTTTGAACGGCGAATTGATCGTAGTCTCACAGAATACCAGCGTGAAATAGTAGCTTAATGCTGCTGTATTTCGTATGGTGAGTGTAGAGAACCGGAGACCCTTTTTACTGGAAATGAGGCATTCCATCTCAGTCCTCACGGGTGACAACGCATCTGCATTTTGATTTGTAATGGAAGATAGATGTAGATGTCTATGGGCCGCAGCAACCACTTACCGTCAGGTGGACTGTGTGCTCGTTTGTCAGCCTATTCTATATAAAAAAAAAAAAAAAAAAGTCATCTGCATGGGCTTTCTGCCCAGCAGGTTTCGGGCCTCGGGGCATTACCCGGGTTATCCTCTCAGCACACTCTAGCTTAGATCAGAGTAGTACCCGTCATAGTCAACGTACTCACGTTTGTATCACAAGTAGCTGGCGAAGAACTTCAATGTGTGTGGTGTGCAGCCTAATTCGGCCAACTTCGCCAATATGCGGAATATCATTATCGACCGTGTCAAATACCTTCCGAAAATCTAAAAAGGCCACATCAACCTGTATCCCTGTATCAACTGCTGGGACTACTTATGACATTAAATGCAGCAATTTCCCCGTTGTACTCCGGCCAAGCGGAAGCCATGTTGTGCGTCAGACAACAGAGTTTTTATCTGCATATACACACAGTCGTAATTGTGACCAAAATGCGCGACCGATTCGAATACCTTGGCTGGTGTGCACAATATCGCTATAAGTCCGTAGTTTCTAATTTCCGGACCTCAAAGACCCTTCGGCACTGGAACGACTCGAGTTAGCTTCCACATATTAGGAGAGGTCGCGGTCACGATGCAGGTATTAATTAAATGTAGTTCCACCAGAACAAAACGACAATCCCTTAAAATTAACGGTGATATACCGTCCGGACCTACTGAGTGCTTAGGCATTAGTCGCTCCAGTCTAACACGGATTTCATTATACCCTACCATACCTATAACGAATAATCAAAAGGTCTGATATTTAATTGGGTATAAAGGATATACCCCATACTGTTTGAGATATAGAAACCTAACAAATTTGTTTTGAATTCTCTCCAGCATGACTATATTTCGTTTCGTGTGGAAGCCAGATAACCGCGTTGCACTCGAGCTGTGCTGTGTGATGTAAGGTCAGGTGGGGTAAGAGGGACACCGGGGGAAGAGGGACTAGGGACCGTAACTAGTAAACCGAAGTGACTATGAACTTTTCTTCAATAAAACAGTGAATGCAAAATAGTTTGAACGGTTTTCAATAGATATCACTACGTGACTCAGAAGCCACAAAAAATGAAGACACATTTGACAGTTGTGAATTCGACTACTACAAAGTTATTTTTGTGAACCAATAGTTTGGTGAAAAAAGAGTGCTGGAAATATTTTGAATGTAATGATATACGGAGAAAACCGTAATTATTTCTTTTTAGTTTAAAAACAACTAATAATATGAGTTTCTTTTGCTTGAAAATCTAAACCTCCAAAAGCAATAGCTGGGGTAAGAGGCTCACTATTCACGGTGAAAGAGGAACATATGCTTCTTTTACACCATGTCAGGGGTAACACACATTTTGAATAATTTATAATTATGGGTAGATTAAATGAAAAGAATTGACTGACTGTTTTGTACCTACTACAATTTTAAATTATAACTAAACTAGAAATTTCCCGCAACTTCTTCCACGTGTAACTTAAGTATTTTTGCGTTAATTTTTTTTTGAAATCGGACTTGTACTTTTTGACTTATCTAAATCATAACAAACAAATAAAAAATCAAATGCTTTCTTTTTATTAAATTAGTTAAGATAAATAAGGTTTCATGCGTTTTGTATACGTTCCTCTCTTTTTAATTGTAATATTTTGCTATACTCGTATTATAGCACTTTTGACTATTGCAGGAATGATATACATATTTGATAAATCATCCCGCGAAAATATATAATAAAATCTGATAGAAGCAGCTATGATAATGATAAATTAAGTGAGGCTGTCAATGCGTTAAAAAATGGTATATATCTGCATACGCCACATCAAAACTTTATAATATATCAAGAACAACAATTGTTAACCGTGTATACGACTGCAAAGGTTTAAAATCCTAAGTGCCATTCTTATTTTTAAAGAGTGACTAACTAGGAGAAACTATTTGGGGAGATATAATTATTACCGTTTGTATGATTAAATAAATATAGAAATATAACTGGTCGACTTCTTTTTAGTTTGCTACCCCTGATCGAGCCTGTATGTCCCTATTACCCCGAATTGATTTATTCTTCTTTTTTATTCCAAACGATACCTTATTTCATCGATTGTAAGATCTAATTTTGACCGAAGCAGTTCTACCTACAAATTAACGAACATTTAGAAAAGAATATTTTAATTCAAACTCCAATCTTAAGAAATACAATGACTGTCCCTCTTACCCCATGTGTGGGGGAAGAGGAACGTTTACTTAATCTTGACATTTACAATATCGTCGTAAGAACTGATAATAGCGTAATGAATATGCAAATGTGAAGCTAATACATAAAAGCAAGTTTTGTTTGTTTCAAAGATCTTAAAAGACTTTAGCTGTTCTTCCTATCAGTCAAAATATTTTACTGAAAATAAAGTATGTTCTATATATGATTAAAACTACTTTTATGGATTTTATCGCGTTTATTTTTACTTTTTATTTTTAATTCCCGACGTTTCGGGCGCTTTCCAGCACCCATGGTCACGGGGGACTGAGATGACTGACGTCCCGATGTCATTGTTAAACCCGGAGTACCTTCAGCTTTTTTAATTATTGTTTATGGTCCGATCTATGCAAAATGAACTGACTACGTCCTGAGGTCTTGCAGTGGTATGCTTGGGTTTAGTTTTAATTTTATTGATTATAGGATCCCAAGCAGGTGGTAGTACCCAGCCTCCTTCTCTATTGAAATTAGGATAGTTTTTAATTTCATTAGCCTCACGTATCATCCTTGGTAGGAATCGGTGTTCTTTCGCGAGGATTTGTGGTCTATCAAATCTGATGTAGTGGTTGGGGCCATCTAGTGGTTGGTTGGGAATTAAAAATAAAAAGTAAAAATAGTAAAAATAGTAGTTTTAATCATGTGTAGTGTTCGCGTAAATATAAGAAATCAGTATGTTCTATATATATATATATATATATATATATATATATATATATATATATATATATATATATATATATATATATATATATATATATATATATTACATAATAGGACTATGGCTGACAAACGAGCTGCTAATGCTGACACTCCACCTGACGGTAAGTGGTTGCTGCGGCCCAGTGTAACCCGTGAGGACTAAGATGATTTTGCCTCCTTTCCAGTAAAATGAGTCTCCGGTTTTCTACACTCACTATAAGAAAAACAGCAACGTTGAGTTGCTATTTTACGCTGGTAATCTGCGTAACAATACAACTATACTACTGACATAACTGCAGCATGGCACTACCACGTACGAATATGGAAGTATTTCTTCCGTTCTACTGCTTTTATTTTAAGATACATAATTCATAATAAAAGCGCATCGTTTACTAACATATTATACAGGTACATTTAAAATGCATAATATAATATTTTAAATCTATACTAAACATTTAAATTTAACATATTTCCAACAAGAAGAAATTATGAGTGGCGCTCGCGGGCATACAAACAAACAAAACTACCCGAGCACGCCATACGCGCCTCGAGTACCAGACGACCAGAGATGATAAGGAGAGCGCCTGCACTCTAGCGTCCTTATGTGCGACGTTCCGTATGAAGTCGTCGGGTTCCAAGTGCTATTTTTCACTTCGCAACGGCAACTTACGAAAAAGATTGAAAAAAGTAAAATATTACCGAATAACCTTATACTTCATTTACGTTTTACATGATTACTAACATTTAATAACACATTGAACCGTGTATGAACATGTCTTGCGAATGTTTTTTTTATAGAATAAGGATGTCAAACGAGCATTCAGTCCACCTGATAGTAAGTTAATGCTGCAACCTATAGACATCTATAACAATCATCGATTAAAAATCAAAATGCAGATGTGTTGTCACCACTGAGAACTATATTGATAGAATACCTCGTTTTCAGTAAAAATTGTCTTCGGTTCTCCACACTCACCAATACGAAACAAAGCAACATTAAGCTGCTATTTACTCTGGTATTCCGTGAGAGCGTGGTACTTCCCCGGTTGAGTGGACCCATTCGTGCTACAACCATAATATATCTACAGCGTGGCTCTACCACGTATAACGTGTCTCGTTTAACTTTAATTATTTTACAAGCCCTCATTAGCATCGGTACTGAAAAGCATTTAAAGCTTCCGGAATAGAAAACACACCTACATAATTGCACTTGATACGAGTGTACCAAATACAGCTATTTACACGTCTGGCAACTGACTACTAGCAGGCGTGAAAGTTCATGTTTATGAAATTTAAATTATTTAAAAAATTACATAAAATCCGCAAAAAATTTATTCCATAGTTTAACGGATCTCCTAGACCAGTGTTTTCTAATTAATAAACTAATATTAATTCTGCGGTACCCGTTGCGTAGGTTACTTGAAGGGATACACTATTGAATAAAATGTAAGGGGTTATCTGTTCTCTAAGGTGAAAAAGACGCAAAAATTAAAGCCTCTAGTAAAAAACAACTCGGATTCAGAATGACAAAACACAAAGCATTGTTTAAAGTTGCTCAAAGATAAAAGTGGACATAAGTCCCATTGTCCATTCATCATTTATGTTTTTTTTACTTTTACGCCTACCTTTTGTACATGCTTGAGGTCATTCACGAAGTGGACCTACCCACGCAGGAAAGACACAGTTCCTATTATATCTTTTTCAGTCCGTGAAAAATTGAATCACGAACACCAAGATGTAGGTATTAAATATTAAAGTTTTAGAAGTAACAGAGTAATATGATATTAAAAAATACTGAAAACGTAAAAATCAATGAAAAATCAGGTGAATTAAACCACTAAACCTTACTGTATTTCTAAGTGATATACAAATATTGAGCGATAATGAAAAGAGAAAGACAAATTATGTGTTTTATCCTTACTAAAAAAAAGTATTAAAATTAAATATTGTATTTTACTTAAAACTCTTTATCTAATCGTTAATATAGTCACAAATAAAGAATGCGTTAAAGATTAAATGAAAAGACAAATTGAGCAAAGCGCCATCTCTTACTGAACAAGGAAATCATAAAATGATAGGCTAGTAGAACTTAACAATTTTACCTAACGCCCACAATGCCTCTCTGAAGTTCGGCGCACGTACAACAGATGGCGCTGGCGAAGAAAAAATTTAAACAACTTTTACTTTAACAACCTACTTAAAATAAATAATAGACAAGTTCTATATCTCAACTTAATATTCTGAATTAATTTTTACCTTGCTCCTAAATATTTTGTTTAATTAGAAGACTTACCTGTGGACAAAAAACGCATAATTAATGGAAGCAAACAAGTGTATAACATTATTTAAAATATAAAATGATTTACAATGAAAAGCACTTCACACACACGTCCAATTCTGAATTAAAATTACTAATTTGGTTAAAAATATAAAGAAGTAGATTATTAAAAATAAAATGACATACATTATGTAATAATATAAATAAAAATTAAGTATACACCTAGTAATAACTACCAAAAATATCAAAGTAGCAAAAAAATAACTTTAAATTAATGTTAAACAACATTTATATTTAATTTTAACCAAAAATACAAACAATTGAAATTAAATATTCGACCAAAACCATTGTTAAATCGACATAATAATTAAAACTTGATATACCTACACAGTGATAAGATAAATTACAATGTTGGTAAAAATTGATTTGAAAAGATGACGAAATAACCTCGTACCTTTAAGCGAAGCCTAAACTTCGCCGGCCACTAGATGGAGTGACTGCCTAGTAACACATACAGGAAAGGGATGAAGACAGACGGCTAAAGACAGTACTTTTGGCATTTCTTGTGGGAGGCCTATATCCAGTGTGATCTTTAAGACGTGATGCAGGTATATTATTATTGTAACACGACTGGGTCGGCTCGACCGAGGAAGGACCACGCTCTCATATAATACCAGCGCAAAATAGAAGCTTAATGCTGTGTTTCGCATGGTGAGTGCAAAAAATAGGAAACCCCTTTTACTGGATCCGAGGCATTCCATCTTAGTCCTTAAGGGAGACAACATATCTGCATTTTGATTATTTGTGAGGATAGACGTAGATGCTATGGCCCACAGCAACCACAGATGAACTGCGTGCTAGTTTGTTATACTTAACGAGTATTAATGGTGACAACGGCAATAATACATAGATTATATATTTACTAATAAAGGATAATTTTTGATGTTTCCACAACAACGACCCTTATGTCTGTATATCTGAGAATCAACAAATGATTTCGTCCGTGGGTACAGTTTAACTTATGGCAATGCAAAAAAGTTTCTTGGATTCTTAGAGAATGATCGTCCCGTAATATAGTATACTTAGATTGAAACAGCGAAGTTAGCCAAGCTGTTTTTACAATCGATAACGCTAATATAAAACTAGCAAACTGAGTCAAATCAACGATACGTGTGATAGCTACGTGACTTAACTTTGGGAAAGACATTACCATTCATATTTATACATAGACGCTTGTAGAATGCTAACCCCGCTGTACTGCGGCCGACAATTCCAAGCGTCGCGCTTGGGTCTTATTTTATTTTATTTAGGACCACAAACAATAACATAATAAGGCTTAAGCTAAATAACAATTTTTAAATGAAGTGAGTAATTATGTAACCAGCACCGTTATCCACAGAGTAATCTTAAATTAGTACGATACAGAATAAAAATAGTGTAAGTGAATAAACAAATAAGATGAACTTAACTCAGAAACATGGAAATGACTTCAAGATACCAGTTCATACTGCATAGATCGGAACAAAAATTAATAATTATAATCTGAAGGTATACGTGGTTAACTAATACATTTGGACGTCGAACACCTGTTTCCCCCATGACCATAGGTGCTGTAAGGTGCTCGAAACGACGGGAATATAAAATAAGTTTATATACGCAATTAAAATCCGTATAAACTAGTTTTATTTGAACACGAAAGTGTCAAAAAGAGAAAAAAGAAAAAAAAAACAATCACCGACCGATCAGTCTTGTGAAATATTTTTTACACTAGAATTTTATACGTGGTAGAGCCATGTTGCAGCTATATTGTGGTTGCAGCACTAATGGGTCGGCTCGGCCGGGGTAGGACCACGCTCTATTTCAAGCACGTTAAAGTATTTGCGTTCGTGGATTTGTACTGTGACCACAACATTCTTCCGGAATTAGTATAACTAATTTGATAAATAACCAGTGCACAAAAATGTTTAACTAAAATACAGTGTATGTATTACGATTATAACATAATATACTAATTGGGGTGTCTGAGGGTGTGCGTTGATTGCGTTACATATTGTGTATATGTGTATATATATATGTGTGTATATGTATATAAGATCATATAGTTAACATAACAACAAGATGTCATAGGTTTATATATTACTGTGTCATTTATATATTATTGTGTCCAATATTAGGAGTACATAAGTTGGTTCATTGCTATGTAAAAGAGCGCCTCTCGCCATCAAACGTAAAAGTTTGCTGGGTTTAGAATTAAGTAACACCACTGTCTTATAAATTTATTAATAAATAATAATAAAAAATAAAATAATCTCACAAAACACCAGCGTAAAATAGCAGCTTAATGCAGCTGTGTTTAGTATGGCGAGTGTAGAGAACCGGAGACCCTTTTTACTGAAAACGAGGCATTCCATCTCAGTCCTCAGGGCTGGCAACGCATCTACATTTTGATTCTTAATTGAAGATAAACGTAAATGTCTATGGGCCACAGCATCCACTTACCACCAGGTGAACTATGTGCTCGTTCGTCACCCTTATTCTATAAACACTATAGAATGTCTAACAACCTTACCTGCGTAATTGTAAATGTGATGAAATGAATAGGTCCATACTGAAAAGTACATGTGCTCAGGAGCGGATCTTGAATTTGTGGGGCCCTGAGCTAACACTACTTGGAACCCTACCTAATTAATCAAACTAATCAAGTCAAATTAAAAAAAACTAAAACTAATTAAGCACTATGCTCAATGACCTCAATAGTGCCTCCCAACGGATAGGTCTTAAGATGAACATGAACAAAACAAAGATCATGTTTAATGTCCATGTTACACCTATGCCGGTAGTTGTTGGGAGCACTAAGCTCGAAGTTGTTGACGAGTACGTTTACATGGGAGAGGTCAATCGACGGATTCAACTCGCCTGGGCAGCGTTCGAGAAATTACGACACATCTTCTCGTCAGGTATACCTCAAAACCTGAAAACTAAGTTGTACAACCAGTGCATGTTGTAGTGATGACCTACGGAACCGACACGTGGTCCTTCACTGCTGATCGTATGAGGACGCTCAAGGTCGCTCAGCGAGCTATGGAGAGGGCTATGCTCGGAGTTTCTCTGCGTGATAGACTCAGAAATGAGGATATCCGCAGTAAAACCCGTAAAGCCCAACGGATTTTTTTTCCACAGCTATCACACAATGCCATCTAGTCCCAAGCTAAGCAGAGCTTGTGTTATGGGTACTAGACAACTGATAAACATACTTATATATTTCTAAATACATAAATATTATAGATAAATTACACCCAGACACAGAACAAATGATCGTGCTCATCACACAAACTTTTGTCCTGGGTGGGAATCGAACCCACGACCTCCGGCTTAGCAGTCAGGGTCATTAACCACTAGACCAACAGGCCTGTCATAAGGATTAGTAAGCTGAAGTGGCAATGGGCCAGCCATATAGCTCGAAGAACCGATAACCGGTGGGGAAGAAAGGTTCTCGAGTGGCAGCCTCGTACCGGTAGGCGTAGTGTAGGGCGACCCCCCACTAGATGGAGTGACGACCTGATAAGACATGCAGGAAGTCGATGGATGCAGGTGGCTCAGGAACGTGCTTTGTGGCATACCTTGGTTGAGGCCTATGTTCAGCAGTGGACTTGTGAATGGCTGTAATGATGATGATGATGATGAATCAAATCAAAAACTGTTTGCTATTATGATGTATACAGTCTGGAAAAAATATTTGACTTTGATACAACAGCAACTGTAAGTCATTATTGTGTAAGAAATTAAAAGGTTATGTGTAAAATAAATAATAGACTTTTCTGGATTTTTACGCTGCAAATTCCTTTATTTACTCATCACATCGTCAGTCCTTTGTTAAATCAAAATTTATGGAAAGAACTGATAAATTGTTGTCGATGATGATGAACACTGTTGACCTATAGTGTTTTTCTTTTTTATATGAGAGGCTCGCACGAAATAAAAGCTCTTTTATTTCGTCTGCGGTGACATAAGACGAGGTAAACGAGCATGCGGCTCGTCTGATGGTAAGTGACTACCGCCGCCCATGAACAACCGTAACACCAGGGAAATTGCAGATGCAATGCCGGCCTTTTTTATATACGACATCCAGAACAAAGAGCGCTCCGCTTCACAGCTAGAGCACGACAGTGTTTAAAAATAAACTATACTTAATCTACAAGACAGTTAAGCAATTTGCTAAATCAACAACGGTTTCTTTTCATTAATTAGCATAAACATTTCACTGTGAGGAATGTAAGACTAGTTTAGACTCTAGTAAGATTTCAACCGAATTCACTCATTCACGAAATGTTCGTCTACGTCATGCGGATAACAATCAATAATATTACGTAAATATCTACACTTTCCAGGTATTTTTTTCATTATTGTAGTCCTGGAAATCCATTACAAATTTGAATTTCTTACTATATGCCCATCGATCACTAATAATAGTGATCGATGTATATGCCTCATAGACTTGCTATCTTTTATTTAGACCCAAAATCAAAACAGCTTAGACGACGCAACGTTTAGCGTGTCTCTTTACAAAATTTGACTCGTGTACTTTGACTATAGTAATTCGTCTCTTGTTTGTCACTATATTCTGCTCTCTATTGACTGCCTCGTTTGTCTAGTGGTTGCAGTAGTGCGACTGCTGATCATGAGGTTCTGGTTTCGAATCCCGGGTCGGGTCAAAAATTCAATTATTGACTTTTTCCGTCAAGAAATTCTCAGTAGTCAATGTCTCTCAGTGTCTCTCCCCCGTGCCTCGGAAAGCACATAAAGCCGATGATCCAGTGCCTGATCTCTCTCCGGTCGTGTCAGTTTACGGTCCCATCGGATTATAAAAGTGAGAGAATAGAGAGTACACCTGTGCTTGAGCCCGCGCACTATAATGCTGTCCTGCGCCGATGGTTAGTCTCCGTTGAGGCAGGCCGCCGTGACCGAAATTCGGTCTGGAGGACATAATTATTATATTCTGCTTCCACACTAGCTCTAGTATAAGGTTTTAGCTTTCTCCTTGTATATTTTTAAATTTCGATCCGATTGGTGTCGTACATTACTCACGAGCTCGTTCAATGACATAATTAACTTGTTGCCATCACAAATATTCTCTCTAAACTTTTTCCCAAGACATATCGGATTCAGCCACTTTATTAAATAAATTTCATGCCTCCTTTAGAAAATTAACTCTGTCATCATCATTTCTACCAAAACTCATGATATTTTCCTAATATGATCATAATTATTTTTGAAGCTTTGACAGTTATTGTCTTCATTAAGGGCTAGGGGCCCTTTATATCCACGGAACCCTAGACTACAGCCCAAAAAACCCATGTATAGATCCGCCCCTGCATGTCGTATAATGTGTCGCCATAATGTGTCTTAAAGAGGCATGCAGGTGAGCATTGGTTTTGCATAGTTTAGACGCAAACAATTTATGTGTGAACATATCTATTGCATTGGGAACGACGTCTCATTGAGTTGGCTTTTTCCTTACTATATGATAGGCTTAACTCGATATTATGCCTTTAATGGAGCAATAAGAAAAAAAAAACTATAACATAATATGACTTCATATATTGACAACAAAGGAAAGTGTAATACGGCGTAAAATTACCGAATTATTATATACAATAAGAGAAAACTAAAATGGGAAAATTCACTTAAATAGCCCACGGCTATCAAACGAGCGGCTTTTGCAGAAATCGTTCAGGAGAAACGGATTTTATTATTTTAGTAATAGAGTTTATTTTGAAACGTTAATGAAGAAATCACGAGTTCAAAGTGACTGCTCTCGTTGGTTACTAATCTCAGTGGCTTTACTCAAGAGATGTAGCCTACTCTCTAAAATGGATTTATCGTTTCATTTTATTCATTCACTAAGTTTATTTAATTTCGCGCATGTAATGTGGAAATCGCATGAAATGAACTTGATATTTGATACAGATTAGATAGTTAAAGGAGGGTCACACTGCTTTTAACCGAAATCCGAATATCAGAAGAATAATTCAAAGAAATAATTTTGTCTTTAGTTTCGGCCTCCACAATTTAATGCATTAGTATTTAATGTATTAATTTAGTAGTGCTATACAATCGTATAAATGAATATAATACTAATAACATTTAGAGACCAATATTTCATTTTTATACAATGTGGGAGAAAAACGAGTACCTAAACACTTGATTGTAAGTGGATACTGTGCTTGATCATTATGTATGATTCTACTTACCGGCGATATAAAAACTTAGTTTTTTTTATTAAACGTTACCCTACAGTATGATTCTCTTCTGTATCATAGAGGCATTTTACATAAATAAATTGCACCTGGCTAAACATCCAGACCTAGAATTATTTATGGGCCATACGAACCTTTGTTTCGCGCGCTGAATTTAGCCGCAACCAAACGCTTAGCCACTGCTAACAAACCGTCAAATTATGTACGTTTAACTTAGGTAATTTAGTTTTTCACTACTTAAAAAATCTGAAAAGCGGTTGACCGGTAAGCTAACCCCGGAACTTCCGCTTTTATCGAGCTTGAAATGATAGAAAATCTTCCGATTGGTAGGTTATTGAGTAAAGAAAAATTCTAAAGTGGTATAAAAAACGATTATTTAGAAATGCTTAAATGGCTATAACTTTTGACCGCGTCGTTTTGTTTTGATTTTGTTGGCGTCATTCGTAGCAGTTTTTTTAGTTTAAGTTATTTGAAAATACTTGAAAATATTTTTTATGGTTTTCATTTTTTGAATATCTTTAACAGTTAGACCGATTGACAAAAATCTAATTAGGTCGAAGTCTCAATGAACACTTTCGAATCGCTCATCTCTATCGGTTGATTCGTTTAAAGATATCGTACGACAAAATTTTTATTTATATACATACACATACACACACACGCACACGCACACACACATGGCTGGACGTCCAGCCAGAAAAAGTCGAAACAGATTCTTAGGACCTCAGAATGTGGAGATCTGATGAAAACTCGCATTCTCGAAATCTACCTTTACCTACCTTTACCTACCTTTGAAAAATTATTAATTTTGCAAAGGGGGAAGTTAAACAACAAATAAATAAATAATTTGTTGACCATAAACTGGCGTAATTTATTGTTGTTTATATAGTTGCATTTGGACAGCTCGATGTTTATTTAAATTGACATGAGCTTTTAATGCTCTATTCGGTTAATTAATACAAGGTTTTACATCAATGTGTAGGATACCTTTAAGCGAACAACGTGTGCGGAAATTTGAATAACTAATTGCACTATGTAGTAGGTAGTATTCAGTATTCAGAGAAATTCATTATGACAATTGTATAAATTCTAAACATATGACTATTTAGATCACGAAGAAGGGAAAATAATAGAATAAAACAATACTTAAGTAATGATCATGTGCTGGCGGTAGAAGAATATCCACTAACCCATAACATCCTGTGGGTGTCATAGGATGTAACACATGACATGATACACACATGATATTTTTTCTGCACACACAATACCTTGCGAATGATATAAGGGTAATTCTCCTTTTTTATATTAAACACTTGAAAAACGTACGAGGATTTTCGATTTTTATTTTTTTTTAATATCCTGAAGGTGTTTCTCAAGAAGAACAACTTCCAGCTTAGTTGCTCTAATGACCTTAAAACTGCCAGGAAGAAAATATTGTTCAGCTGCTTCGTTTCATACGGTAAGCGATCAGAATGTGAGGACTCTTTTACTGGTGATGAAGCATTCCCTCTCAGTTTTAAATCTTAATGGTTTTACATAACCTGATATTTACAGAAATATCGTACTTGCAAGTCATTGTTTAACCACTTAAAACACTTTACCGAGCTTATATATTAATGAAGTAGCTTATTATGTTCAGAAATACCGAGTTTCATTTTGAATACTGTATTAATCACTCTCAAGCAGCATGCAAGCTATATACGAGCTGTATTGAATTTTGTTTTTATACCAGAGACTGTATTTTCTGGCTGTATAAAGGTTGTATAAGCCCTTATACAGTTCTTATAAGTAAAAAATTGGCACGAATTACGCAGCTTTAGTAGCGCTGTACAGTAGCTGTACAAGCACGAAAGAAGCTGTATAACGGCTGTATTACATCTGTTATTTGGTTTGCAAGGATATAATTCTACTATATAGTACTACTAAGACTCTAAGACATTCCAAATACCGTTTAGGCTGTTTGGCAAATTGTCGCTATTTTTAGGGGAAATTTAACCTCAAATGGCTTAGCAAGATCCTCCGTTATGCCGAAAGTATTGCAGCATTAATTTTGAAATAAATATATGGTAAAGTTGAGGATTAATGTTAAGGACTATGTTAGACGAAAATACGATTCCGTAAAATTTTCTCGATAGAAAAAAATCCAAAGTTACCTACAAACTGAACAATAAACCGCTGTTATTCATAAAATACTTTAAATAAGATCATGAAACTTTGCATACCAACTGATCTAACTATAAAGCAGTGCTTATGTTATTTACTTTTTTTTTAAATACCATTATTTTCACTGTAAAAAGAAATTACCTAAACTATCGGCGTCTTCAACCTTGATTCCTGTTCCTGTCGTCCCGTTAGTATCGTTTAGGCTTTTGAAGGGAGTAGTTGTGTCACTTACGTGGTTACATACGGGGATTTAGCCATAGTTAACGCTTAGAAGGTGGGTTGGCAATCGCAGTTTCTTATAACTTTAAGAGCAAAGAGGATGATACTGCTACCCATATCCTGTTCAGTTTCCCTCCGTTAGATCTTGCGACACCCACGGGACGAAAAGGGGTAGTAGACATTATTGCACCGCCAACACACGATTAGGAAAACAGTCCTTTAGCAATTAAAGTTTTTATCACGTAAAGATTTGTGTGTGCAAACACCCGGCGCCCACATTTAACGAAATGCCCTTTAATGTGGGTTAACGCATAGAGAATGCCTCAAGGCATTACGTTTGCCCTTTGTATTCTTTTGTTATAAGCTTATAAGGAATGCAATAAAAAATGAATCAGTAAATTTAAGAAAGTATTGTTTAAAATTTAAAACTTAAATAGTAAAACAATATAATTTGTTATATTTACTAACGAATATAAGTATTTGACTTAACTATATTCCTTTAAGTTCCGTTTAATAACTGTCTATGATTTTAATTATAATACATTTCATTAAACTGCGCAACATAATATACTGGATATATGCTTTTTTATGTGTTAAATAACATTAAAGCTGATTTAGACAATTATAAAAATATATTTTTATTATTTATAAAATTTTTCACGTCATTGCGATATAAATAAACATGATTAACAAATTTTATAATATTCAGGTAATGAGACCAAGGTTTATAAAAAAATTATAATTTATTATAATTTAATTTAATTTGAATCACAAGCTTAGGAACTAACAATTAGTCAACCTGTCTGACGGAGGGGAATGAAAAATAAAAAATGAAGTCCTCCATATTGTGCATCGTAGATGCTTTTTTATTTCAGGGACAATCACGCTTTTTTGTATATCTTCCTAATAGTCGGACTGGATACTTACCGATCTCTTCTGCTGCCACGAAGCAGTGTACCATACACAGCGTATCCACTATCCAGTAGGAAGGGCTATTGAGGAGGGAGACATCATCGTGTCCTATTTTTGTAGTTAATTTATTTAATGTAAAGTTAAAAGCCTTCCTACCCACTACTGAGGTAAGGCCTGCTCTCTTTACCGAGATTGATAAGATATTCATGAAGGGTAAGGAAGTGACCGCCGCACTGCCACAATGCGTGTTGGCGGACTTCACGTCTTCGAAATATTTTTTTTAAATATCACAGACATGCAGGTTTCCCCGAGATATTTTCCTTCACCGACGAGCACGTAAATCAACAAAGGGGTAGGTAAATCAACACTTAAAATTGCAATAAACAATTTCATAGGTGCCGGTGGCAATCGAACCCCGGTCTGCTCGCGTTTCACGGTGAACGCTTAGTCTGTACTTTCTCGGCTCTTAATAAACTCTTGACAAAAGAAATTCTATTATATATTAGATTTTATCTTCCGCATCCGGTTTTCAGTTCTTTATATAGCAATCTTAATATTACAATGATACACTGTAAGAACGAAACATTATTTTATTTTTAATATATATATAATATAAAAAATATAATATAATATAATATAAACACTCACGCCTGTCACCCAGAGGGGTAGGCAGTGACTACGGACTTCCATTTGGCACGATCCTGACATACCTCTTTCGCCTCCTTTACATCCATATATCTACGCATACATGCTCGTCGGTTAAGGGTACTTCTAACGTGGCCCATTTTCAAAATATCGCCAATTTGGTCGATAAACTTTTTTCTAGGGCGTCCCTTCTCGACTCAGCCATTCACATCTGCCATATAAATTTGCTTTGTCACTCTTTCCTCATTCATTCTTTCTACGTGACCAAACCACCGAAGCATTCCTTTCTTAATCCTGGTCACAACATCATCTTGCATACCACATTTATCTCTTATCACGCAATTTCTCACCCTGTCATTCAGATTAAACCCTAGCATATTCCTTAAAGACCGCATTTCTACAGCATTTATTCTACTTTCGTGCTTCTTCTGCCACACCCAGCTTTCACTACCATTCATTAAAGTAGGGACCAACACAGCATTATGAATTACCATACGTGCCTGTTTTGACATATTCTGGTTCTTCATAATAGAGTGTAGTGCCCCATTCACTCCTGTCCCTGCATTTGCTCGTCGTTCTATTTCCCTATCATATCTACCATCCCTGCTAAATACACATCCCAAATACACATTCGACAAATTTCGATTTACAGACTTAAAACAATAACTGAAGTTTAAGTTTAGCTGTTATATTTTTTACAGATTATAGTTATAAATTCTGCATAATGCTATTGTAGGCCCGTAGCTAAATTATAAACCAAAGCATCTATGCAAGCCCAGTGGCATTGTGTTTGCACTTTAGGTTAGTATTATCAAAACAGCGTGGTGCTTACCCGGTCGTGGCAAATCGTTCACTTTTATAAAATAATATATTGAATTAAACTTAAAAGAGAATTTATGACGATAAAACCCTTAGTACCAAGCTACGTAGGCAACACCAACAAATGGTTTTCATACATTTATTCACTGAATAATAATAATAAGTCCCCAGACCGAATCACGGTCACAGCTGATATTTTCAACGAAGGCTGCTGCGCAGGACAGGGTGATAGCTGTTGCAGTGCACGTGTGTGTGCAAACTAACAATGTACTGGTACTGAATTTTTTTATGATAGAAACTACTTTTACGGATTTTATCGCGTTTATTTTTACTTTTTATTTTTAATTCCCGACGTTTCGGGCGCTTTCCAGCACCCATGGTCACGGGGGACTGAGATGACTGACGTCCCGATGTCATTGTTAAACCCGGAGTACCTTCAGCTTTTTTAATTATTGTTTATGGTTGGTAACAATGACATCGGGACGTCAGTCATCTCAGTCCCCCGTGACCATGGGTGCTAGAAAGCGCCCGAAACGTCGGGAATTAAAAATAAAAAGTAAAAATAAACGCGACAAAATCCGTAAAAGTAGTTTTAATCATGTGTAGTGTTCGCGTAAATATAAGAAATCATTTTTTATGATAGTTTCATTTTCTTACGGATTTCCATCACGTTCAATTTTAACCTTTTTTATTCCCGAAGTTGCGGGTGCTTCAGCTCCGGGAATTCTGCAGGATCGTGGCAATTGTTAAATCAGTTTTGGTCAGTCGCATTCACGTCCATTAGACTAAATAAATAACGCCACAAAACGCTATAAAGAAAGATGAGAAAAAGTAGATATTTTCTCTCTTAAGCAAACGGTGTGTTAAAAATGACGATATTATTTATAAAACAAACTGTCGCTGAGAGACGTATAAATATAAATTGCATTTCCAACGACACAGGCAGTAGCGGTGCCTAGTGAGCGGCAAATGCAATCATCCCGGAATTAAGATACGACGGAAACGCTAGGTATAGGTGAGTCAAACGCCGAGATAAGCGAGTCACACACTACGCATATGCGATATCTGTATACAAAAGCGCATATATTTCAATATTTCTCTCTATGAAATTCAATGAACTTAACATAGACAGCGCAGATAATTTATATCTTATCATTAAGTAGCTGTCGGCATCAACTTAAATAAAAAGATGATGACAATATTATCTGCTCATACAAATATTTCTGCAGATAACATCTGAATATACAAATATGGCATTTTTTTAATCCGCAGATAAACACAGAATATGCGCTGAAAAAATGCAAACAAATTCGCCGCGGTTATTTTTAGGTTTTAAATGACGTTGTCTCCAAATTGTTCGCCTTTTAGTGAATACAAATGCAACACGTGCATCAAAATCAAAATCTGAATTCTATTCTGACGAGCTGTCTAGCAAATCTAGAAGCAATATACGCCAACTCATTGCAGGTAACACTGTATCGACAAATCGCTCTAAAAACACGTCTAGTAAATTTAAAGGATTTCGAGTGAATGTATCATTTTATATATTATCTAGCGTATCTGCGTAGTGTGTGATACTTCCAAATAATTAAGTATTCATACGCAGATAAAATATTATTGTATCTGTGTGTCACACATGGATTATTTTAATTGATATCTCGACAGTGGAGCTGTAGACAAAAAGAGTGGGTGCAATTCAGTTTCCCTTTTTTCTTTTTTCTATTGAGAAAAAACATTACGTCGATACTAGGATTTTCTTCTTAATAATAGGGGCAGTTTATATACAGAAATTTTACAAGGACAAACATCTAGACCCGGAACAATTATTTGTAGGCCAAATAAATATTTGTTCCGTGCGGGATTCGACCCGCAACCCATAAAACCGAACTCGTTGCTAAGCCACAGCGCTCGGAGCTCTCAGAAGTCTGATCATTTTGTGAATAATTATAGGTTAAATCTAAATTTTACGTAATTGATTTTAATGCAAACTTAATCAGAAGACACACACATACACGAACGCACGCAAGAATACGCACGCAAACACGCACGCACCCACGCACGCACGCACTTATACACACGAACGCACGCAAGCTCAAAACTAATCTTAAGATTTGTAGGTGTATCTTAAGTTTATTATTTACCCTGCCACTATTTAAGTAGTGTATATTAAATTTTATCAAAACAGCTGTTGATTTATACTTTTTACTAAACCTCGTTTTCTAAGCGTTTTATCTTCAGATAACTTTGGAAACATTCCAAGCTAATCCATTCGATTCCCATCTTAGCCAGTCCGAGTGCAACATCCATTCGGGACGCGCGTAACGATCGGATATCCAATTATTTACTGACATGCCCGTGCCGTTTCTTGGGAATAATTCTTGTTTCTTTTTATAAAATAGGGGTGACAAACGAGCACACAGTCCACCTGATGGTAACTGGTTGCTGTGGCCCATAGACATCTATCCTCGATTACGAATCAAATTGCACGTGCGTTGTCACCCGTGAGCACTAAGATAGAATGCCTCGTTTCCAGTAAAATTGGTCTCCGGTTTTGTACACTCTCCATACGAAACACAGCAGAGTTGAGCTGCTATTTTACGTTGGTATTCTGTGAGAGCGTGGTCCTTCCCCGGTCGAGCTGACCCATTCCTGCTACAACTATACTACTAATACAGGTAGCTGCAGCTTAGCGCTACCACGTAAAAAAAATCGTGTTTATTTTACTAGTCTATGAAAAAGTAAAGTGAAACTAGGAATCGAGTTTTTTTTAAATTTAAATATCGTGCACCTTCCAGTCGTAGTCCTCTGTGCATGTAAATTATTGCTAACGAAGAAACAAATGCTCCGGTGGTGATGTCAAACACTAATTAATCAAGATAATATGTCTACTTGGGCACCTTGAGGTATTATCGTCATAATCAGTCTGCTGACTAAACCTGCCATTAAAAGCTCCTGAAAACTTCAAAATGTGACGCATTAATATTGTGAAGAATTTTTCAAACAAATTATTACCAGTGATAATTTCTTAATATACTTGACACAAGCAAAAGTACAACCGTAAGGGTCCATTACCTAAGAAAAGAAAACGCTATCGATTGTCACATAAAAATGTTATATAAAATTTCTTCACAAATACAATCACTAAATGATCGTCTTCTGAGAGCGTCGCAGGACACCAAGATATTTCTGTCCTTTAGATTGCACCGAATGGGAAGCGTTCGCACAAGTCACCCAAACAATCTGGGGATCAAGGGGCTCAGTGCCCGCCGCTCCACGTTACGCTATTTTCTCAAGAGGCCTCGGGCCAAAGTTAAGTGCTGCTCGCTTATCTTGTACTTCGGCTTGTCTTTTAATTTTACTTAGCCTTTGTGGCTCCATTTGGATAATGATACAATCAGCTTTGCTTTATTAAATTCCGTAGCAGTTGAGTGGAGATTAGATTGACATGCCCAGTCTTTTATAGGTTTTTCATCTAATAAAAAATTTATTAGTTTATAAAATAAAACGCTAAACTTTTAAAAATATTTTGGACCTCTCTTTATTAGTATTGGTTAACTATGTTAGCTTAGAGTTATACATTTGCTTTAAATTACAATAAATTACTAATTTCAATTTTATGTGCTAATTTACCACGTGCTCGGCGGTGAAGTAATACATTATCATATAAAACCATTTTAATAAATCGGATTTTCGTCCGTAGGTGTTAATAACAATTAAAACGTATTATCCTAATGTTAATAGTATTATTAATACTATAATTAATTAAATCTTGCGCCTGGTTGAGAGCCCGACGCATGCAGACAAATCCAGAGCCCTTGCAGTGAAGAGTCCCTATTTGCCAATGCGCCCAGAATGCTGTTCCAAGTATTGAGCACACGTCTTAGCAGCAAGGCGCGTCTCATGCGGATGATTGCATAAAAGCAATCAGTTTGCGTCTCGTCACAAAAATATGAGAAACCTAGACGTCGAAAAAAGAAATATTTAGAAGATATGTGAAGTCTGCCAACAACCAACACGCATGCTATGACTGTTGGTATTGTATTTTTTAAAGAAAAAAATGAACTAATTGCTCTATAACTTTCTAAGAAATGAGAGGAGCCCTGTGCCCAGCAGTGGAACGTATGTAGATGTAACTTTATAAAAGTAATTAAAGTGCAAGCATATCACTGCAATGCCTCAAACCTTAAACATGCAGTAAGCTCTGTATGCAGAAATGTATAGGCTAAAAGCGAGGGTAGCCCCCGGGTAACTTACTATGCGAAATATTCGAATTGACTAAATATAAGTTTTATTAAATTTTTTATTCACAAAAGCAAACAGTGCTGGCCGATGCAGTTTTTTCATTAAAAACAAAGCCTGCTCACATGCAAAACTGCTCCGCGATGAATGGTTTTATTTTCAAGCGCCACTTGCCTGCCGCTGTTAATAAAATGCCTAAAAAAACTGGCCATTTATTTATATAAATGGTCAACTTTTCAGTAACATTTTCAGTTTTTCCAGACGACACGAAAAACACATTAATTGCGTTTTGAAAAAATCTTACGCGGTTACATATTTTTAGGAGCATACTTATTCAGTGTAATAGATATGAAAAGGTAGTAAAAGTAAAGTAACCCCATCGATGCTGAAATGTAGAAATCAACATGAGAATAAGCATGTTCAGGTCGAGAGATAATCTATTTCTATTATATTTATTATTCCTTTTTAGGAGGGGTTTGTAAAGGGTTTATATATGTAAAACCATTCAGTTATGGGACTATAATTACGTTATAATGTCAACTTTATTTGCTTAATTTTATATAAATTACGGATAAAAACCGCACATAAATTTAACCTTTACTTCTGTTTCGGTTGCATTAGTTGTTTGCTTATTAGTTTGCCTATGTTGCATGCATTTTTTAAATTGTTTAAATTTTACCCACATCTTTAGTTAATCAATGTAAGTAATAAATATTACAAGCATACAGAACGTAGGTTTTTAACATTTATTATCTAAATAAATAAATCTTAAATAACTTAAACTAGCTCATTTTCAAACAGTAAGACAAAAGAGGAAGTCAACCTGATAGCAAGTGAATCCTCATAGACTCCTTCATCTATACTCGAATAAAGAAACAAAATGCAGATGCGTTGTCATCGTGAGGACTAAAATGGATTGAGAAAAATGAACCTCCGGTTCTCCACACTCACTCACTCATAGATAATAAATCATATAGCAGTATTATACTGTTATTCTATACAGACATTCTGTTGGCACGGGGGAAATTAGCACTTAAAATATCCTTAATTAATCTAAAACTAACAATTTTCTTACCCTAATACCAACCCGAGTTGTTCGTGTACCGACATTGAAATTAAAGACAAGCTCCTGGGCTGCCACGGTATGTATGAACTCTGTTCTTTAAATTTAAAAAAATTGCTTTTAATACTATCGTGCATCTTAACAATAATAATAATAATAATAATAATTTATTTAGATAACATATTGTCTACATTTACAGATAGTGATCGAAGACACCTTTTAAGCAAAAATCTTGCCTGTATTAGGTGCCTTAGCTCTTCTATAGCTACTAGTTAACATAAAGTTTATTATCTAGGTATAACAGTATTAGGGGTACATAAAAATATGAACAATAAGAATTGTGCGCGCGCGTGTGTGTGTGTGTGTGTGTGTGTGTGTGTGTGTGTGTGTGTGTGTGTGTGCGTGCGTGCGTGCGTGCGTGCGTGCGTGCGTGCGTGCGTGCGTGCGTGCGTGCGTGTGTGTGTGTGTGTGTGTGTGTGTGTGTGTGAGTGTGTGAGTGTGTGTCAAGTCATGCCGTGTGTCTAAGAATAATTTCTGTTTCCTCGTAATCTAGAGGTATTAAATAGTTGGTAACTATTTTTTTGCATTCGTGTAGTGTTTTATTATATATGTCTACGATTTTATTTACTTTATTATATAGATAGGCCGAACGACTGTTGAGTTGATTTTTAGCAAAGGCGGTTCTAGTTTTGGTAAGTGGAATAACATTTTTTTTTCTTCTAGCTGTAAAATTGTTTGAGACATAAGGTGTAGTTTTATGTCTTTTTAATATAACGCTGAGAATGTACAGCTATCTTACAGATAAGACATTACAAACAGCGTATAGAAAGTGCGTTGGAAATCTTCTACGTTTAAAGAGCATCACTTTCAGTAAAGCACGTTGCGCACGTTCCACCTCAATCATTTTTGTTTTAACCGCTCCTCCCCAAATGGAAATGCAATAAGTTAGGATTGATTGCGCTAGTGAGGTGTAGATTTCTTTAAAAATATTCCTTCTGGGTCTATGATCAACCCCCCACCCCCCAGGCACTACATGTCTCAAGGTCTTGAATATCCAGATCAGTTTTCTTAATCTGGTAGAGACTAGTTCAATGTGTGAATGCCAGGAGAGCCGCTGGTCTATCACAACCCCCAGATATTTTGTTTTATCCATTCTGTCTATAGCCGGACAATCACAATTAGTGGGTTCAGTATCAGGATTGCAAGAGTGAATTAATAAATTGTAGTTAGTGTCAGGTTGTAAATTATTCTGTATCTGTATTCTGTATATCAACCACGATATGTATTTGTAAAAAAATACAAGTAGAAGATTTTATATATCAAATAATTTGGTAACGTTTAAAACTACGCATTATTCTTCATATTTCATTATAACAATATGTTCTAAAAATAACATTTTAACAAGGTAGTTTCACAACAGAAAGCGTTGGAAAAATATCCTTAATGGCGCCCGACTCTGACGTCATTGATTCCGGGTAAAGTCTACAGAAACCCGCCCGCCCACAGTTGCCTTTAGTTACGATCGTGTCAGAGATGTGTGACACCAAGAAAAAACTTCCGCAAGTTTAATACAATACGCCATAAAAAAACTATTTCTTGTTCTATATTGATTCTGTGATAAAAATAGCAACAAGATATTGCTTGAGTTTCCTTATATCTCATAAATGTAAACGAATATATCAGATGAGATGGAAATATAATAAATCATGGAGTGCGTGTAACAAGCGGACATATTCTTCTTCATCATCAGCTCGAAATCTACGTCATTGGCCCCGCCCGTTAGGACATTTTTCTCGTACCTTTGACAATGACTCCGTCAACGTTCAGGTTATTTTATGTCTGATGTGAACAAGATGATTAACCGTTATTTTTTTTTATGAAAATGGGTCAAAAGAACAAACAGCACACCTAATGGTAAGTAGTGTCTTAAAGTATGGTAAGTGTCGTCCGCCACCCACGAACAACTGCAACACAGCCTTTTAAGAAGGAGTAACCTCGTTTCTTGAAGGTTCCTGGGATGTACGGGTAGGGAAAAATCACCGGTGGTAAACGATTTTACAAAGAAGTCGTGTGGGGAAGAAAACTTATTTTTATTAGAAAAAGCTGCTGCCGATCACCTGTTTCTGATCCCTCTGTCGCCTCTAACGATATCCACGGGACAGTATGGGGTAGTGGATATTCTAACACCGTCACTACACGATAGACCCGTTTACGTCAGACGTAAAATACTAAGAACGTCAACGAACACCAGCATCAAAGATGCGATATGTCTGGACATGTGATCGACAGCCCGCCTGGTACAACGGGAGAGATCCACGATTAGCAATGGACTTTAAGGAGCTGGTAAAGAAGAATTCTACAGATAATTTTAAATTGCCTTTGTTCTTCTGTCGATTTTTAAACGACTTAAAAACACGTAGTATCGATTGCTTTTGTTACATTTCTGGTTACTTCACAGATCTTCATCACTTTGTCATTCAGGCAGTCATTCATTCTTACTTACAATACGCAATTATTATGAGTGGCACAAAGTGCTTACTATTCTACGAAGTACTTTCTATTCTTTCAAGAAAACTTACCTGAAAAAAAAACAATAATAATTATTATTAGAGTAAAGGTCATGATCGCTGTTCAACCTATCGCTAGACCCTACCAGATAAAATATACACCCGCTGCAGTTATTAAAATGTTCCCCTTGGTGACCATAATTTTGATGACCATAATATTGTCTATAAGAATACTCTTTCCCGTTAACTACATTGGATCGTTAGATGTATGCCAAACGAAAAAATATATTATAATTTGACATATGAGGTATCAACTACATTTTAATAATTGCAGCGGGTCTATATTTTAAAATAGAAAAGCATAATGATTTCTTAATTTTTTTCAATAGAATATTTTTTTATTCAATAGAATTTTATTCAATAGAATAGCATAACTTTTTATTCAATATAATTCTCTTTTTTAATTTATTTTAAACTTTTACCACTGGATTAGAAAAAGCTTATGTCCTGGAAAGGATCAGCAATAAACCCAGCGGTACTTTTTTTGCAAATTAAAGTGTACAATAAGAAAAGTTGTAAAACTATTTACAAAATTTATTTTAAAAACAGCTCGGAAGCGACCGGATTTCCAGTTTTTATCAATTCACTTATTTATAAAAATTATTCACAAACATACTATGAAATAACTTTCTGTACAAAATCGTTGGTGCTTGTATCAGTGAATCGTGTAACTTCTGAAAGAAACGACTGATTGTGGTCAAATTATTGGCAGACAAATTCAACAAAAAACAGATTTAAAGGTATCACATGCTAGGATTCAGTAATTTATAAAAGAACAACCTCTGCCGAACAAGAAAGTACTAAAACAGCAATTCAAACGAAAATAGATCTAAATTCTAATCTCAAAATAAGTTGTACAAAGGAATTTTAAATAAAAAAATGAAATATACTGACTAAAACTATGATTGTAACATTATATCATTTAAGTTACGATATTAGTAGACTTCATGAAATATCGCTCTTTTCTCATCGTTCTCGTCATAAAAGATAATTTTAACCATAAATTTTCATATTGTAACCAAATTTCAATATATCTCTTATAGAAGCTGGGCGAAGGAGCATGTGCTCATGGTAGGCGCTGTCCGCCACCCATGAACAACTGCAATACCAGAGGAGCTGCAGGTGCATTTGTGGTTTTAAAAAAAGGAGTAAGCTCGTTTCTTGAAGGTCCCCAAGTCGTATCGGTCCGGAAAAATCACAGGTGGTAAATAATTCTTAAAAGAAGTCATGCGTGAATGAAAACTAATAAATCGCACAGTGGTGAACCGTCGAGCATCCAAATGGTGTAGATGGTATCGTGAATTTTGTCGCAACGTGCGTTGGCTGAGTTTGTTGGAATTAATCTAAACAATCCGTCTGTGCACTTCCCGTGGTAAATGCGATAGAAATGCAAAGCGATACAACATCTTAACGAAGCGCCAGTGCAACGAGCCGATCAGAAAGAACTCGATCGTCGACGATTCGTGCCGCTCTTCGCTGAATGCGGTCAAATAGAAGAAACAGGTACTGAGATCTCATCTTTGCTTACCACGGCCAAACCTCTATGTATTAAAATGGAATACCTGATAGCCCGTAGGTAATTATACTGTCTTTAATATACCCTTAATATACCCTTCAGACCGGCACATGTGGTAGAGCAACGCTGTTATGCTACACATAGTTTGTATAGCTAAATACACAGTTCTAGTACGAATGTGTTTACTCAACCGGGGTAAGGACGACACTCTCTCAGAATACCAGCGTACAATAGCTGCATAATGATGTTGTCTTGAGTGTAGAGAATCGGACTTCCTTTTTACTGGGAACAAGGCATTCTATACAGTGCACACGCGTGACAACGTATTTGCATTTGGATTTTTAATCGAGGCTAGATGTAGATGTCTATAGGCTACAGCATCTACCTACCATCAGGTGGAGTATGTGCTCGTTTGTCACCCATATTCTATAAAAAAAAAAAAACATTTTCTGATATGGCAATGTCCCTTAACGAATGGAGATCTAGAAAAAGAATATAAATGAAAAATATCTTTCCACTTAGTTGTAATATAGCAAAAGCAACTTTTCACAATATCATATCGATTGCTATCAAAACTCATTGTGCTGCAATCAAGTGTAACAGTAAACAAGATCCCGACACTTAGTTAATTACAGGAAGAACTCGAGCGGACTGATCGACTCCCCATTATCTAGAAGCTTCGACCAAACTTTAAACGAAAAGGTTACGTTACAGTTAACTTAGTTATTAATCTTTGCAAACTTACGGGATCTCAGGGAAAATTAAGGCCGCAAATATAAGCTTAGTATGATAATACAGTTAATAACTAACTAACTTGTAGTTAATAATAAGTAGTTGCGATGTAATGGAATCTACACCCAATCTAATCCTGAAGGAGAAAATCAAACTACTAGCTTTGCATAATAATCCTTATAGCATAACGACTTCTAAATAACTCTGAGTATAAATAATATAAAACTGTGGCTATAAAATAATGACTGCGACGGCATTCTCATCAGCCCAATTTGATGGTTACTTTCCACGTCGAAAACGGCTATGAAATTTACTTGCGTAAACTCAAACTGGAACAACAACAACAACAGGAACTCAAAAAGTGGTCACAATAGTTAGTTAGAAACGGCTGTTATTAAGAAATGATTAAGCTCGTGTCCTTTAAACATATTGCCATTTATAAGACGAGACCAACAAGTGAACTGAGAAGCCATCTGATGGTAAATGGCGACTTTATACGTTACACGTAACAAAATTCAAACAATAAACTTTTTCGCCATCAAATTTATAGAATTTCGTTAATAAAAAATTAAGACTTTTTCCACTCTTGAAACGTCCATGAAAATGATATAATTTTACATATTATATTAATAGACCAAAAATGCGTCTACCGGAAGGCAAAAGCAGTAACGTTTCTCACGATGCAAGAGGAGTGAATAAATTAAAAGCGCTTAGCAGTGAGTCTGGCGCTCTGTGAGCCGGCTCTAATGGGCCACGCATAATTAGTGCACTGTACTAAGACAAATGCCTGGTTGCTTTATTAAATAAAAAAGTTTCGTTCTCTGTAACGGGGCGTTATCATGTAAGATGTGAATTTTTTAGAGTACCAAAGCAATGTCATTTTTCAATAAAAATAGAATATAACATAAAAAAATTCTCTATTTTGATTTGAGTCTGGACATAAGACGAATCTGGTATTCTCCTGTAATAGAACCTTCTCCACTATACAATCTAAACTAAAAATTGTGATATGTATGACTCATATAGTCGACCCTGATGTGGATTGAAAAGTAAAGTAAGCTTAAATCAACATCGCGTACATTTTATCACTATCGATAAATTCAAGCGACTAATGTGAGCGTCAGTATCTCTGAACCATAAGAGAAATTGAACGAATGAGTAATATTCAATTTTAGTACCTAGTTAGTACTAAATAATACCTAATGTTAATCGGTACCTTGTCAAATAAGGAGCAAGAATACAAAGTAAGTGGTCAGTCATCCTGAAGTCACGACATCTGGACCAAATGTTGTTCTAAACATTCCAACTAGTTTGTCGCTTTAACAGGATTTAGTACCTATTACAAATAGAGATAGATTTTTTTTCAATATAGTTTATAACTAATACTTATTGACATTCACTCTTATAATTATTTACCACTGCACTGGTTTGGTAAATAATATAGTCTTTGGGTTACCTCTGTCTAGGGGAGAGTCAGCAAGAAACCCAACGCAAATTAATCATATACTATGTTACACAATTAACAACACAAAACAAATAAGAAATAACTTGGTAGCGATCAACTTAGTCCCAAGAGTTATTATCATTAAATCCATCATATAAAAAGGGTTACTATAATATAATCATTTATATTATAATAACCCTTTTCATACACACTTCGTTTGATAAAGTTTTTGAACTTTGCGGAGGTCAAATTCCAGAAAATATACAAAATATTTTCTGAAATTTTGTTGTAAAAACGTAAACATTACCCCAAGAATTAATTATTGATTATATGGAGTGGAGTAACTAGTACTACTGGCTTGTGTCTCTTCCTAGTATTTGCAGAATGAATGTCAGTTATTCTTTTAAAACAATTTTTATTTTTGTACATATATTATATGTACAAACATATACATATATCTAAAAACATACATTAAATAAAACACATTTTCGTAAATGTATTGAGAGACAAAATTAATTTCTTTAAATTTTTGTTTTACCAACTCTAGGTTTTTACTCTAGGTTGTAAAACACATATAATTTGAGTGTCAGCCGCGTGTCCCCATATCAAAAATACCCAACAACATTATGTTATGGAAATAGTTAAAATAAACTACTCTGGCTGTTCCAACACTAGTAAAGAATTCCAATCTTTGTTACAGTATAAGCTGCAGGACTGAATCTGCTTAAGAGTTGTGATATATGAGACCCCATTGAAGCTTCGAATCAAGCGTGATTCCAAGGAAAATATTGGTGTCGACAAGAATCAGCTCGACCCCATTTAAAATTACATTAATATTTAAGACTAGCTGTGCCCTGCGGCTTCACTCGCATATACACGCGTCTGAGTCGTGCGACATGACACCTCGCTTACAGAGGCGTTCATTGTTGGTTTCTCTCGGTCCTCATCGGACGGCTAGAGTTTATACGTCGTTCTCTTCTCAGTGTCTAACTATGCGTCCAAATAGAGACCATTAAATTTGTCTTGTACGCGCCAGCCAGCGGACGCGGATATACCATTCTCGGAGTGTTTTTTGACGTGACAACGTCTTATAAATTGGTTTGCCGGGTGACACTTCAAGAAACTGCGTTACGCTCCGCTCACGTTATGCGCTCACAATGAGAGCGAGTGAGAGGCACGCGTCCCTTCCACTCGGGCATGGTTAGCCCGCCTAAGAGCGAGAGAGACAGACATAAAAAGTGTTATTTCATCCTTCTTCCTACTATACGAATGAATATTCACATTAAAATTATTTTACCACTCAAAGTCGTTGTCACGTAAAACTTTCGCCCGTATACCGACTTTACAGGCAACCAATTTTTCTTCTGACATGCTTAACAAACATGTGTGCATGGAAGGAAAAAGGGGAAATCTCCCGCCGGGCAAGGTGTTCTGCCCGGGGAGCGGCTAACGCTCCGTGTGATAGTTCGGAGCTGTTCTATAATATACTATTTATGATTCGGACCTTCGATAGCGCGATTTAGGCTTCGGTGTGTTTCGCTTGTGGCCACACGTGCTTGCTTAAAGCTAGCCTATGCTATGCCTCAAGAATCTGGCCATAATATACAAAAATAATTTTTCAAATCGAACTGTTAGTTCCAGAGATTAGCGTGTTTACACAAACAAAATACCAAAAAGAAAACTTTTCAGCTTTTTATATTATAAAAATAACTAGAAAATATATTATAGTAAAGACAAGATGTTTGACATTTGGAATAACGAATTTCATACAAATGTATTTTAGTTTTAGTGTAATTTAGTCCCTACCTACTCGTAGTATTAAGCACTATGTAACTTGAAATACTTGTACAGTAATAGTTCGTGTATTGGTATAGGAATGCCGTGCACATTAATTCTATTATCTTGCTCGATGTCTCGCCCCTTAAAGCGGATTATGTTCCCATGGAGCGTTACATCAGCATGAATAGATTAGGACGAGAGATAGACTCTGTGACATCATGAACACTTGTAGCACTATAATATGTCTTGAAATTGCCGTTAAATACATTAAAACCTCAAATATCACTGATTCGTTCGAAAGTTAAATATTCGTCAATCTGCAGGCAGCTTTAAAATAGAATTCATTGTGAATATTTTCTATAAATATATTATTGTAAATAGAACGTGATTCGAAATTTTTAATCGTAAATCTGTGGGTTTTAAAAGTAGATCTTTAAAAGTGTAAAGCAGTGAGATACGACGAAATTAATTCAACGTAGATCCAAAAATGCAGCAATCATTCGTTTCAGCTTTTACAGGTTTAAAAATAAGCGTTTATGTAATGTCTTATGGATTTCTCTTGATAAAAAGCGAGCAAAGTAACAACTTATTGTGTTTTAGATAAAACTTGTTCCAGTTCCACAAATGTTTATCTATATATGTATAATATGACCAAATCACAGAAATCAAGCTGGAGTTTCACCAAGTGCCAACAATCGCAAGTATCACAAGTATAAATTAAACTCAATAACAAATCCCTTATTCTTTGGAGTCTTTGCGCATATTTTTTAAATAAATTGACTAGTTTTTACTAGATGTAGCGAGCTGTATATAATATTAGTTGTATTAACATCAAAATCACGACACAGTTCTGTAACGTTGTCATCAATACCAAATTACTATTGGCGATTACGAAAATTCTTTCCGGTTTTAAAAGAACACAGCACAGTAATAACTACTGACTCTTATACTGGACTATTTCAGGTTGGTTACAAACCGACCAGCCAAAATTAAACGCGCAGTTTTTTGAACCGTCCATTCTTCCATCCATCCATAACAGCCAATAAAATTCCACTGCTAAAGGTAGGTCTCACCATAGATTGCGTCATATTGACATTACCACAGTTGCCACGCTTGGCACGCGAGTTGGCATACGCAGCTTTTTTAATTATATTGAGTTGTTACCAGCACGTGCTGTCCATCCTGTTTGAGCTTCCCTGTGTCGCTTTTTAAGACGCCAACGGACGATATATTGTTATTATTTCACCGCCACTTCCAAGAAGTAAAAGTAAAATATTATAATTATTAAAAAAAGGTAAAGTTTTTTTAATAATTTAATATTTTTATGTTTAGTTTTTATAGTATAATAATGAAAGACGAGCCCACAGTCCACCTGATGGTAAGTCGACGCTGTGGCTCATAGACATCTACATCCATCCTCAATTACACTTCGTTTGGTTTTATGTTATAAAGTTTATTATTTCCTCATTTATAATTTCCCTTTACTTCTTGCCACACCATTTGCCAGCTAACGCATACTTGTCTTGCTGAGACAGATTTTGTAAAGAGCGCTGACTTCTATGATACAGTTTAGAAGTCAGAGGTTCTAGCATAATCTATGATGTAATATTTAGACAGTAGTAATAAATTATTATTATTATTTAAAAAATTGAGAGTCAAAATACAGATGCATTGTCACCTCTGACAACTATGATGGTAAGCCTCGTATTTCCAGAAAGAAGGGTCTCCGGTACTTCACAGTCACCATTCGAAATACAGCAGCATTAAGCTGTTAATTTGTTTACGGAATAGTATGTGTAACAATCTAGCACACATTCCACCTGATAGTAAGTGGAGCTGTGGCCCATACATTTTATTAGAGATGGGCCGAATATTCGTTTTATATTCGGTAGTACCCGGATGACCGAGCTTTGCTCGGTTTTTTTAAATTACATTTAGATACAAATTACATGAATAATATTTTTTGGTCTTATTGACATAATAGAAAAAACTGAACTGGTTATTTGAATAAAAAATCATGAGTGCAATTAGTTTAATTAAAATTTTCGTGTTTTTAAGAAAATACTAAAAATGGGCTCAAAATAATATATTTTCTCAAAAAATAAAGGAACTTGAAAAAAAATTAAAAAAGTCGTTCGGTCGGTCTGGACTCGAACCATGGTATTACGATTTTGTGACCGCCCAATATACCAATTAAGCTATTTAAAATTATTAATAAACTGTCAAAATTTACCATCTTATTCTAACGATATTGTAGCAGTTTTCATTGCCTGAAAACACGGACAAAAAGACATTTCCAAAAAATAAATCCTAGCTAGATCGATTTATTGCCCCCGAAACTTAATTTGGCATATTCGGCAAGTTTACCGAATATTCGTATTCGGCCGAATATTTGGCTAAATCACCGAACATTCGAACCGAACATTTTCATAGTGTCGAATGTATTGAAATGTACGAATTAAGTAATGCGATGTACTTTACAGTTGAAAGTATATTTTATTTATGGGTTAAATCTACTTACTCTAAGAGTGCCTCAAATGCATAAATCTATACACTTGTTTTTGAGGCACTGTGGATTTATTTCCGATTATGGCAAATAGAAACTTGATAAAATGTTTTTGGAATCAAACAAAGAAACATTAAATTACATTAGTGCATTTCACTTTACTTTGGTCGTCAGTTTCTCTAAAATAAGTCCAAATAGTAAATCTCCTGCCGCTCATTTCTATCATATAATTATAAATTTTCACTAAGAATAAAGTTCTTACGGCTCTTTACCTTATTCACTAAGAATAAAGAGCCATGGTAGCTCAGATGGTTAGCGCTCGCTGTAAATTTCACAGTGCACGACCAAACCGAGCTCGATCCCCGCTGGCACCAGTGAAATTATTAATTGCAATTTTAAGTGCTGATTTACAAAAATTTTGAAAACATCGTGAGGAAACCTGCATGTCTGAGAAATAAGAAAAAAAATATTTTGAAGACATGTAAAGTTCGCCAAGAAGCATATTGGGGCAGTGCGGTGGACAATTCCTTGCCCTATAAACCCTCTCAGAAATGAGCGGAGGCCTGTGACCAGGAGTGGGACGTATATAGGCTATAACTTTAACTTTAATTAAGAATAAAACAACGAAATACTTTTTTATCACAAGAATAGTCAAAACATAAGCATGTGCCGGCAATTTGCTCAGTACTGGATAATGTAATAACATGTCAGGTGTGGCGGGAAGCGAGAGGCAGGGTCCGGCGCTAATCCCGTGTGCTTTACGGTAACAAGTTTCGACATAAATTGGTTAAGTCCCGAGATTATCCTGCCGAATAATGTTCGGCCGAATATTCGGTTCGGTAAAAATTTAACCGAATATTCGTATTCGGTGAAATCCATATCCGGCCCATCCCTACATTTTATATCTTTTTTTATATAAGATAGGGTGACAAACGGGCATAGTCCACATGATGGTAAGTGGTTGCTTTGGCCCATAGACATCTACATCCATCCCCGATTACGAATCAAAATGAAGATGCGTTGTTACCCGTGAGGACTAAGATGGAATGCCTCGTTTCCAGTAAAAATGGTCTCCGGTTCTCTACATTCACTATACGAAACACAGCAGGATTAAGGTACTATTTGACTCTGGTATTCTGTGAGAGCGTGGTTTTTCCCCGGTCGAGCCGACCCATTCGTACAACAACTATACTACTAATATAAATGCAGCTTGGCTCTACCACGTACAAAATATCTATCTTCAATTAAGAATCAAAATGCAGATGCGTTGCCCGCCCTAAGAAACAAGATGATATGCCTCGTTAACAGTTAACAAAAATACGGCCTCCAGTTGTCCATACTTACCATACAAAACGCAGAAGCATTAAGGTGCTATTTTACACTGGTATTCTGTGAGAGCATGGTCGTGTTAATATTAGCTTTAATAGCAGCTCAACGTTATACCCATTCGATATACATCACAAATTAATTAAGATTTCAATCACATGCATCGCGCGATCTAGCAAAGGTGTCGTACATCAAAGTACCTACTCCTAAATGGCCCGTGAAGAGAGGCGTCGTCGTCTATGCGAAGGCGCGTTAATTAAGCACCCTTTATATAATCAATTTATTTATTTTAACATACAGGTATTCTGCATTCAGCATTTAAACATTTGAAAAAAGTTACTTAAACTTAAAATTTATTCCTGTACTAGCTGTGGCCCGAGGTTTCACCCGCGTATATCACGCGTCTGAGCCGCGTTACATAACACGTCGCTTGAAGTTAAAGTTACTGCCTATATACTTCCCACAGCTGGGCACAGGTGTCCTCTCACTTCTGAGAGAGTTTAAGGGCTAGGAAGTGTTCACCGCGCTGCCCTGTGTTAGAGAACTTCACATGTATTCGAAATATTTTTCAATTTCTCAGACATGCAGGTTTCCTCACGATGTTTTCCTTCATCATCGATTACGTCTATATATTATGACTGGGGTTACGTATATTTCGCAATTAAAAAACTGAAATTTCGCATAAATATAAATTAAAAATCCAAAATTTCTCATTTGTTCGCATAAAAAAAATATATTTAAAAACTCGTATTTATTACCATTATCATTAAAATAACTAGAAATAGAAATAGAAATAGAAACTTTTTTTATTCAATGTAGATCATAAAAATACTTATTGAAAGTCACTTTTTTAATTTACCACTGGTTCGCAAAAGAAACCTCTGTCCTGGGAAGAACCAGCAAGAAACCCAGCGGGACTATTTTTTTTAATAATAGCTTACAATCATGTTTACAATCAACAACACAATTCAAATTAGAAATAGCTTGGTAGCGATCACCCTTCCCAGGGGTTATTATCATCTATAAATTCCTTAATATTATAATAACCCTTTTTATACAAACTTAGTTTAATAACATTTTTGAACTTTGTGTATGACAAATTTTGTATATTTTCTGGGATTTTGTTGTAAAAGCGTATACATCGCCCCAAGAATGAATTACTGACTCGGTGGAGTCGAGTAACTGGTACTACCAGCTTGTGTCTGCTCCTAGTATTTACAGAATGAATATCACTTATTTTCGCAAAACTACTTTTATTTTTGTGTACGTACATTACATTTTCATAAATGTATTGAGAGGCCAGAGTTAATATATTAATTTCCTTAAATTTTTGTCTCAGTGACTCTTTTGGTTTTAAATTATATATTGCTCTAATGGCCCTCTTCTCTAAAATAAATATAATTTCAGTGTCAGTCGCGTGTCCCCATAACAAAATACCATACGACATAATGCTATGAAAATAACTAATTAAACTATTCTAGCTGTTTCAACACTGGTAAGAGTTCTAATCTTTTTTACAGCATATGCTGCAGAACTAAGTCTGCTAGCTAGTTTTGATATATGGGGGAGCCATTGAAGCTTTGCGTCCAGTGTGATTCCAAGAAAAATGGTGGTATCAACAAGACCCAGTTCCTCCCCATTTAAAATTACATTAGTATTGACATGTTTAACATTAGGAGTTAAGAATTTCATACATTTAGTTTTAGTTCCATTCAAATGCAAATTATTAACATTAAACCAATTGACTAACTTAGCTATAGCATTATTAATAACAAAATATTTATTACAGAAAAATTAGTTAAAAGCTAACGTCGTGGTTGTCTCCATATTTTCTTGCTCAGGCCTTTTCATTTATTAATGTTATAAATAACGACATTGTAGATACTGAAATATCTTTCGGCATCTACACTGTTGATATTTTGATTTGATGGAAGTAAAATCCGCATGACGTTAACAGGAGTTTATTAAAATATTTTTGTTCAAAATTTCGCCGAAAAATATTAAATATACTAAATATTATATTTCGTATTCATCGCATAAATTACGTGAATTTCGCATTTATCGCTTCTATTTTGTAAAAACCAAAATTACGTATCTCTAATTATGAGACCTCGCGCACTGGCGGTCACTGCTGGCGTCTCTCAGTTCTCATCGGGAAGCTAGGATTATGCGATGTTCGCGCACATAGCTGAGTGTTGAATTATTTTAAATTTTCATTATCTTTTAAACTACGCGTCCAAATAATATGCTTTATAGAGCAATAATTATCTTCATAACACTGGACTCTCTCCCGTAGCGCAGTTGATTCCCTCGACTACGATACGGTCCACGCAGCCCCGTCTAGCGGGGCTCCTACTTCTAAGTGGTTTATAAAAAATAACCACGAAGGAGATGGCAGGGTGTATTCACTCACTCACTTGACCCCGCCATCTCCTTCTAATCTAACCTGTTCGAGTCGGGATGCCCTAAGTCCCGAGCTCGCTTCGTTCGATCTTATCTTACAATCAATAAAACACCAAAATAAAAAAAATTAAAACAAACAATTTTCAATGTTTTTTTAAATGTTCGTTTTTAAGAGCCAAAAAACGAGAGGATCCTATAATTAACAAAATTAAATCCTGTACTGTGTAAACAGTAAGACTTTAAAATACTATAAGTTCATACTGCGTCGTAGATCGAAACAAAAATAATTTTTATCTGGAGGTAAAATATAGCTTTAAATTATAATTTAAATATATAATTTATATATTAAAATAATAATAAAAGGCTATCTGTGTAAGATGTATCCGTGTCCTAATGCTAGATAACGTACAAAAATAATTTTAAATCGGACTGGCAGTTCCATATATTGACTTGTATAAACAAATAAAAAAAAACACAAAGACTCTTCCACTTTAGTATATTGTAAGTATAAGTAGTATAGATTAATTATATTCTTTTTCCATCTAATTTGATCCTCTCTTTTTCTCCACCAGTCCTTTAAGTCCACTTCTGGACATCGGCCTGTCCTGCTGTGGGATAGGGTGGTTTTTCGGATTGGCAATCAAATACCAGACGTGTCACACCGTTGACGCTACCCCCTATAATAATAGGTACCTAATGATCTAAAATTAAACTTTTAATAGAAAGTTAAAATCGATCCTAAAAATATAAAATAATTCCCATACAGTGTAGTACACTGAAAGTGTTGCCTGACCCATAAATAAAACAATGTATAATAAGTTAATAAGTAAACTAATATATTTATTGCTTTCCAAAATAGTCTCCATAACAACGGAAAACACTCGAAATAGAAAATATATATAGAAAATAATGTAAAAATAAAGTAAATCTCCAAACGCGCAAATCTAGCTTCCCGATCCAATATTGCCAGCTGTATGATATAAAATATAAAATTCTCTGGAGTAATATTTATAGTTACTAAAGCTACCGCTACTAAGTCATGAATTCATATATGGATGTATACGAGTAAAGCAAAGTTTCTGACAAACAAATATGCTGACGTGCGGGAAATATGGTAATATGATGGGTGTCGTGAGCGACGTTTCGGAAATATTATCTCTAGGTAATAAAGGCAACGCGCTAGCAAGCTGCTGCCGCATGGAAACCTATTTGTAATGAAAATTAACTTAGGGCGGATTCGACCAAAGTTAGTATAAGTCTTATCCTACGAATAAAAGCACTTATTACTCTAGAGTTAGAGAACTTTCCGTTTTACCAAATCTTAACCCGGGTATAACAGACTATCCGAGAGTAAATCGCTATACTGCCAAAATTCATGGAGTAAACAAGTTATCCCAGAGTATTTTAATGGCGACCGCTATATTCTGACAGCTGTTTTCGTATGCTTTGTTGTAAAAGTAGGAAATTTTATCGTTGTGCATTTATAATTTCTTGTACTTTTGTGATAATAGTAGGCTTTATTTTTTTAAATAATGCAACGTTTACGAAATATGATCGAAGATTCTGACAGTGATGAAGAATACATTCCAAAGAGGATAGAGTAAGTCAGCTCAAATTCTAATTTCGTCCCCACTTGCCCGCGCGTCGTATGCTATGTACCGACATGTTTGTAATCACTAATACTGTAAGTAGAAAGGTCGTTAGACACTTATTTCATTAGGTTTATCATATTTATGCCTGTTTCTTAACGCCAAGCCAGCCGCTTCTTATTTTTATCACGGTTATTTCCCATTTTAATTTTACGTCGTACTATTGCGTAATGTATATTCTGATCGTAAGCGACACAACCTCCTCGTTCAAAGGTCGAGGCGAAGTGACCGTGCTGCAGGAATCACGCTTCAAACGGCCGATAGTTTAGGTAATTTCTTTTTACAGTGAAAATAATGGTATTTTAAAAAAGTAAATAACATAAGCACTGCTTTATAGTTAGTTCAGTTAGTATGCAAAGTTTCATGATCTTATTTAAAGTATTTTATGAATAACAGCGGTTTATTGTTTATTCATAAAATACTCGTCGTTATTGGAGGTAACTTTGGATTTTTTTTCTATCGAGAAAATTTTACGAAATTGTGTTTTCGTCTAACATAATCCTTAACATTAATCCTCAACTTTACCATATATTTATTTCAAAATTAATGCTGCAATATTTTCGGCATAACGAAGGATCTTGCTAAGCCATTTGAGATTATATTTCCCCTTAACGTAGGTACTTCATTAAGAACTGCTGATTTTACGAACACACCTTTATTAACTTGACCTGTATGTATGTATGTAAACATAGATGTTGACCATGACCCGTGCGGTTCAAAAATGGGATTGAAAATAGCGTCGCCCCTATTCATCTCTCGCTCACACACTGCCGTTATCTATACTCACACCCGCCGGTAGATTGCAAAAAAAATGTTACGATATGCCTTTTTCGTACGTTCTTTAACTTCAGTCAAACTTGTCATTAGAATCAATCATAACAAAATGCCATAAACCACAAAAACTTGGCCCTACAGACTATCCCTGGTCCTTCTCGCTAATTTTAAAAGCAAAGTGCTCCAAATTCCACCTATTACGAAGAATTATGAATATGCTCATAAACGTCATAATTTAAAAAACCACACTTACTTATTGTTTTCAAAATTGAATATTTCACGAGTAAATTAACCGAAACTATTCCAAAGTTATGAGAGGGTTCCATACATCCATACATACACACACACACACACACACACACACACACACATAAACGCGAACGCGCGTTTATGTTAGTGTGTATGGCATTGATTTTTATAGCGGGAAGTTAAAAATTCAATCCGGTTTTGCTCTCTTTTTTTTTTTCTTTTATAAAACGTTACCCCTACACTAGGATTTTCTCCTGTATCGTGGGGGCAGTTTACAAACATACATTTCACAAGGACAAACATCCAGACCCGGAACAACTACTTGTAGGCCATACAAATACTTATTCCGTGCGGGATTCGAACCCGCGACCCCCAGCGCAGCCACTCATTGCTAAGCTACTGCACCACGGAGTCTGCTCAATTGTGAGCTATGACGCGTTCGCAGTTTTCTTCATAATTATTTTTGAAAATCAACAAGTGAGTTAATATTTTGTACAAAATATTGACATACCATTGAGACATGAGTAACCATTTTTTCATTTTGCCTGTCTGCCCGATCTAATTTTCTAATTGTAAATAAACATCACAAACAAATAGAGTAATACCTAATAATAATAAAGAAGAGATTTTAGTGGGTTTTCGCTATTGGAACTGTGCATGTTGACGCTACGGGCACGATGAGCCGCCATCTCTAATCCCATTCTTTAACCGTACGGACTGTATTGGTGACAATATCCACTATCCCATATCGTCTCGTGGGTATCGAAAGAGAGAAACTGAAACAGGAGGTGGGTAGCAGCATTTTCCTGATAACAAGTCATTATAATAAAAAAGTGCGGTTGCCACCTCGCTTGCCAAGCGTGTCAACAATGGAGAAATTCTTACTGTGAGATAATCTATAGGGAATCTGTCAACATATGCATGGATTTTTATTCTATTATATATATATATATATATATATATATATATATATATATATATATATATATATATATATATATATATATATATATATATATATATATATATATATATATATATAAAACATTAATCGGAATGAAACTGTTCAAAACATTAAGATGTCACATCTAATAGGCGAACAAAAAAAAACAAATAATTGAAACGGGTGCCAACTTCGATAAATTTAATTTGAAAACTTCGCGCAGATCGGGATCCTTTCGAGTGGCTGTGGAAAGACAAACAGCAGCACTTGGGCGCAGTATTGTTTCCAAATGAAATATTGATGAGGTCAGACACCGCCTTTCTTTAGGTGGCTATTTTAAAAGAACTCTAGCACGTTCAAAAACTTTATTAAACAAAGGAGATGAACTTGGCCCGTCGAAAACAAAGTTCAAATATGTCTTATTTTAAAGTTTTAAACATTTGCTACTTGTGTCAAAAAAATTTTTTTGTAGGACCTTGGACCTGGGATTTTGTTTTTATTTTATATTTTATTATTAAAGGTTATGTAGTAAAATCACTCGGTCTTATAAGTTGTTTGAATAAATTAAAAAGGACACAAAATAATGTAGTTTTGTAGTTATTATTAAATAAATTAAAATAAAACTCAACCTTTTTAAATGTATAATTATTTTCTGCAATTATTAATAAAATTTCCTCTAGAAAAGCAGCCGGAAGCTGTAGATTGTTTGTTCGATTTCACTGAAGGTAATGATCTACAACCACACAGCCTATTCCATCGTGTCAGATAATATTCAAATGTTTTTTTTTTCTATTTTAATAACATAGCCTATTCGATCGATTTTCCAAATGATTTCTATTAATCAGTATTAATCTCAACAGATTCGCCTCAATGTTTCAATATTATGACATGTTTAATAGTGAAGGCTATTTAATTATAAAAATTGCCTTCATTATCAAAAATATTTAAAAAAATATAGATAAATATATAGGAACGATTTGTTTTTGCTGTAGTAAAAGCATCAGCTTTAGTTTTTCAGTATTATGTTTACAATTATAAAAATAATTTATTTATGCTTATAATGTATCGTTTTATTATCTACATATCTTTGTATAACTGTTACGAACAATGTCAAGCAGCGAATTTCATACTTGATGATGAGACTTGATTATTTTATATTATTAAGGTGTTTATGGATGATAATAATCCCCGGGATAAAAAAGTCCTGATGGCTTTCTTGCTGGTTTTTCCCAGGTCAGAGGATTTACGCGTACCAGTGCAGTGGTAAAAAAAACATAAGAGTGAGTTCAATAAGTAGGTATTATTTATAATTTATATTGAATAAAAATGCTGTTTCTAGCTCCAGTATTTTTTTGCACTCTTGGTCATTAAAATACAGATAAAGTGAACTAACCGTCAAATGTTGTTAAAATACGAGTATATTAAAAAAACACAGTCATTGATTATCTCAAACAAAAGTTTATCCGTTTTAGAATGAAAAATGATACGAAGTATTTTTGTAGCGAAATGTCAATTCGGTAATTGACATCGGCGGCAAGGAGGACTCAACGATTCGAGACGTCTGGATTATGAGCGCTGCAAAGGCTGCCAAGTTATAAAGGCCGCTTGAAAGTTAACTATAAAAATCTTATTAATGTAGTGTATACTTCATCGGATCCCTTTGATCCTGGAGTGAACTTCGATTATTCTTTGTTTTTTTTATAATCCTTATTGCATACAATGTTGCGTAATTTGTGGTAAAGCACAGTTGTACAATTGGTGAACTTAATACTTTTAATACTTAACACACACACTTATGTACAAATAAACGGCCCCCAGTCCCCGGCGGCCCCGCTATTCCTGACTTCGGTGGCGACCATGGTAACGGCGGGGCAGGGGGTGCTAAGAATCTCCGGTGGAGGTTCGGTTGCCACCTACGACGACTCGACCTGGCAACGTATAACGCACGCACCCTGAGGACTGACGAGAAGATACTGGAGCTGGAAGAAGAGGTAGACGAGTTGCGCTGGCATATTATTGGATTATCTGAGGTCCGAAGAGAGGGGGAGGACACGGTAATCCTCGAGTCCGGCAACTTGTTCTATCACCGGGAGGGCGACCATCTGTCCCAAGGAGGTGTCGGATTTATCGTCCACAAGTTTCTCGTCAACAACGTTGTAAAGATTGGGAGTGTGTCGACGAGAGTCGCGTACCTGATACTCAGAATCACCAAACGGTATTCGCTGAAGGTCATACAGGTCTACGCACCAACCTCGGCACATCCCGATGAGGAGGTGGAGGAAATGTACGAGGATATTTCTAGAGCCATGCATTCCTCCAAAACCCACTACACGATGTTGATGGGAGACTTCAACGCAAAACTAGGCACAAGAGAAGGCGGTGAGCTGAAGTTAGGGAAATTTGGAGTAGGGCAACGGAACCGTAGGGCCCAGCAGCTGGCTGACTTTATGAAGAAAGAGGGACTCTTTATGATGAACTCTTTCTTCCAGAAACGGCCCCACAGGAAGTGGACCTGGTCGAGCCTCGACGGTTCGACAAAAAATGAGATTGACTTCATTACGACGACCAGACGCCAACTGTTCAGTGATGTCTCAGTGATCGCAAGGGTGCAAAACCGGCAGCGATCACCGAATGGTTAGAGGCACACTGAACCTAAACGTTAAGTTGGAGAGGTCTCGTCTAATGAAGTCAACGCTCCGTCCCCCTCGTGCTTTAATCCAGAATCCCGAGACTTTTCAGCTCGAGTTACGTAACCGCTTTCAGTGCCTAGAAGATTGCAATGCAGTGGACGATATAAATGACAAGCTCGTGGAAACTGTCCATACGTCGGAGCTAAGTTCTGCAAGACCCGCCGCAGAAGAACACAAAAACTCTCCGATCACACTCTTAATCTCATGGCTGTTAGACGGGAGATGAGGCTGCAATCGTCAACAGATTTGACAGCATACAGGCAACTGAACAGACAGATCTCCAAATGCATGCGGCGAGACTTACGCAACTTTAATACTGCTCGTATTAAAGAAGCGATCAAGCGGAACCAGGGCTCCAAAGTCTTTGCCAGAGATCTGCCTGCCAGAAAGAGCCAACTGTCAAAGCTGAAGACTGAGTGTGGCAGCATCGTTTCCGAGACACCTGAGATTTTGAGTGAGATTGAGAGGTTCTATGGGCAGCTGTACACATCATCGTTGGAGCCACACGCAAGTGTGAGTAACGATCCAAGAGCAAGTCTTACCCGACACTATTCCGATGATATCCCGGACGTCAGTCTGAGCGAGAATAGAATGGCTCTCCAGCACCTTATAAATGGCAGGGCCCCAGGCGAGGATGGAATTACAGCGGAGCTTCTGAAAGCGGGTGGAACACTGGTACTTGAAGTCCTTCAGAAGCTCTTCAATTCCGTCCTCCATGGTGGCACTACTCTGGAGGCGTGGAGCAGAAGTGCGGTGGTCTTGTTCTTTAAGAAAGGCGACAACGCTCTCTTGAAGAACTACAGACCGATTTCCCTTCTGAGCCGCGTCTACGTGCTGTTTTCGAGAGTCATTACGAATCGTCTCGCACGCAGACTCGACGACTTCCAGCCTCCCGAACAAGCCGGTTTCCGAAAAGGCTTCAGTACCATAGACCACATATATACCCTACGGCAGATTGTACAGAAGACCGAAGAGTACAATCGCCACTTTTCCTGGCGTATGTGGACTATGAGAAAGCCTTTGATTCCGTCGAAATTTGGACGGTGCCAAGTTGACTGTCGGTATATCGAAGTGCTGAAGTGTTTGTACAGTAGGGCTACGATGGCTATCCGAGTACAGAATCGGAGCTCGAAACCTATCCAACTGCAGAGAGGTGTAAGACAGGGTGACGTTATATCCCCGAAAACTCTTCACCGCTGCATTGGAAGACGTAATCGCTGGAGGACCTTAGCACTGTGCTCAATGACCTCAATGGTGTCTCCCAACGGATAGGTCTTAAGATGAACATGGACAAAACAAAGATCATGTTTAATGTCCATGTCTCACCTATGCTGGTAGTTGTTGGGAGCACTATGCTCGAAGTTGTTGACGAGTACGTTTACCTGGGACAAATAGTCCGACTAGGTAAGTCCAACTTCGACCGAGAGGTCAATCGACGGATTCAACTCGGCTGGGCAGCGTTCGGGAAATTACGACACATCTTCTCGTCAGGTATACCTCAATCTCTGAAAACTAAAGTGTACAACTAGTGCGTGTTGCCAGTGATGACTTACGGATCAGAGACGTGGTCCTTCACTGCTGGCCGTATGAGGACGCTCAAGGTCGCTCAGCGAGCTATGGAGAGGGCTATGCTCGGAGTTTCTCTGCGTGATAGACTCAGAAATGAGGATATCCGCAGTAAAACCAGAGTGACCGACATAGCCCAACGGATTAGTAAGCTGAAGTGGCAATGGACCGGCCATATAGCTCGAAGAACCGATAACCGATGGGGAAGAAAGGTTCTCGAGTGGCAGCCTCGTACCGGTAGGCGTAGTGTAGGGCGACCCCCCACTAGATGGAGTGACGACCTGGTAAGACATGCAGGAAGTCGATGGATGCAGGTGGCTCAGGACCGTGCTTTGTGGCATTGCTTGGGGGAGGCCTATGTTCGGCAGTGGACTTGTGGAGGGCTGTAATGATGAAAGGAGTTAAAACAATTTCAGGTTTTTAATATAACAAAACAAAAAGTAACAAATGCACAAACTTTCCTACGAAAGTGTGAAGCAATAAATACAAAGCACAACGGACAAAAACCGGCATACGCTCACGATTCTCTATTGTGAATCGGTTTTGTATTTCTAAAAAGTGTAGAGATATTTTGCAGCGGCGCCACGTTGCGCGAGTTTGTACGAAGTTTTATTAATGGCCACTAAACAAACAATCAGTGCCCCAAACCATAGGGGAGGGCGGTTTATCAATTTGATTCTAGGTATAATATAATTATATACACAATATATACTTTTTGTAAAACTTCATTTTTATTAAAAATATTTATAAAAATGAAGTTCTAACAGGAATACTGTCAGAAATAAAAAGAAAGGAGGCTCAAAGTTACTTGACGAGCTATGGAAAAGGCTACGTTCGGAGTTCCTCTGCGTGAAACAATTCATAACGGCGATATCAGCAGAAAATCAAGATATAATTTTTCAATCATCAGATAATTTAGCGACAGGTCTTCATTAGCGATAGGATATTAAAACACAATGACGCATGGTAAAAGGGTGATAATTTGCGGCTCCGTGGCGCAGTGGTTATAGCAATGAGTTATAGCGCTGCGTTCGAATCCCGCACAAAACAAATATTTGTATGACCTGCAAGCAATTGTTGGCTGATCTGGATGTTTGTTCCCGTGCAATTTGTTTATGTAAACTGTATACAAGAGAAAATCCTAGAGGGTGTATAATGTAACGTGTTAGAAAAAAACCTTAATATATTTTAAAGAAATCCGTCGGCACTTTTTATCTAGACTGCACAACAAAGTAGGTACCTATTTTATAGCATTAAAACTTTCGCGGGACCGCACTAAGAAACTGTAACGTTGTTCTACTCGTATTTCCGTGGTAGCCCAGACAGAACTACTTACGATAGTTACATGCATAGGTTTGAGTATTTGAGATTCTAGTCACGAATTTTTGTGTTTATGAACTTGTTATAAGTTAATGTACGGTTGTTCAGGAGTTAAGCGATAGCTGCAAACTTCACAGTACGCGAGTTTGAACCAGCCGGCACCAATTAATGGTTAGTTGCAATTGACTGCCTCGTTGATCTAGTCATAGTAAACGCGATCGCTGTTCATCTCGGGTTCGAATCCCGGGTTTGGGCAAAATCAGTTATTGTGTGTTTCCGTTATTGTGTTGTTTTCAGCATCAGCCAGAAGTCAGGAAGTTGGCGGTGTTTTTCATCATTTCACCCCCGTACCTCCGAAAGCAAGTAAAAACGTTGGCCCTGTGCTTGATCTCACTCCGGTTGTGTCGGATTACCGTCCAATTCGATTATGAAAGTGCAGGAATAGAGAGTAAACCTGTGCTATAATCCTGTTCTAATTCTAAGCAGATGTCTAGTCTCCATTGAGACTGGCCGCCGGGACCGAAATTCGGTCCGGAGGACATTATTATTTTAGTTGCATAATATGTTATGCATTTCAGAGGAATAAAAATATTTCGAAGACATTCGTGATGTCCAACACACACCAGCGGCCTATCAGGTATGTGAGCATGGCCCCGAATGACAGATTGCAGCACGCAACATAAACCATTTTGGAAAAAAAGTTAGCTCCCTACTTTTTATATGCGAGTAACAAATCTGAAAGTAATTATTACTGAATACATTCGAATAAAATTAAACTATGAAAAAAATTAAAACTTTAAGGAAATATAAAGAATGAAGTAATTTTCACACAGATTCAGAAGTCGGTGCTGAGACATAGTGTAGGAAAGAAGAAAAATTAAAGTTCAATTTCAGAAGCTATTTTATTCATAATTCACGCATAAATTATACAGAAAGACAAAGATTTATAATAAAATATTATTCATACACATTGAGCTATAATGTACTACGTACGTAAGTACATATCACCTTCAATAATTATGCAAAAATTAATTTGTACAGTTTTGGTTCTTTGATTGGCTTATATTTTTATTTAAATTTCACATGTTCATAAAAATCCACCCTTTTGAGTGGCTAAGGAATTTGCAATCTCAATGTAACAACAAAATTTTCAAATAGCTAAAACTTCATTCGGCATAATGCACTTTTCTTAAAATTTCAATGGGACCACTTTTGAAATACAGCCTATTTGCTACTCTTCATTCATCATCGCCCATTCAAGACAGCCAATTGCAGGTCCACTGCTGAAAACAAGCCTCTCACATAGGTTGTTTCAAAGGCTCATTTGTCTTACGAGGAGTTAGCAACCGCAGTTTTTTATTATTTTGGGCTTCTAACAGGAATATTGTGCTGTCCCACTCCTGTTTTTGTTTACTATTATATATTTTATCATTACTCCACCACTACACCATTCACGGCCTGGCTAGCTAATTCGAATCTTGCTGCTATTTTGGCTATAAAAATCTAGTATATTGACCTGGTTAAATTTACTGCTAGCATATAATTAACTATATAAGATAACATTTCACTGAAATATAGGAATCACGCTTAAAAACGAAATAGTAAATGTGCCTTCATCTTTTACGTAATATTTGCAGATATTTCTACCTTTCTCTATTACCATTTCAGCCTTTTCCTTACTTAACCATACTTAGCAGCTTTCTAGAAGACAAGTGTATCCTCATCAGTCTCACGCTTGTTACTCACCATATTAAAGCCCCGCTCTTCTTAATTAAAAACCGATAGCACTTTCCGCTTTATGCACTAACAAGAACTAACGCTAAATCTAATACACATTGATCGTTGCCTCCTTTTCAATTAATTAAGGCATTTAAATGTTAAACATATGTGTATGTCTATATTTATATCTAAACGCTTTTATTTCATTACGCGAAGGCGTTTGTAGAGTGTGAATTTTCGTAACATAGACAAATTATGATGATTTCCTATTTAAAGGCAACTAGTTTTTACGGATTTTATCGCGTATATTAACTTATTTTATATTCCGGACGCTTGACCAATGAGTGATGATTGGTTGGATAGTTATTCACTGCTAACTTCAGGGCAAGATTCTCATCGTATTATGAATCACCTGTGGTAGAAATCGGTATTCTTTACGAGTATTTGTGGTCTATCAAATCTGATGTAGTAGCGATCCTGTACATGTTGACTTACATTTACGGGTAAAATCATGTCAGGTAGCGCTTTCTTGGAACAGCATGAAGCTTTTGGCTTAAAAAAGGCTGACAGCGGACACTATAGCAGTCCCTAGATATACCCACATCTAGTCTTCTGCTTATTATCATTCTTTGTCACCCGTGAGGACTAAGATAGAATGCCTCATCACCAGTAAGTAAAAATGTTGATGAAATTACTACAACAATTTATTTTTATTTTTCATTTTCAATGTCTTATACTATACACGTACGTATATCCTTGCCCTAAAACCCTCTAAGAAATGAGCGGAGGCCTGTGCCCAGCAGTGGGACGTATATAGGCTGTAACTTTACTTTACTTTACTATAACTATACACGAGAACATTACACAGCGAATAAAGAAATGTAGTTAAAGAAATACTTACGATTTTATCGCGTTTAATTTTAAATTTAACTTAGAACAGAGGTAGGTGTGTTTAACATTTTTCCATTTTCAGTTCAAATTGTTAAGAATGTTGTATAAAAGAGATCAAAAATAATTAATATATAACTGTTTGGCAAAGCCATTTTTAACGGGAAATACAAGACTAATTAATTAATAAAGGCACAGTTAAAGGCCGACAAAGCTCAAAGCTCTCTTTTGAATAAAACTCAATTGTGAATCTCGTTTTAGACACAAAAATGATCAAATGCCGGACGGGCGCGTCAAGTATTCATTTATTTATTTATTATAAGCCAGTGTTTGCTTACCACCCCTCCAAATGGTACCTGCTGATGACGCCCTTGATGATAAATCTTACTGTCTTTTTATTATAGAATAAGGGTGTCATCATCTTACTGTCTTTTATTATAGAATAAGGGTGTCAAACGAGCATACAGTCCGTTTGACGGTAAGTGGATGCTGTGGCCCTAAGAAATGTACATCTATCCTCGATTAAAAATAAAATCGCCAACCAATAACCAACAACCAATCCTGAGAACTAAGATAAAATGCCTCGTTTCTCTCCGGATTTCTACACTCTCGCGTCTACGGATTTTTACACTCACCATACGAAACACAGCAACGATATTATACCGTACCGAGCCGCCGTAGAGTCTACATCACCTGAGGATGCCTCGTGTAGAGGCGAAACACGTGTCGTATTATCGTCGATGGTGTGTCTTACCTGGAATAGTGGTGTTGGGAGTAGTGGTGCCGGGAGTAGTGGTGACGGAGTTAGTGCACGCAATTGAGGGAGGGCGGGAGGTGCTCTTCAATCCAAGTTAGACATCATTGTATTTAGTTAGCGGAAGGTTGCAAATTAATCAATATCTTTATTAATTTATTTTATGCTCTTAAAAGATAAGATACGCGTCTTGTTAACATATACACAGCCCTGGGATCTTTCAAAGGCATTTGATTGTGTGGTTCATAAAATTTTAATTAATAGATTTAAATACTATGACATTCGTGTTACAGCACTCGATCTCTTTTTATTATATCTATAGAAACAAGAGCAAAATGCTGCAATTAAAGGTGTCATCTTTATTCTTTATTTTCTTCATTGTCATGAATTAAATGTGTATCTTCGTAAGGACGGTAAATTAAAAGAAAAGATTCCGCACTTGATCGATCCATTTTTACAACCTAAGGCGTACTTACACGCTCATGAAGGCCGTCATGTCATGCATTACCGTATAATGCAGTGATTGACGCCTGCATGAGCGCGTAATGTACGTCTATCAGTCACCATCCGTTTTTCACCAATCATGATTGATGGAATCGATTGACGCCCACATGAGCGTGTAATGTACGACTAAGGCTTTATTATCGCGTACCACCAGTTGGAATAGTACTTAAGTAATTAGTGAAAAAAGATCCCCAAGCAACGTGGCTGGCCCTTCGTTATTGAAATTAGATTTTTTTTATAGATCTACAAACTAGCCTTACCCATTCAAATATTTAGATGTTTTTTATATTTAGACATATAGAGTATTTTTAGTTTTCAAAAACGACCTGTATTGTATTTATAACCAGCAACCCGCCCTAATTTCAACAGGGTAGATCTATAATATGGCGTTAGTTAAATTTATCATTTATCCGTTTTTTTTTTATTTCAAATTTTTCGGATAAAATATAGCCTAGATGACTCCTGACATTGTTTTCTATCCGTTTGTGCAGTTTTTTGATATGAATATATATTGAATAATATATATTTTTATTTACTCTCACAATTTAAATTAACAAGTTAGAGTATAAACAGTGTACACTATGGGCTGAGAGTCTGGTGTCTATACTAGGCGGAAGCCTGTGTTACAGATCACCAGGGTCTCCCCCTCAGGATATTATCAACATAACTGAACAAGTTATTTGTTTGATTAACAATTGAGAGATATTGTATTATTAGCGTTTCATTTCGGATGGTTCAGGAAATCCCAAGAGTAGGCCGAACAAGGTCATAAATTTAAAAATGGTTTTATCCATGTCTTAATGGCACGCAAATAACTCCCCTCTGCTCAATAAAAGGCAATTATTTCGATATTTTTTATTCAACATAGATTATTATATAATACTTATTGAAAATCATTTTTTAATTTACCACTGGCTCGCAACAAAACCTTTGTCGTCAGAAGAACCAGCAATAAAACCCAGCGGGAATTTTTAAACATATTTAAATTTACAATAAATTTATTTCGTTATAATTTTTGAATGCATTTGTATAGAACCAGCATGGTGGCGATTACCTCATTCCCAGGGGTTGTTTTCATTAATGTATTAATTTATATTATAATAAACCTTTTTTATTATACAGACAAATACTTCAATATTATTTATATGTAAAGATGTATAGATAAATTATATTATACGTGGAGTCACATTCGAGCTACGGTAGTACCGTACCGACTGCAGCATAAAAAGGAGTTGATTGTTATTTCTTCATTATCAGTCTACGACAGTCCCTTGCTGGAAATGAGCATCACTCACCTTAAACAAAAGGGAAAGGGTTTTACCTTTATGTCTTTAATTTAATCTAGGAAGGGACTGTATGTAGTCTCTAGTCTATGAAGGAACTTTTGTTTTTTGTATTGCATTTGTTCATGGTCTGTTTTATATGTTGTTATTTAATACTTCTTTGTTTACTGTTTAATTTTTCTTTACGATATTTCCATAAATGCATCTGCCTGTTTTTGTATAAACCTTATAAATGTCTCTTTTATCTATCTTTTGGAGGCTTTATATTCTGATTTCTACTGGATTCACAAAATGATTTTTATATTTTCACGATTACTAGACATTATAATTGAACAAAACTAATTTTAAGAATTTTAAATGCAATAAAATCCATTAAATTAGCTCGATTCAATGTTCTATTGGATTCCTTTACGCAGCCACTACATAACATAAAAACACTTCAGTACTGTAGGTACTTTAAAACAAAATATAATTTTTTTTCCTTTCTCTCTCTTTATTATTTTTAGCTCCTGAGCTACCAAGGCTCTTACTTCGTATAGATAACTTTGATTGGATCTCATTGTTTGTAAAATGCACTAAATATTATAATTATATCATTCACACGTCAACATGCATTTAGTTATCAAAGACCCACAGCACCTGTCTAGTTTTAACAACACATTGTAGTCAACCTTATGTCCTGTATGGGCTAAACATTTTTTTAATTGAGTAGATAAAGTATTTAAAAGAATTCTTTTTACTTGAGTAGATAAAGTATTTAAAAGAATTCTTTTCAAAAGATTCTACAAATCATTGTTTTTTTTTTTAAAATTATAACTTTATAATACTTTTTCGCATTAAATAACGAATCCACAATTACGCGCAGTCAGCCAACACGTTTCAAGCCCGCTGCCCTAAAACTTAAGCAAAGTCATCAGCTTCTTTCCCTAAGTTTTTGTGTAGATAAAGTTTTCGGACTTTGTCTTGAACTTTGCAAGGAAACCTTTTGATTCAAACGTTGTATTTATGTTTCGTAATTTATAAGCTCACTTTGACAAGGTCTGATAACAAGGTAAAGGAAAATAATATCAGTTTTATTATATGTGTAATATTCGGGTAAAAATATAAGAAATCATAATAAAAATAACGCTGAATAATATGCTTCAATCAAACAAAAAGCAGTGAAATAAAAGAAGTTCTAGTTAAATAATAGTTAAATAAGTGAAATAATAGAGTTCGTTTTAATAGTTTAAGCATTTTTATACTGTAATAAGTTAATAAGTGACAAATGAGCACACAGTCCACCTAATGGTAAGTGGATGCTATGGCCCATAAACACCTACATCTACGCTCGCTTAAGAATCGAAATGCGGATGCGTTGTCACCCTGAGGCCTAATATGGAATGCTCGTTTCCAGTTAAAAGGGTCTCCGGTCATCTACACTCAGCATGCGAAACAAAAGTATAATTGATTTCTTATATTTACACGAATACTACAGATTAAAACAAACTAATTTAATTTTAAGGATTTTACTATCCTAAATTAGTCTGCTTGTTGCGATGATTTGTCAGATTGCAGAGTTAAGAAAGCTGTAGGTATATATACCTGCTTAATTAATATTATTGACGGCACCGTGGCCCAGTGGCTTAGCAATGCTGCGCTGGGGGCTGCGGGTTCGAATTCCGCACGAAACAAATATTTGTAATGCCTACAAATAATTGTTCCGGGTCTGGATGTTTGTCCTTGTGCAATTTATGTTTGTAAATTGCCTCCGCGATACAGGAGAAATTCTTAGTGTGGGGTTAACTTTAAAAAAAAAACGAAATATTTGTTTATCACAGGTACGATCATCATTAACCCTTTACATTCCACTGCTGAACGTAGGCCTCCTCCAAGAACACCACAAAGCACAGTACTGAGCCACTTTAAGCCATCGCCTTCCCGCACATCTTAACAGGTCGTCACTCTATTTAGTGGGAGAACCTTTCTTACCCATGGGTTGTCGGCTCAAAAATTTACGAGTTTTATGCACATAAAATAATATTTCTTTTAGACTACACTTACATCACTTGCACCGACGACGGTAGAGAAACGTTTATTTACTCAACACAAATATATATGAATGAATGAATGAATATACTTTATTGCACACCACAAACAAATTTACAGAGAACATAACAGAGAGCAGATTACATGTACAATTTGGCGGCCTTATCGCTACATAGCGATCTCTTCCAGGCAACCAAAGGTGTAAAGGAATAAAACAGTGAGTACTAGGTAGGTGGTGCAATATAAATATACCTAATATAATATCAATACATGCAATAAAATAACATATAAATAACTAATACATTAAAAAAAAATATGATACACATATACATACGTATATACATAAACCTACATACATATACACACATACATATATATATACACATAAATACATACATATACATATACATACATATATCCTCAAATATATACCACTAACAATAACATAAACAAATAAATACAAAACTACATAATCACATAATTTATCCTAATGATTTTCGAACGATTGAGACAAGTAATGCTCTTTAGGAAGACGCTTAAAGACTACAATAGTCTGAGCTTCGCGTATATACAAAGGTAGGGCATTCCAGAGCTTAATAGACTGTACAGTAAAAGATTTATTAAAGGAAGATGTATAGTGAGTTGGTACCCTTAAAATGAGTTTTCTTGAAGAGCGTAAAGGTTCCCCTGGAAGCCCAACAAAACTAAATTTCTCCTTAAGATAAGGAGGAGTAGAAGGGTGAAATAAGACACAGTACAGAATAGAAAGAATATGCATGTTCCGGCGAAATTGGATAGGTAACCACTTGAGACGTGAGCGAAATTGAGAAATGTGGTCAAATTTGCGCAATCCAAATATGAACCGAATACTAGTATTTTGAAGTCTCTCAAGCTTAGTTAGCTGTTCTTTAGTTATGTCTACATAGCTTGCGTCAGCATAGTCGAGAATCGGAAGGAGAAGAGACTGTGCGAGCATAATTTTTGTAGGAATGGGAAGAAATGATCGAAGGCGACGCAGTGAACTAAGAGCGACAAAGGTTTTCTTACTTACCTCATTCAGTTGGCGTTTCCAATTTAAGGAACTATCAAGGTAAACACCAAGATTTTTGACATTGTCAAAGTAAGGGATCACAACCCCATCGAATACAACAGGTGGTATGGAGAACCAGTCAATTCTTGAGATAAAGCTCTGACTACCAAAAATAATAGCCTGTGACTTTTTAGGATTGACATTTAGGCCATATGATTGACTCCACTCATGAATCATATTTAAGTCATTGTTTAATGTAGCGATTGCATTCGGCAAATTCTCAAGAGTTGACTGGGTGTAAATCTGGACATCATCCGCATACATGTGGTAGAGAGAAGAAATTTTATGAGTAATTGAATTAATGAAAATGGAAAAGAGTAAAGGTGACAACACGCCACCCTGCGGCACGCCTGCAGTAATATCACACCAAGATGAGTGAGTTTCATCAACATGAATACACTGCCGACGGCCACAGAGATAACTTTGAAACCAGTCAATTACTGATGGAGATATGTTAAGGGAATACAACTGACTCAACAGTATATCGAAATCGACAGTATTGAACGCATTACTGAAATCTAGCAAGGTCATGACTGTGAGTTGTTTATTATCCATACCCCACCGTATGTCATCAGTAACTTTGATTAAGGCAGTAGCCGTACTATGACCGGGACGGAAACCGGATTGTAAAGAATTCAACAAGTTGTGCTTATTAAGGAAAAGTGTCAGCTGTTGGCAAATAAGTTTTTCAAGGACTTTAGAAAGGAAAGGTAAAATCGAAATGGGACGGAAATCAGTGAGGTTGACGGGATTAGATTTCTTCGGAAGGGGTATAACATAAGCACTCTTCCAGGCTTGAGGGAATTTAGAGGAAGATGCACATGCGTTAAGCAAATGAGTGATAATGGGAGTGATAACATCAAGGAGAGGAACGATCATATTACGGCTAATGCTGTCGCTACCGACAGCATTTGAGGAGATGGATAATATGATTCTCTTAACATCACATGCAGTAAATTGACTAAAAACGAACGGAGAATAATTAGGAGTCGGACTTACAGAAAGAGAACGAAGTGTTTGCAGTTTATGTTCACTATCAAAAGAGTTAGAAGGATTAGAAAAATGTTGATTTAATAGTTCAGCATCAACACTGGGAGGTGAAGTATTAAGAGAGTTTCTACCAACTCCAACTGTTTTAAGAAACTTCCACACCCTAAATGAGTCGCCGTTCTCGACTGATGAATGAATATGGCGTCGTTGTGCATCTCTACACAATGTGTTGCAGCGATTCCGGATTTTAGTGTATTTTCTAAGGTTTTCCTCTGTTTTGTTCCTCTTAAGCTTTGACAATGCCGCATTCTTCTTCAAAATTAGCCTTTTCAGATCATCAGAGAGCCATGGAGCAGGTAAGTGCTTGAGTTTAACATAATGCATTGGCGCGTGTACGTCATATAGCTGAGTGAGAAGGGAATTGAAAAGTTCCACTTTATCGTCAATGCATGGTGCTCTCTCAATCACTGACCAATCTATATTATGAGCATCTTCGCAAAGTTGGTCAATATCCATTCCTCCAAAATTACGTCGCAGAACTAATTTAGGTTTGATTTTAGGAGGGCGTAGTTTATACGAAAGGAAAAGTAAATCGTGATAAGAGAATGCATCAGCAGGACACTGTCCATGCTTGAAAACTAGGTTTGAAGATGACACGATAATTAAGTCCAGAAGGGAAGGAATACAGTTAGGAAATTTGTGAGTAGCAGCAAGGGGTAGGATTTGCATATTACACGCTTCAATTATAGACTCAAGTTTTATGGCCCGATTGTCGCCTTTAAGTAAACAGGTGTTAAAGTCACCCATCAAAATAGTATGACTATATGTCGGGACTAGTGATTCTAAAAGAGATTCAAAAGAAGTAAAATAGTTTATAGAAAGAGAGGGACTGTAGAAAACTCCAAGTAGGATTTTATTCTGAGACAGGGAGACCTCAACTAGCAAATGCTCAGCAGAATCACCAGGAGGCGGTTGACATGACGAACTAACAATTTTAAATGGAAAGTAGGATCTTAGATAGATCGCCACGCCCCCACCACCTCTATTACTGCGGTCATTTCTAATTAGATGAAACCCAGGCAAAGAGTAAGAAGTAGAAGGCAAACAGGGTTTTAGCCAAGATTCGGAAACTAAAATGGCATGAATATTTCGGGATTCAAATGACGCAAGCATGTCGGGATAATGAGCCGGAATGCTTTGGGCATTAATATGAATAGTATTGAAATTATTCACACAGTCTGAGAAACAAGAATTTAAGGTGATGTTGAGTGAAGGAGAAGCAGTTGTACTGTGATAACTAACATTACTAAGTGTCTCATCATCCGAAGACAACGACAGAAACAAATCACTATCGTTACAAATGTTTGAGGATAACATAAAAACTAATTAAATATACAAATAAATACTAATATACAATAAAAAATAAAATTTAAAAAAATATAAATGCAAGATCGAACGGTACCCACACAATTACAACCACCAGCAGCATGAAAGAGAAAGCATATAACACAACAACAACTTAAATAAATAGAACAATAAATTTAATATTAAAATTCCCAAAACAAAAGAAAAAAAAAACTTGTAGTCTAACACCAATAAATTGTAAAAAATTATAAACGTCGGACTAGGCAGTATGGTTATAGATACCTTTGCCAAGCTAGTAAAATATAAAAAGTAAAAATGAATCTTAGAATTTCTCTGTCTACGTCTAAGAATGCTTCTGTCAGCCTCTGTGGTTGCAAAACTCTAGTATTGAAACAGTAATCAATCAGGTAACAACTGTCAGTCTTAAAGTAAACAATAAAAATAAAAAACACAAAAGAAGAAATTAGGATAAACAATTAATCTAAATACCTGTAATGTGGAATAATTACAATTTGAGAAACAATCTTCAAACTAGTGCAACCAATTAGAAATGATGTCATTGAAATATACGGCAAAGAATTCTAAATTAATACCTGATAACCAAAAGTTACAAAAAATTCATAAATTGAGCTGCTGGAGTACATGAGTAAAAGCCAAACTACAAGAAAACACGCCACCTTCATTTTTTAGTCGTCTTCCTAGCCCTAGCAGTAGTAACACAGGGCTTAGGAGCAGAAGATGCCGCCGCAGCTGTCGTCGCCGCCGTCGTCGCAGTCAAAGATGAGGTGGTAGGAACACCACATGCTGCATCAGGAATGGCGATCACCTCAGCCACGGTGTACACCCGGTGCTTCGTGCTATCGGACCCAAGCACCACGACATATCCATTTTGTGACCAACACTGGGATATGCCAAAGCGCTTCCGAGCAGCAACGAACGCCTCATGACGGCCCTTAGTCAAGAACTCGGATAGAGTAACTCCGCTACCCTTTAATTTGGTTTTAGAAAACCAGACTTTGTCACGGAGATCCTGATCTCGAAACTTCACAAGCAGTGCACGAGGCTTGTCGCCACGGGGTTGCCCTAAGCGATGGCATCTAGTGATAGAGCTCACAGTAATTTCAGGGATATTCAATCGCTCCGATAATATCTTACTTGTGCAAAGAACTGGGGTTTCATCTCGGGCTTCAGGCACACCATGCACAAGCAACATCTTCCTCCTGGTCCTTACCTCCATTTCATCTTGATTCCTAGAGAGAAGCTGGAGCTGAAGTTGCAAATTTTCTAGTGCTGACAAAACAAATCCCCTGAAGGCGTTAAATTGTGCATTAATGTTGGAAGTAGGGCTTGTTGCAGGGATGGATGTTCTGACCTCCCTCTGGAACTCATCCATACGTGTAGTGAAATTCAGCGTTAGCTCTTCAATTGACTTCTTAAGCAAATCCATTATGAATATTCAATTAAAGGTTATTCAAAGGTCAATGTCAGGTGACAGTGAAGTGGCAATAATAAGTTTTAAGTTGTGCAGTGAAAAACAAATTATTAATAAACAATGCTGGTGGATTTATGTACTTACAGGTACATTTATATACTTGATTATCCTAGTTTTACTATATTTTAACATTAAAATCTCAGGAACAATTTTAAATATGTCAATACACTTGGCACCTACCCACCATAATGATGGGTAGGTGCCAAGTGTATTGACAAATATATATTTACATTTTCGAGTTGCGTTTCCACACTGTTGACGGTAGGAAGTCTGTCGCTGGCAACATATTAGAAGGGGTGTCAAGTAGCGCTTGTTGCTTATACAGCTTGATCATGGTTTTGCTTTGTTATATTCTTGTAGTATGCATTAACGTCCAAATAAAAACTGGGCGTCTTCAAGCCAAGAGTCAATAGGCTTTTGTTACATTAAGAAAGTGCGATTTATCTACCATCTAGGACTTCATCACCACTTACCACCTGGTGGGATTGTGTTCAAGCACTGGCACATAAGAACAAAAAAATGGCCGGCCTGAGATTAATCGAAAGCTTAAAAACAGATATTTGAAAAAATGACTTTTAAGCAAATATAAAACTTAGTGTGTTGTGGCGGCGTAAGAATAACAACTACCCCATTTCATCCCATATCATTATGTCGTAAGAGGCGTCAGAGGGAAACAAATCAGGAAATAGGCAGCAGCGTCGTCATAATAACCACTGAAAATAAAAACTGCGGATGCCAAGTCGATTGCCAGCGTAGCAACTGTGGTAAATAAAATATTAGAGGGCATCCCTATGAGGGAATCTATAAGGGTGGCTTATGTTCTGTAATGGTGAGGGTAAATATAAGAAAGGAAACTTTCTAACGAAATTTTTTTTTGATTTAAGTAAAGGGTTTGTTTTAGCATGTTCGAAAGAAATCACGTTCTCACTGAATGCTACTATATTTTGTCTAGTAAGTGATGATAATGGAAGTTGTTTTACAGGTAGATTTCTTTTATAGCACAAAGGTGACAAACGAGCACACAGTCCACCTGATGGTAATGGATGCTGAGGCTCACAGACATCAACGTTTAGCCTCGATTAAGAATCAAAATGCAGATGCATTGTCAACCAGTAAAAATGGTCTCCGGTTCTCTATACTCACCATACGAAACACAGCAGCATTAAGCTACTATTTTACGCTGGTATTCTGTGAGAGCGTGGTCCTTCCCCGGTCAAGCCGACCAATTCGTGCTTCAACTATAATACTAATATAACTGCAGCATGGCTCTACCACGTAATATATGTATTGTTTATGTTATATTAATTCTCCGTTTATTATATGTAAGTTTAATGTTTTGTAGCGATTAATAATGTTTCTTTCTTTCTCATAATATGGAAGGAGGAGGATAAAAACATTCTTTAATAACTAAAAGTATAATACTAAATAAAGAACTTGACAAATTAAACAGTCAAATTACGTAATAAAAACCAGCATTCTTGTTATTCATCATCCTGCAATATTTAATCAAAGGCAAGTGGCAAAATTAAAAACTTTGTACAGCCGACATCAATATAAATAAAGTGAGAACATTATCGACGTATTGGAAGTCAATTAAATGCGCATCATTAAGTATAACTCAAAAACTACTGGTCAGGCTGTGATCAAGATTAGATAGAAGACACATAAAAAAACATACAGTCGAACTGAGTACCTTCTCCTTTTTGTTCATTTTTATTCGGTTGAGAAAAAGAAAATGGGAGGAACTTCAATAAAGGGACTCCCGTAAGGAATATTTTAATTCATGGGACAATCAAGAACAATTCACTCTCGGACTAAATAACGCTTACGAAACGTGCGGAATAAGTACCTAGGGATAAGAGATATTTTAGTATATTATAAACAGAATTTTCCGTAAACAAAAAAAAAATAATTTGATATTATCATTACAGAAAAGTAAAGAAAAGTTGATACGATCAAGAGATCGCAAGTCGCAGTTTTTTTTATTATTTTGAGTTATTATTAGGAAGATGCTTGTTGCCGTCTGCCGCTTCAGTTGCCCATTGTCGCTTTTTACGACAAAATGATATAGGGTAGTGGATATTCTTACACTGGCACTACACACACTGACATTATTTTACATAAGATATTACGAGCTTTTAAATATTTATTGACAGTTATTTATTTTGTTTTCTATCAAGCTGAAGTACCTACGCAAACATTTTTTAATTATGCGAAGCATACTGCAAGTCACCTTGAAAACAATTCAAATATAAACAAATAAAATATCATAAGTAAAGATATCTTTTATGACATGAAACTAAATAAAAATTATAGTAAATTAAATGCTTATCGCATGACAATGGCGTGTGAAGTTATCCTTATCGTTTCGTAGCTGTCTTAAAAGGCAACAATGAAAAATGCGGATGGAAAACTGGTTTTCTATGAGGAGCAGCTCTACCTGAAATCCCCAATCCAACTACTAAGCGTGGCGTTTATGAAAAACCAATTCCACCGTGGTCCATGTCCGTGCCAGTAGATCAGTAGATGATGGTTCAGGACTGATAAAGAATTATAAAATTTCGATTTCCTAATGAAATATTAAAGTAGGCGTTGTTCTTTTATTGATAAGGAATATGTTGCTAATGATCCAAAAATGTTACTATATGAATGTTAAAAGCAAGAAATCTAAATTCTTTTTACGAAGTTAATTAAGAAGAGAATGGCTTTAGAAATAAAATGTACATTTTGGCGCACAAAAGTTTTAATAAATAAGTATTAGATTGAGTTTAGCTAGTAATTCCACCTTAATAAAAACCTATATAAACAATTCATTGCTCTTTAATCTTCTAAGGGAGGCGATCTCGCTTGCTCACTCAAATGACTCGCTGAAAGCTAAACCGATTTCCCATATTTAAATTTTCTAAACCACTGTTCAAAACTACGTACCTAATTGCTTTAGACATTAGAGTGAACACATGAACTACTTAAGTTTTAACTGATAATTCTAAACACAAGAATTTTTTTTATAGAAAAAGGGGTAATTGAGCATGCGTTTCACCTGATGGTAAGTGACTACCAGGAAAATTGCAGGTGCGTTGTCGACCTTTTAAAAAGGAGTAAGCTCTTTTCTTGAAGTTCTCGAAGTCGTACCGTTACGTAAAAATCGTTGGTGGTAAACAAATCCACAGAGAAGCTGTACGAGGAAGAAAACTCCTAGTAAAACACACTGTGGTGGACCGCCAAGCAACCAGATGGTGAGGGGGTATCTTGAATTTTGACGCGATATGCGTTCATGGGATTTGGCGGCTGGAATTAATCCGAACAATTCCTCAGAGCACTCCCCATAGTAGAATGCGATAGAAAATGCAAAGGGATGTAACATCTGTGAATTGAGCCGATCAGAAAAAACTCGGTCTTCGACAATTCGAACCGCTCTGCACTGGATGCGGTCAAGTGGAAGGAGCTGGCACTGGGGTGCCCCGGCCCAGAGATGAGAACAGCATTCCATGTGAGGCCGAACTTGCGCTTTGTAAACTTGCAAACGATGTGCCGGCATGAAATACTGTCTCGTTTTGCTGAGCATGGCAAGCTTTATTCAAGTGACCATAAAACTGCACACTATTCGACATGTCGACGCCGAGGGTTAAGATGCTAGCTGAGCAGCAAGGGGAGTGCATAGAAACTAAAGAAATACGACAAAGGGGTTCTTTTTAGCGGTTAACTTGTGTCTTCTGAGGGTTAAACTGGACTAGATTTCGTCGCCACAATCCGAGACTTTGTTCAGCAAAGACTCGACTTCAGACACAAGTTTGTCCCGGTACTCGGCGACGTTTTACCGAAAAATATTGGCACTGCCGGTGTATAAAGCATCACCAGTCAACAGCACTGGTAGCAACGAATGTTACCAGTTTGCATCATATCCTTGATATGCAGAAGAAACAGCGTTGGTGATAGCACGCAGCCTTGTGCAACACCAGCATTTACAGGCTTGTAATCAGAACATGCACCGATCCAATTGGATGGTGATCCAATTGCACAATTTCTCGGTAAGCCCATAGGAAGGGAGCTTCGAAAGAAGCGTTTGTGCCAGAACCGATCGAAGGCCTTCGCTATGTAGAAACTAAAGGCATATGCCTCCCCCATGGACTCTACTGTCTCAGCCCATCTATGAGTCAGGTAGGCCAAAAGATAACCAGCTGATCAACCACGACGAAAACCATGTTGGCGATCACTAATCAGCTGGTGATCCCCAAGGTACCCGACGAGCTGGCAGTTTATAATGGATTTATACGTGGTAGAGCTATGCTGCAGTTATATTAGTAGTATAGTTGTAGCACGAATGGGTCGGCTCGACCGGGGAAGGACCACGCTCTCACAGAATACCAGCGTAAAATAGTAGTTTAATGCTGCTGTGTTTCATAGGGTGAGTGTAGAGAACCGGAGAATCTTTTTACTGGAAATGAGGCATTTCATCTTATTCCTCACGGGTGACAACGCATCTGCATATTGATTCATAACCAAGAATAGTTATAGGTGTCTATGGGCCACAGCAACCACTTACCATCAGGTGGACCGTGTGCTCGTTCGTCACCCTATCCTATAAAAAAAAAACTCATCGAGAGTCGAGTTGGACGAAAGAGGGCCAGTGAGTCGTCCCCGTTGTGCAGAGATGAAAGAGGTGACCGACAGAAATTCCCTTGGGCAGCCTTAGGGAGAGACCAGAATGCACGGGTTCTCGAAGGAAGGCGAAATAGCTTCTCGCAAATTCTGCTGATGTGCTCAGACCTTGTCTCCAAAGGGTGACGGTTACTTGCGACGTCTCTTCCCTACCGTACGAGAAGATCTGTGCTCAGTTTGATGAGGTAAAGTATTTTGATTTCAGCTTATAACTGATTACTATTAGCTTTTACCACTACTACAGTCAATAAATATCCACTGCTGAGCATAGGCTTTCCTCATAAATTGCCTCATGGTGAAATGTTTACTTGGCGAACGGGATGTTATCAAAAAAAGTCACTGCCCATTGCCTGGATCGGTTTTCCTCTGTTGCCTCTTGCGTCACCTGCGGCATGATACGGGGTAGGGTATATTCGTACACCGCCACTACACGCTCGATTGCTGATTAAAATATTAAACCACTCGTATCTTAGTTGCTTCTTTGTGGTCGTAAATTGAATATCAGCACCATTCAATTACTGTGACCTAAGACAACAAAAATTAATCAGTCTATTACTCTTACACCATAAACTCACATAAAGCATACAGGTTCGAAAGGAAGCGCACATACCTGTGGAAAGAGAAATACAAATTATTGCAGTGCAAACATTGCAACACAGTTACGTTCGGACGTTTACACACAGGCGGGAAATGTCGACAATAAACATTACCCTGTCACTTATTATGTGCTGCGCCGTTCTGGACGTTTTCAGCTGGAAGGAAATACTTCACTACATTGATTACTATATGTGAAGTGTATAATTTATATTAAAAAATAGAGCGACATACTTATTATCACTTGAACATGGTAGAGCTATGCTGCAGCATATAATAAATGCAGCAAGAATGGGTCGGCTCGACCGGGGTGGTCGTACCACGCTCTCACAGAATACAAGCGTAAAATAGCAGCTAATGCTGCTGTTTTGTATGGTAAGTGTAGATAACCGGAAACCCTTATTACTGGTAGACAACGCATCTGCATTTTGATTCTAAATCGAGGATAAATGCAGATGTCTATGGAGCACAGAATCCACTTACCATCAGGTGGACTGTGTGGTCGCTTGTCATCATCATTCTATAAAACACAGCATTTTAAGCTTACTTGGGTTACCGGGGGATTAATAATGTTAATAGCGTTACTAGCGTTACTAGTATTCTTTACATAAAAAACATACTAGCTGTGTCATATGGTTTCATCCGCGTTAAATTTTAATTATACACCAATATTTTAAACACATTATAAGCATAACTGAAATGATTTAGAATAACTCTACTCCTATGAATTAGTAAATGCGATACTAATACAAAAATATTTTTTCATATTGAATTACAATTCGTGACAATACTGATTTTTAATACGATAATACGGATTTTTAACAATTAACCTCCAGAATAATTTCTTATACTATATGGATATACAGATAATCTACACACATACACAAAACATATAAAATCGAATTGGCATACGAGTGCACCTGTACTTGAGTAATCGTGTACTATAGTCCTGCCCTGCACTGATGGCTAAACTTTGTTAAAAGTGGCTGCCGTGACCTTGTGATTCAGTCTGGAGGACATTGAATCAACATTTAAAATTTCAAATATTTTTAATGAAATTGAAGTGACAAGAACACATTGACATTAATGCCCACGCGCCCAAGCCCACTCCACGCCATTGCCCGCCAAGACATCCTCAAGGTTGGATGAACATTGTACTGAAAATCTCAGTGTTTTAGTGCGATTTCTCTAGTCGACGTCAAGAGGTTAAATATGGATCAAAAGATTTCTCATTAAAATATCTGTCTGGTTATAAAACATCATTCTACGAAATCAACGTAATAAAGGTAATTTCGATAACTATGTTTCTTGTTGGTTTCTTCCAAGACAGGGGAAATATATAATATATTCGAATAGCAAAAGCATTAACGATGTTTAGTAATCATTTGCAAAAATAACGGTCTACTTTGATTTTTATTTTCCTGTGAACAAGTGTGAGATCAGTGCAGCCGACTCCGAAGAACATCAGTGATTTGTTGCATAAATAATGTGATTACCGCGGAGTGGGAACGTAATTCGCAAGAAACCATAAGAGATACTCGCCCACGCCCAGACGAATGCAAGCTGTGATTTCAGCAAGAGGGGGTCATACTCCATACTAAACTTTTATATGGTTTTACTTTATTAAAGAAAAAAAATCGTATTTTAATTTTTACTTATTAAGCGGGTGCACTGGTGGCGCTTTGAACTTTGATATTATTTTTCATTAATTTAATCAAAATAAATTTAATTTACAAATTTCTGAGTATAATAGTAAAATCTAAAACTATCAAAAAATATAATACTAACAATGGAATCGGTTCCTTGCTTTTTTATATATTGACAAAAATGACTCTATTCTAAACGCTCACTCCTTACAACCCTGAAAGATTACTCAGCAGATAAACGATAAATTAAAAATTACTGCTCGCACCCTTTCCTTTCCCTTCGCATGCTTCATAATTTTCCCATCTAGGAGAAATGTTAGTGGTGCGACTCTCATTACATAGTATAAGATAATACTTACCATATTTACTACACGGGAATCTTTTTCTAAGTAGGTTTTGTTTTATATCGGCGTTCTCAAAATTGGCTCTGACGACTTTGATGAAATTTAATATGGAGGGGTTTATGGGGGCGAATCGATCTAGTTAGGTATATTTTCCGGGAAAAACCCGAGGCAAGAGCGTAGTTCTATCAAGTAGGAGTGCGCGACGTAGAATCCTGCACCTTAGTCTAATTTTTTTTTGTTAACATATAACGTTTTCTTTTCTTTAATTTTTATTTTATTTTAAGCTTTACTATAAAACACTAGGTTTTTCTGCAGTATCGTGGAAACAGTTTACATCCATTAATTTCACAAGGACAAATATCCACACCCGGAACAATTGGGCCATACAAGTTCATGTACCGTGCTGGATGCGAACTCGGGGCTCTCAGCGCTGCAACTAATTGCTAAATCTCTGCGCCACTGAGTCTTTACAGCGACATGACACTAACCATTAGTAATTTCACCGTTTGTGAGAGGCTTTTCATTTTTTATGTAACTGAAATGACAAGCGAATCAAACGTGATCGTAATCGGCTACGGCAGTGAATGGACATCTGCCGCCAACTCAAAAAAGAACGCTACGGGTGCGTTGTCATCTCTGAAAGCTGAACAATTGTACTGGATCTCTTTAGCTTTTAGACTGTAATACAGCAGTGCAGGAATGCTATTTGGTGGCAGAAACAGGTCAGACAGTGGTCCTACCCAGACGGACTACTGGGAAGATAAGGAGACTACCTAGATCGAGAACTAGAAGAAACATAAACAATACATTCTAAGTAGTCACGCTGCATTACGGTTGTAGCACGCATGGGTCGGCTCGACCGGGGCAGGACCACGCTCTCACAGAATAGCAGCTTAATACTGCTGTGTTTCGTATATTGAGTGTAAAGAACCGTAGACCTTTTTTTACTGTAAATAAGGCATCCATCTCAGTCCTCAGGGATGACAACGCATCAGCATTTTGATCCTTAATTGAAGTTAATTATAGTTTTCTATGACCCACAGCATCTACTTACCATCAGGTTGACTGTTTGCTCGTTTGTCACCATTATTATAAAAAAATGAACACAAACCTAAGAACAGAACAATTACTTGTAGAATAACTATCCATATAAGCACTAGTTCAAGGCGCGACTAGAACCTACGGTCCTGCAGGCAAACGCTAGGCCACAGCGCCACCAAACCATCTATTATATTTTTAGCAGAACATGTCGGCAGCATTGTTAATAAGGGTCTTTCTAATTGGTCCAATATTGCACTACTCGTACTTGGTAGAGCCATGCTACAGCTATATTACGACTATACCGGGAAAGCATCGCGTTCTCAAAGAATACCAGCGTAAAATAACAGCTTAATAATGCTGTGTTTCTCACGGTGAGTGTATAGAACCGGCGACCTCTTTTACTAGATACGAGGCATTCCATCTTAGTCTTCAGGGGTGAGAACGCATTTGAATTTTGATTCTTAACAAAGAATAGAGGTAGATATCTATAGGCCGCAGTATCCATTTACCATCAAGAGATCTGTGTGCTCGTTCGTTCCACTTATTATATAAAAAATACCACTCCATGTGCGCTTCTCCAACTGTAGAACATGGCAGACAAACCAACACGGTCTCTGATATTTTTTCCTGTTTGACGCCAATCCTCGGCGGCGGTCTGGGTATTTACTATGTACAGCAGTGAACTTGTGATGGGTTTTTTTTTTATAGAAGAGGGAGCAAACAAGCATGCGGCTCACCTGATGGTAAGTAACTACCACCGCCCATGAACGATAACGATGATAATTTGATTAAATATCGCGATCCACTTTCAAAACAAACATTTTCGGTTTTTTTTTTGAAGTGGCTATCATCTATATTAGCAGTTATTCTTTAAAATATGGTAGAAGATGCAATTAAAACAGTAAATAAGAGAAAAATAATACCGAAAAAGAAATACAACGCTTGTTTCGTAGAATCGGCAAAAATCTGTCTCGGATTACGTAGCGCCTCGCCTGCTATGAACACTCTCTGTAATAACATCAAGAATAATTACGGAGTAATAACAGAGGTTGACGCTCGGCAACTTTTTTCAGTTTTTATTTAATGCGATTGTTACAGTAAAACATATTTTAAGTGTATAGTTTAATGAATAAATCTTTATTTCCCATACTTTTACTACTGTTTATTAATACCGTGTGTAATTAAACAGTAGTAAAATTATATGGGAAATAAAAATTTATTCATAGAACTAAAGGATGCAGTGTAAGAATATCTATTATCGCATGTGATTCCATGGGGTGCCGTGACAGGCACCAGTGCGAGATGAAACACAAGACGGGAAACACAAGACGGGCAGCAGCGTCATCCTGATAACAACACGAAGTAATAAAAAAATGCGGTTGCCAAGCTACCTGCCAAGCGTGGCAACTTTGACAAATCTCCTCACTACCAGGCAACCTGTGAGGAAGGCCTAGGTATAGTAGTGGACTTTCATTAAGTTGTGATGACGATGATAATCATGATTGTTTATTTAAATTAAACGAGGCCTGCGCCTCTGTGGGATTTACTTTATTGTTTAATTGGTAATTACAAATAAATTGTGACCCCGTTTGCAAGTCAGCTACTTTCCTTCTAGATATAATCGTTACGGATTAAAGCTTGCCGATAAGCCACAAACAACGCCCATGAAGAAGCAACGGTCCAGTCATTTAGATCGAAGAACTGACAATATAGGCAAAAGCAGTAGTGATCGAGCTTCTTAAAGTGGAATAAATGAAATAAAATATATTTACTTTTTTGGCGTATAGAAGTAAAATTTCGTCTGTCGATCTCATTTTATCATAAACCTACTAAATCTATTACTGCAACCGAATAAAAAAGGTTCCTTTGACCGGAGAAATAATGGCGAAAAAAACTCTGTTTTGCAATTTTTAAGGTTATTTTTACATAGCATAGTATAAACAGAATGAAAAATGATAGCAGACCCGTCGATAATTGAAATATGTTCAGTGGATGTAAACAAAAATAGACGATAAAAAATTAGGAGCTAAAAATTAAGATTATACCTGAAATGAGGCATTCCATCTTAGTCTTTAGGAGTGATAACGCATCTTTTTAATTCTTAAACGAGGATAGATGTACATAGCTATGGGTAACAGTATCCATTTATCATCAGATGGATTGTGTGTTCGTTTGTCACCCTTATTCTATAAAACTGCTCCAGAGTAGTGGAGCTCTCACAAGCAACACCTGTTCACAAGTCTGACGCATGTGACAGCTATCACCCACCTCGATCATATTAAACGAAAGGCACACGCCGCCACAAACAAAGATTTTTAAGCGAGCATGACATACCGAAGTCCGTCACACAATGAGATGTATCTCCGAAAAGAAACAAAATTAAACTGAGGAATCACGCAGGAGATAAATGGATGCAAATGATCCTGTACCGTGCATACAGTATATGAGGACTTGTGATGATAATAAAAACAATGTTGAAACACTTTTTTATAGTATAATGGTGACAAACGAACACACAGTCCACCCGGTGGTAAGTGGATGCTGTGCTCCATAGACATCTACATTTATCCTCGATCAAGAATCAAAATGCTGATGCTTTGTCACCTGATGACTAAGATGGAATGTCTCGTTTCCAGTAAGAAGTGTCTCCGGTTCTCTATACCATACGAAACATAGCAGCATTAAACTGCTAACTTACGCTGGTATTCGGTCACACTTAAAGTGAAACTTCCATAGTTAGTTAAATCATTTGGTTATCAGATTTCGTATCAGCAGTTTATAGAATGTTTGTATAGTATTTAAGTGTGTATAGTTAGCTTTCAAGTAGAGTGAAAACTATTTTTTTTACTTAGACCCTTCCCATGACGGTAAATTCCCTGAATGTATTGTAATAATCATAGCAAAGGGCACATTGAATACAATTACAAGTCTAAGTTAATAAGAAGAATAAATATGAAACAATTCTTGTCGACCAACAACTCGTCAAATTATCAAAACACTGTTTTAAGATTAAGGCTTTGTCAGCTACATGAAAAATTTAATTAGCTCCTGAAACTGAAAGAAAACAACGGCTCATCTTTCGTCTTTATTAAACATTTTCAAACACAAAATAAAGACAAACACGAAATTAAAATCTGTACTGTATCTGTGTTTGCGTAAAAATGTTCAAGTCTCATTTAACGTACTACGAAACAGAAAGTAAGCCAATAATTCACTTCATTACTTTATAAAGTAATTTAAGCTTAAGGTGATATAGTAAGTCAGCTCAAATTCTAATTTCGCCCCCACTTGCCCGCGCGTCGTATGCTATGTACCGACATGTTTGTAATCACTAATACTGTAAGTAGATAGGTCGTTAGACACTTATTTCATTAGGTTTATCATATTTATGCCTGTTTCTTAACGCCAAGCCAGTCGCTTCTTATTTTTACGGTAATTTCCCATTTTAATTTTACGTCGTCCTGTTGCGTAATGTGTATTCTGATCGTAAGCGACACAACCTCCGCCTTCAAAAGCCGAAGCGAAACTGACCGGGCGCCAGGTATCACGCTTCAAGAGGCCGATAGTTTAGGTAATTTCTTTTTACAGTGAAAATAATGGTATTTAAAAAAAAGTAAACAACATAAGCACTGCTTTATAGTGAGTTCAGTTAGTATGCAAAGTTTCATGATCTTATTTAAAGTATTTTATGAATAACAGCGGTTTATTGTTTATTTTGGAGGTAACTTTGGATTTTTTTTCTATCGGGAAAATTTTTTCGTGTTTTCGTCTAACATAATCCGTAACATTAATCCTCAACTTTACCATATATTTATTTCAAAATTAATGCTGCAATATTTTCGGCATAACGTCGGATCTTGCTAAGCCATTTGAGGTTATATTTCCCCTTAATTAGATCTAGTACGCCACCACTGTAATAACTTCTAAGTAACTTTTCTCTGACCGAGGTTGATTGATTAAAATAACATGAGAATCCCATGTTCGAATCCCGGGTGAGGCCAAAATCAGTTTTTGTTATTTTTTTTGTTAAGAAATGCTCATTAGCAGCCAGTAGTTACGAAATTGGCGGTGTTTCACCCATGTGCCTCCTGCGCTTGATCTCTCTTCGGTCGTATCGGATTACCGTCACATTGGACTATGAGAGTAAAGGAATAGGGGAAACAGAGAGTACACCTGTACTTGCGCATACACTCGGAGCACACACACACACACTATAATCCTGTCCTGCGCAGATTTATAATGGCCACCATGATTGAAATTAAATAGGTGATAGGATTCTCTTACCTACTTCTGAAGTATTTTTGAGGTCCTCGGAGCTGACGATGCATCTGTAGCCTTATTGGTTTGAAGTCGGCGGCAGGAAAGCATGGGCTACAATAGCCACTTACCATTAGGTGGACTGTAAGGATTTGTGACTTCAGTTCTATTAAATATATATATATATATATATATATATATATATATATATATATATATATATATATATATACTAGCTTGCCAGGCAGACGTTGTTCTGCCCCTTTTCGATGACCTTTTGTCATGTCCTATAAAAATCCTTAAATTCACAAAAAAATTGTAGTTCATGGGCATTTCTACAGCATTTATTCTAATTTCGTGCTTCTTCTGCTACACCCAACTTTCTCCACCATACATTAAAGTAGAGATTAACACAGCATTATGAATTACTATACGTGCCTTTTTTGACACATTCTGATTTTTCATAATAGAGTGTAGAGCCCGATTGGCTATCTTTCTTGCATTCACTCGTCGCTCTATATACTTATAATATCTACCATCCCTGCTAAATTTAAATCCCAAGTACACGAATTCATCCACTTGCTCAATCAAGTTTGTAGGTTTAAATGCTGTGACCGAATCACAAGGTCACGACAGCCAAAATTAAAAGACTAGCCATCCGCGCAGGACAGGATCATAGTGCACGATTGTTCGCTCAAGCACAGATACACTCTTTATTCTCTTTCTTTCATAGTCCTTTTGGACGGCAATCCTACTTGACCGGAGGAAAAACAGGTGCAGAACCAACTGCTTTACGTGTAGTGGTGACGTAAGAATATCTACTGCCATATATCGTCTAGTGGGAGTCGTAAGTGGCGACAGAGGTAACCTCAAACCGGAGGTGAGCAGCAGCATCCTTTTTTTTTATAAGAGAAAGATGAAAACAAACACATAGTCCACCAGATGGTAAATGGTTGCTGTGGCCCATAGACATCTACATCTATCCTCGATTACGAATCAAAATTCAAATGCGTTGTCGCGCGTGAGAACTAAGATGGAATGCCTCCTTACTAGTAAAAATGGTCTCCGGTTCTCTACTCACCATAAGAAACAAAGCAGCGTTGAGCTGCTAATTTACACTGGTATTCTGTGAGAGCGTGGTCCTTCCCCGATCGAGGCGACCCATTCGTGCTACAACTATACTACTATTATAGCTGCATTATGGCTCTACCACGTAAACAATCTTCTTGATATGAGCTGAAAATAAAATAACAAACTCCGCTTGCTAACTAGCCTGCTAAGCGTGGCAACTGTAACGGAATTCCCTCCTATGAGGCAATCTATTTGCGGCGCTAATGTGCAGCGGTGGACTGTAATAGGTAGGTAATGGCAATTAAGAGAATTGAATATGACGGCTCCGTGGCGCAGTAGCATGGCAGTTTGTTGAAAGGAAATTCGTATGAAAATTAAAACGTTATGCGGACCGTTTATTATAGTTACAGCCTATATACGTCCCACTACTGGGCTCAGGCCTCCCCTTATTTCTGAGAGGGTTTAGGACCGTTTATTGTTAAATCGAATTTTCATGATTATCCATAGCATAGTACATATATATAAAATTACATATATACAATTTAAGTATCTGTCCGAATTATTGAAATAACTGGTTCCTCATAAGCTCGGAATATTATTTGCATAGTACTATTAGACATAGATAACCACTTTCATTTTTTGTCAGTCCGTCTGTCTGTAGTAAAACTTTACGAACCGATAGGAAACAATGCCAGGAAACACTAGTCTATATTTTACTTGAAAAATATGCGAGCTCATTTTTTCTCTTTATTTGGATCACTAACAGATGATACACAATACTAATTAAAATATAACTGAACACTGCGACTACATGCAATGTGTTCATCTTCTTACAGGTAACCACAACTTACAAATGTATCAATATCTTGTTTTATTTCTGAAAAATATTGATAAATAAATAGATTATTTAAAATCTAATTAACGCCCGATTAATAGATCCCATCCAGGCGAAGACGGGGCGGATCACTAGTCTGAAATAAAAATATTTGCTGCTTATTTCTGACACCTTACTCTTACTCTCAGATACCCTTAGATGTAAGAACGCATATATCTAGTGCTCTTCGTTCGAAATAAACTGTACTGTAATACAATCTATCAAATTAATATACAACAAGGCTTCCTTACAGGGGAATAAAAATTAAAAAATATCTCAATGTGGAAAGTAGAATTACAAAGTTGGAAAACATCTATGTTGCCACAAGAAGTGCGAAGTGAAACAACAGAAAAGCAACCTGCGAACTGTCTACTTAACAATTTAATTAAACGGAAGCCGAAGTCGAGTCGAGTCGCCGTAAGCTACGTAAATCCTGCAGAGCAATATAGTCCTTAGAGCTGTATAAACAAATCCTTTATAAAGTTATGCATTATAATTGCTTTACAAGGGGGTGAATTTATTTTTGAATTTCAAAGCACGCGAGCCGAAAATTCGATCCCCGAAGGTACCAATAGAAATATTAATTTTAGTTTAAGTGCTGATTTATTGCTCACCGGGTCAAAGTTAATGTCATTAAGCCTGCATTTCTGAGAAATTAAAAAATTTCGACCAGCGGCGAACTGTTCTTTGCTCCAAAACCGAGAGAAGTGAGAGAAGGCATGTCCAGCAGTTGAACGTTAAGTTTCGTGAGCGAGCGCGAGGTTGCATCACCTAGCGGTGTCATATCGACGGTTGTAGTGGTAGAATTGAGGGTATATCGAGAAATTCTCACTCGTCTGTACAGTAGAAAGTTTACTGTAGGCCCTATGCCAGAGGGATTCCGCCTAAGTAATGACAAATATAACCTAGAAAAACTTCCATTTTAATTTGCATTTGAAAGGAAATTATTTTTTCCATTGCGTTTCCTGATGGCGACCTAAAAGAATTCTTCACCCCATTTTGTCTTATGAGCATCAAAAGACGCGACTATGGGAGGAGCAATAAAGACTTGATAGCCATCAGCGGTAAGTTATTAAATTAAAATGTTAGATATAAAGTACTCACAGTGACGGCGGGAAGCATTGTATTTCGTAGGTGACTACCTCGTTGGTCTAGTGATTGTAGTAGTGCGACCGCTCATCATGAGGTCCTGGGTTTGAATCCCAGGTCGGGCCAAAAAACCAATTATTGAGTTTTTCGTCAAAAAATTCTCAGTGGCTGCCCGGAGTCTGGAAGTTTGCGATGTCTCACCCCCATACCTCGGAAAGCACGTAAAGCCGTTGGTCTTCACTATGACCAAACCAATTCACCAAAATTCGGTCTGAAGGACATTTATTTGTTGGGTTACTGAAGAGAACCAGAAACTCTTTTTACTAATCGAGGCATTATACCCTAGTACTCAAAGACGACAAGAGAGCTGAATTTTGATTCATAATCGAGAATAGATGTATGTGAGTACTTGTCTAAGGGCCACTTAACATCAGGTTGACTGTGTGCCTGCGAGTCACCCTTCCATTACAGCCTATAAAAGTCCACTGCTCAACATCAGACTCTCCCATAGCTTGACTCTTAGGGATGATTTTGCCATAATAGCCACACTTGAGAGTCGCAATTTTACTTTAAAATGTTTTGAGTTGTTACTAGGAAGATCCTTCTGATCATCTTCTGTTTTAGTTTCATTCTTTTTTATATAGAATAAGAATGATAACCGAGCACACAATCCACCTGATGGTATGTGGATGCTAAGGCCTATAGAAATTTACATTTATCCTCGATTAAGAATCAAAACGCAGATGCGTTGCACCCCTGAGGATTAAGATGGAATGCCTATTTTCCAGTAAAAAGGAGTCTCTGGATATCTATACTCACCATACGAAACACCGAAGAACTAAGCTGCTATTTTACGCTAGTATTCTGTGAGAGCGTGGTTCTTACCCGCTCGAGCCATTCGAGCTACAACCGTAACATAGCTGCAGCGTGGCTCTACCACGTATGTTCTGTCGCCTTTTAAAACACCCCCAAGAGACGTCATGGGGTAGTGGATATTCGTACACCACGAGGACTCATTATAATGATGTTGAGATTTAATTACAGCCACAGTGAAGTTGGTTATCATTTCATGATATATCTGGTTTCGTTTTTCATCATGAAACTTTTGAATATACCTGAAATAGGTCAATTGCATTTGCTTACACAGAAATATCGTGGGAAGCGCTCGAGTAAACCGATATTTAAATCAATATTTTCAATCAGCTTCGGGCAATCTTATATTGATCTTGTAACAATTTTTCGCCCTCCCTATTTACGGTTGAAAGGCTTTACATACACTGTATTGGGTTTTATAGAACTTTTATGTAGAAAGTGCCACAGCAACCACTTACCATCAGGTGGTTGTGCGCTCGTTTGTCGCACTTATTCTATAAAAAAATATTCCACCTGATGTTGAGTGAGCCAAAGATGGCAATGCGCACTGACTTGACTTAACAAAAACCTATTCCTTCTTGAATTTCTATTCTTTATCTTTTAGTTATTAGAAACACGCTGCTCCTGGTTAGTTTCTTTCCGTCGCCTCTTACGACACCCACGGGACTATATGAGGCAGTGGGTATTCTTACACCACCACTATACGGTTAAATACTAATTAGTGTACATATGTTAAGGCATAAATAATCTTAATACAATTTTTAACATGAATAGAAAGCCAAAGAAGACTTATGACAGTTAACAACTGTAGATGGGCCTTTATAATTGTACAGATTCGTTAACACACATCGCGATAACGCGAATATTAGCGAATACTTATTCGTGAATACTTCGTCACTTCGTGCGAAGTCACAAGCACATCGCTCCGCTATCGGTAAAGACTCGCACATCAAAGTGTTTTATCGTGGTGAAGTTCGCTTGTGCGGCCATACTTCAGACGGCCTACAGACATCAAGTGTCGCGGACGTGCAGAATTAAATTAGGATTTACGACTTATTTTCAAGTTAAAATTTTTTTAAGTAATGAGAAGATAAATAATTTGATGAGACGTTTATGAAAAGTTGTCCGCTGTCACCAAAAACGTAGTAAAAATAAGTCCATTTTGTATTTAGCGTGTGTTTATTTCGATAAACTTTACAATGCGCAGCGTGGCCAGGCACCTTACGCAGTAGGCCGAAGGCGTAGGTACTTTTATCACCAGAATTCTATCGCGATGTGTAGGCATTACGTAAATTGGCATTTACTGTATCTACTGTATGCAACACAGTCTTACATGGTCCTTAACCGAACCATTTCTGTTGTCACCGCTACAGCATAGATTTGCCGCATAAAGAGTGGGCACCATCAAATCATAGCTTAGCCGTCGCTTATTGTCCAAAAGTACATCATTTAAAAAAAAAACAAGTCCCAGGGGGATATAACCTAATGACTCCGTGAGACAAAGCCGATTTTATAAATAATATAATAATAATTTAAAATAAATATTGTGAAACTAGTACAGGCTTAACCCAAAGACTACAACATAAACCCGAGTTACCTATCTATACGTTTTCACTCATACTTACCCTTGCCAGAACCCTCACTGTCTAAACCCACTGACCTGAGCACAGTCTAAATCGATTAGTACCGTGCTCCACCTAAACTGACGTCATTAAAAATACACGCGCCGGTCTGTTTGAATAGCTTAACCTACGTTATGCTAAACCATGCGGTAACATGGATTTGGTATACAATATTACCTTTTTTATAAAGAATAAGGGTGACAAACGTGCACATAGTCCACCTGATGGTAAATGGATGCTGTAGCCCATAGACATCTACATCTATCCTCAATAAAGAATCATTATGCAGATGCGTTGTCTCGTTACCAGTAAAAAGGTAAAAAAATACACTAACCATAGAAAACACGACTGCATTAAGCTGCTATTTCACGTTGGTATTCCCTGAGAGCGTAGTCTATACCTTTTTCATGCTTCAGCAAAAAATAAAGCGTGACTACCATATAGAACAAAATAAAATTTTTTTATTCAATATAAATTATACTTATTGAAAGTACTTTTTTCATATACCACGTAGAAAATAGATTTTTATATAAAGATAAATTAAAATAGATACTTATAACAATACATTATTTACTATAAGCTTTAGTTAACCTGAGCACGTAAAATAGAACAGACATCCGCTTTACGGAAATTAAAACGATTTTGAAACGCTCGAAAGGGACCGTTTGCCAAATATTAACTTCTTCACAAAATTGGACTGTTTTGCGGAAGCGACGACTTACGAACTTTACTGTTACGATACGGACATACACAAAATACCTTTATAATCTGTGAAATGACAACTAATTGAATGACTTTATAGGACGATCATGGTTATCTTAGTCTTCTCTTTTTTAAACTTCTCTTTTTAAACTCTTTAATACATACCGAGACGTTTTTATTTAAGGTTTAATAAAGCCTCAATAAACACTTATTTAGGGAGTGGTAACTTATTAGGGAGTGGTGGTGAAGCTAAAGCTGAAAATTAATTAAACATAAATAATTCAAAAAGTTATGTAAAGTAACTTCAGATGTTGTTAAACTGTAAGGAAGTATCCTTCTATAGGTTGTGAGGTTTTTAAATCAAAAGTGATAAATAGCTCAGTTACGGTGAACTCGCCAGCGTGTAATGAAACCTTTCTCCCTGACGGAAACGGCGCTCATAAATATTAAATATGTCGAAATTACAAGTCTTACATACACCCGCTGTAGCAATACAAGACTAGCAGTGTTATAAATTTAACATCATTGACGTTGTGAAAGAAAATAACCCCTGGGAATAAGGTGAAAGCTGCCATGCTTGTTGTATTATAATTCGTATAAGAATTGTACCAAATAGTTGTAGTTATTTAAGGCTATAACAAACATAATCCCGCGGGGTTTCTTGCTGGTTCTTGCCGGGGCAGAGGTATTTTCTAAATAAAAGAAACATATTTTCAACAAGTTTTATGTAATAATCTATACTGAATAATATAATTCTATTCTATTCTAGCATTACAAGTAAAAAAAAAACAATCTTAAAACTAAAGTAAAACCAATCTTAGGCACATGCCATCTTTTACTTATAATCATTAGACTAATAAGGCAGTCAGAAAAAAAACAGTTTGGATTTTATTCAGTTCATCAAATCAATTGTATCACTTTAATATTCAGTCAGTTTTCTAATTTATTTGATGGATAACTTTGATCTCATTATTGAAAAATCAGGTCTTAGTAAAACATATCATTAAGGATTTATTTAGTAAATTGAATTTTTCATCGAAACTTTTTCTTATTCTTTGTTATAGAATAAGAGTGACAAACGAGCGCGCAGTCCACCTGATGGTATGATATGATGTTGTGGTTGTCGATTGAGAATGAAAATGCAGATGCGTTATAACCCCTCAGAACTAAGATGGGATGCCTCATTTCCACTAAAAAGGGTCATCGGTTCAACACAGCAGCATTAAACCGCTATTTTACGCTGGTGTTCTGTGAGAACGTGGTCCTATCCTGGTTGAGCCGACCCATTCATGCATAAATTATATAAATTTTACTTTTTTTTATATTAATCCTTTTTTTGCTAAACATCGATTTTCTCATAACCAATTCAGTAAAGGTATCTCTTCAGTATATTACAAACGTGAAATTTAAAGATGTACAATCCGTGAGGTAGGACCTGGTGTCCTATAGAACAGGTATTGTTTACTAACTTTATTATACACCAGTCTCTCACAAACTAGGGTTCAATACGTTTATAGTTTAACATGTTTGTCATCATAATTCTGTACCTGTTTGTGATGAGAAAATAAATGTGAATTCTATTCTCTTACTATTATATAACATACGACTGATAATAACTCACAGGAATAAGGACATCACTGCAGCAACATGAAGGGCAGCAGCTGAATGCCAATAATATTAATATATTAATATTATAGAATGCCAATAATATTAATATATCGCATGAAATAAATTCGATATTAATTTGAAAATGCAAACGAAATCGAAATCATTCATCGAAGTGGATTTTTCAAATGTGCAGAATCATCGGTTAGAAGCCGTGGTAGGTCAGATGGAATTGTTAATTGCAATTTTAAGCGCTGATTTACCACGTGCTCGTCGGTGAAGGGAAACAAGTGAGGAAACCTGAATGTTTGAGAAATATGAAAAAAAACATTACGAAGACATGTGAAGTTCGTCAAACACGCATTTTGGGTGTGCGACTCTTAGAAATGAGAGAAGACCTGTGCCCGGCAGTGGGACGTACTTTAACTTGTATGCAGAATCAGACGATTACATTTTAATAATAATTGAGCCGTTATGAAAGCATACTTCAAATCTCGATAAAAAATTACCTTTACTGTTCATATGAATGAAACAATATTATTTCTAACCGGAGAGAGGTCAGCCGCAGGACCTAAAGCTTAACGTGCTTTTGCGAGGCACAAGGGTTGAAAACCGTCAACTTGTCTCCGGGCTGCTGCTGAAAATCCCAAAAGCTGAATTTGGCCAAACCCGAGATTCGACCGCAGGATCACATTATCAACAACCGCATTTGCGACCACCGAACCAACGAAGTAAGTAAGGTAAAATAACGCACACCGCAGAAGGAACATTAGCGCGGAAAAAATCTCACGATGTTACTTGTGGAGTATACAGACGTAGCGGCAGCTGCACTCAACGATAACGTCTGTAATTTTGCAAAGTATTGTAGGTACGTATAGTCATTTAATAGTTTCTTGCGCGTTTACAGAATATTTAAGAAGAGATAATAGATCTAGTGTCATCTATTAATAGATCTAGTCTAATATAATAGAGAGATAAGAGATAATGGTATTAGTTTTTATATAATTAGCGGATCACATTTTCATTTTAACCGACTTCAATAAAGAATAACCCATTTCTTTCTTGAGGTCGAATATTTTAATTAAAAGGGTCAGATTACATTAAAGGCGTTAAAATTAATTAGCTAAGATCCGCTTAATAAAATAAAATAAAATGATGCCATTCAAAAGATAACTTGTAAAAAACCCAAGTCTCGTAACTCAGTTCTTTTACCGTAAAAAATAGTGAGATCTATGTAATACCCAGTCGGTTAATTTACTCAGTCCCTACTTAAGGGACCTTCTGTTTTAAGTTATTACGTAATTAGCTAACCTAACAACATCTTATAATGACCATAAACATGTTAAAAATCTTTTATGTTTTAAATCAATAGATTGCCTTGCCCATCGCATGAAAACACAATGCATCTCACAAGTAATACATATTACATTTAGTTAGATTGTTTCGTGCGATTGTCAAGTCAATCTATTTATTTAAAACATAAAAGATTTTTAACATGTTTATGGTCAAAAAAAAAAAAGATATACGCAGTAGAACCAGAGTAACTAACATAGCCCAACGTATCAGTACGCTTGAGTGGCAATGGGCCGAAAGAAAGGTTCCCGAGTGGCAGCCTAGTACCGATAGGCGAAGTGTAGGGCGGTCTCCCACTAGATGGAGTGACATGCTGGTAAGGTATGCAGAAAGTCAATGGATACAGGTGGCTCAGAATCGCGCTTTGTGACATTATTTATTTAAAAAACTACGAATATGTCTTAGTACCGACACATGATAATAACGAATACGACAAACCATAAAATATAACGAATATTTTTTCATTTAGATCGGCAATTTTAACGAGATGTCTAAACCACTTTAAATATAACAAGATGAAAACACAACCTCATAAAAGTATTGTTCAACTAATAATACCGCCTCGACTCGATGGTGTCAGATGTCGCCCAGACTCGCACGGCGTATCGTCGCGTCGATCCTCTCAGGATAATGACTTTAGCACAAAGCCTTAATACGATCAATAGACAAATATTGTCTTTCATACACGTTTCGAGCGAATATTACAAGATAAATTATTTTAAGTTTACGTTGTACATTTAAATGAAACTAGTTTTATATTCCCGACGACGCGATAAAATCAGTAAAATTTAGTTTCAATTTAAATGTGTAATGTATGCGTAAACAAAACAACACATCTTTACGTTATCCACGCACACTTCACAAGTGTTTTCTTAGAATTTGCAAAGATGATTGGTTTTTCGATTCTTAATCACGCTAAATACTAAATGAATTTTACAAACATAAGGAGAGCAAACAGCCTTTATACGTCCTACACAGCTGGACACGCCACTGGGATGATCTGAGGAATGATGATCGCGGTGACTTTTCGTATCTTTGATGGTTTTACTCACTGTCACCGATCTGTGTAATTTAGTTTAGATGTGTCCCGCTTATTGTCAAAGGACCGACAGTAAGCCCGTTCTTCGACATTCAGGGTGCGAACACACCGGTGTTGATTGTCCGTCGCAACCATAATACGATATCGAATCGAAAATTATTTAAATTATTTATTAATAATTAGTAGTAATAAAATTAACTAGTATCAAAAATATGTATAAACACTTATGCATGTTTTCTAAATACAAAAATAAATTATGTTTATTTACAAAATTGTGGTGCGTTTTATTTAAAAACAAAACCGTGTAGTGACGATACCACTACCCCATGTAATCCCGTGGGTGTCGTAAGACACGACAGAGGGAAATAAATCAAGAGATGGGCGGTTGCCAACCCGCCTGCCAAGCTTGGTAAGTATGGAAAATATCCCTATGAGGAAATCTATGGGGGAGGCCAATGTGCAGCAATGGACTTAATATGCTGTGACGGCAACGGTAAATAACAACAATACCAGCAAATAACAAAATCCTTATTAAGTTAATTGGGAATAATTTTCAGTTTCAAAAGCTTTTCTAAAATTTATATTAATGATTATTTAAATAAAACAACACCCCACGCCAACACTAATGAATTGTTGACCTGATTTAAAAAAAAATTAAACCCGCACCCCTTTTGTTTTAAAATCTTGCTACAATCTCCCCAGGGAGTTACGCAGACCCCACTGCAAGCCAAGCGGAGCCGATTAGTGAAATTGACGGAGATGTAAGAGAGGCTTATACATATACACTTCGGACTTCCGTTTTTTCGACTGAAAATTAAATGAAATCAAATTGAACGAAAAACCTATATTTTCGTCGTAAATCGAACGACGAAATGTTTGTGAAACGCAAACATTTTCAACTTCCCGCTAAGAAAATTGAAAATTTTCGAATATCGGGATGTATTGTTTTTACCGTTTTTCGAAAATTTAGTTTTCATCAAATCTTGACGTCTTGAGGCCACAGAAAGCCACCCTGACAATTATTCTGGTGTCTGTATGTATGTACCTAAATATAACCTCTTATAACTTTTGAACGGCTTGACCGATTGAAATGAACTAAGCGGATTTCCAAAGTGTTTCATCAAACATAGATTTCCTACGAATTTTAACTAATTAGGACCAGTAGATTTTGAGAACCTTTCGCCCTCCCTTAATTGCGTGTACTATCCCCGTCATCATTAATCCTAACACCACTACAAAAGGAAAGACAAATTATTCGAGGCGAAAGCCCATAAACGAGGCATCATAAGGAGAAATATGGACTGCGATGGCTAACCGCTAAGACTCTTTTTTTTAAATTAGTATCATATTGAGATAATATAACATAATAAGACTAGTGGGAGCAATGTAACAAGCAAGAAAACAAACAGTCAACAAATGTAATTAAAAAAAATATTTTACCCCCTTACGTCTTCTACTATATTCTTGCATTGTCAGCCAAATTTGAATTATATTTATTATAAAGAACAAATTAAACTTTTAGAATAAAAAACACACTCAAAGAACTAAAAACAACATCATCATCAAACATACAATCATCGAAATCGATTGACGCGATAAGGAACTATTCGCCTATATGTTATCTGATGTCCTTGCAAATTTAAAGAGTTTTAAATTTTCTTATGGATCCCATCACCAGATCTTTGCCAAATGAATAGGGGACTACTCCCTTTCAAAAAAAAAGAATCATTGATATCGGATGACGTCGTGTTAAATAATTATCGAAGAACATACGTAAAAAATATTCCAACCGAACACAGTCGATTGAAAAGAATCCGTTCAATTAGTAGTTTATTATCTATAAATTGTCCAATTACCCTCGCAGGCGGACTGCGTTAAATTCATTATAATATACATAAACACTCACGCCTGTCACCCAGAGGGGTAGGCAGAGACTACAGACTTCCATTTAGCACGATCCTGACGTACCTTTCTCGCTTCTTCCACATCCATATCCCTAGGCATACATGCTCGTCGGTTAAGGGTACTCTTTTCACCCATGAAAACTGCATTAGAATGCCTTGTTTACAGTGAACAGAGATCTCCGGTTCTCTGCACTCACCATACGAAACACAGCAGCATTAAGCTGCTATTTTACGCTAGTATTTTGTGAGAGCGTGGTCCTTCGCCCGCCATATGGCTGCTGCATGGCTCTACCATGTCGGAGCTAATGTTGCTTCTTCATCGAAGACGTTATTTATGAACAGAATACATGAGAAAAATCTTTATTAATTTTACAAATACAAAGACATAATAAAAAAAATCAAGAACAGAAATAAAATAAATTGGTTCCAACTTATTTCACTTACTAGTTAAGGACAACGTATGTAACCGCCAAAAGAAATTCACGTTAGCTAAATGCTACTGTGGATATATCACCGATTTTCAGGTGACGCCTACGGGAGTGACTCACGGGCAATCTGGATACAATTTGACTACTTCCTTTCCCAGCGTTCTCGAAGAAGTTTTAACCAGATCCGACCCATTACAAAACGAAAAAATTTAATAAATATACAATGGTGACGTCCAATTTTTGAAAGATTTACCCAAGTGTAAAACATGAGTGAAAAGCATGCAAAGGGACGTCCAAAGAGCATGGCAAACACGTTCATGTGGTGTTTTCAAACACTGTGTAACCTTACTAATACATAAGCAAGTACAGTACACTTTTCTAAAAGGTTAATTTTTATGAACCATTGAAAACTGATTGAAACCCTTTATTCATCCACTCGAGCAATTTCTAAGAACGGGTTCTGTGAGCCGCCTGCTAGTAATGCTTTGGGTGAGCGAATTAGCAGTCGGAATTAGTAGATAATGTCAAGCGTGGCAACTATGGCAAATATCCTCCCAAAAAGACGCTCTATGTAGGCGGCCTAATTTTATGACAGTAATAGATGGAGAAAGGTTTAGAGTTATCGAGTTTACATTTTATAAATATTTCTTATTTCACCCAGGTTACCCTCCCCTCTATCGTATCATACGACACCCACTGGATGACATGGGTGGTGGCTATTCCTATAAGTCTCTTTTAAGTGTTATCTTGATATGTATGTAACATTGTAATGCATTATATAAACTATAAATAATTGAAAAAAAAAAAGAACCTATAAGTGAGTGGTGGACGCTCGAATTGCACCTAATCCATTTAATTAACTTCACAAGCTACGAATACGCAAGGTGTGAAAAGAATTCTTTGCATAACTATAGAACAACTTCATCAACGTAACTCTCGAAGAGAAGGAAAATTCATGAGTTTAGATAAGTTTTAGGAGAGCGGGATTGAATCGTATTTGATCGTTACGGTGAGTCATTGTGGAATTAAATGGAATTTTTATACAGCTTCAATTAATTTCTTCATTAAGGAAAAACAGGGTTGGTGGTAATATTATAGACAACATAGATTAAGTAAGAGGGTTGATTAAATCTTTTATCTGGTAGCTTTTGGAAAATGTCATTTGCCAACGGTTTTATTATAATTTTTTTTTGTAGAAGAAGTGCAAACGAGCATGCGGCTCAGCGGTGTATCACAGCATCCTCTTACTATCAGTAAGAGGATGCTGTGATACACAGACACCTACATCCACTACATCCATCCTCGATTAAGACTCAAAATGCTGATGTATCGGCACCTCTGGAAACTTAGATGGAATACTGGTAACGAGTATGAATAAAAATGGTCTTCAGCTTCCAGTATAAGGTCATTCATTTAAAATTCTTAAAGTATTGTTTCTTTATGACTCAGCTTGCAAAGAGAAGTCAAAGTGCAATAGTCAGCGGCGCCGCTTTGATGTGACGTGGCTAGTGTATGCTGTATGTGTATTGTGGATACTTCTGAACCGGATCGCCTGTACTCATATAACTGAAAGCTTCTACTGTTAGAGTGCACTTGTATTTAACTGCGAAGTTTAACTAGTTTTATTTTAAAAATAAACCAACTCACTGCTATGAACCAGCGGAGAAAGCGGAGAACGGACATTTGGCACGCATGCACATGCTCGTTGTTTATGGGTAAATATTCTCAATTTGGGTGAGAAATAGCCCTCTCTTGAGGAAACCCACTATGGAGCGGGCGGCGCTAATTAGGCCGTGGATGTGTACGAAAGCGTTCCCGTGGCTCTACCACTATGCGGCGATGTGGAGCACCATGGGGTTTTAGTCGGTGCAAGTCCAACATAACCCATCCTTGCCCCCGCGAAGCGGGTATGCGTAGGCATTTCCCCATGTAAAGAAGGTACTCCCTATTCAGTCCATCTTTAATAATGGTGTTCAGTTCCAATAAAATTCTGAAAAAACAAACTACACTGTTCTTTACGTTTTGTTTGAAAAAATGTGTTCAATATGTATAAAAACAATAGTATAATAATAATAATAATATGTATAAAAACAATGTCCTCAATATTAATGAAATTTAGTCAACTTACTAATACAGCTTCCGCATGACACGATATATATATATATATATATATATATATATATATATATATATATATATATATATATATGAGGTATGTAGCGATTTCAATGTTAAAACTATGGTGTTTTGCAATAATTACTTTCTTTCTTTCTTGTTTTAGCTACTACACGTGATCTTGATTTTGTCATAACAGTATCAAAGCATTTCTCCTCGTTTTCCAAACGTATTATTATATTTTACTAACTATATAGTTTATACTCATGAAAACTCTATTTCAACTTTTAACACGCGACGTTTCTAACCACCTGGGGGTAATTGAAATGAGAATGTTATTTTATTTGAAGCGCGCTCGAGAGGTAAGACATCTGTATCTAGTCGCTTAATTGAGCCTTCTCTCACTCAATAACAAGCTTGAGAGGTATATCTCAAGCTAATTAATACAGGGAGCGAGATAGATGGATTTATTGATGGCTTGTCGTCGATTTAATGTTTGCATGCTGATTGTAATAACAAATAATTTATAATCAATGCGTTTACTTACGCAACAGAAATGTGTACCTAGTGCATTTATATTTAATTAATAGAATCAGGCGTCACTTAGCGGTCAGCCACTACGTTATCTACTTCACCTGAGAACGCCTCGTTTAAAGGCGAAACACGTGTCGTACTCTCCACAGTGGCGTATCTTCCTAGTTAGTGATGTCGGTGTTAGTGATTGCAGTTGCAGTTGTTCATACATATATATAATTAAACTTGGCTCCTCTTTATTAGAAAAAACATAAACACATAGTTTGCAGTACATTTTAAGCCGTTATTTACACATTTAATCGCTTGATAGACGGATTGGTGATCGGAGTACAGACGTCTCGTTCCATTGACCCTGCTCTCTGTCGGCTAGATATCTTATGTGTATTTAGTGGACTATTTCGTGCCGCATATGACGATAATAGATGATGATATCTATTTTTTTCGACGAGTAAGAGTAAAATAATGAGTACCTACTTGATTAAATTTTAATTAAAAATAATTTAATTTTTTTTTAAATACAAAATATAATTAAACTTTTAATTAGTACCAAATCAAATAGTAGTGAACGGCAACAACAAACATTTTCTTAATTCAGTTCAATAAGGAGGCTGCGTTTTGTTTCTTAAATCTAAAATGGGTACAAAGTTTTCCCTTCACGTATTAATAAATGCATGAGCTAGAAGCTGCACGTAGGTATGTACGGTATGTAATGGAATTTTATAATTCAGTTTTCATCTTAGAGTACATAAGTAGTTATCCTATGAATGAATATCTCTAAGGTTTTCACTCACTGGACGTCTGAATTTCCTAAATTTTTGCCGAAGTATTAAGAACCGATGACAAATAATCTATGACCTAGTGTTCTCACTAAGATCATGACAGCTCATGCTAAATGGGTGTTAAGTTTTTTTATCTAATAATGTTCTCTAATATTACTTGCCTACTTTTGTTTTTGTTTTACCTTTTATATGAACTTTGATTATATACTAAATGAAAAATGAAATTGTTTATTGAACACCCTCAGGAATATTAATAATTAAATAATAAAAATACTTAATCTATGTTGTCTATAATATCACCACCAACCCTGTTTTTCAGACACACTGCAGCTATTATGGTTGTAACACGAATGGGTCGGCTCGACCGGGGAGGACCACGCTCTCACAGAATACCAGCGTAAAATAGTAGCTTAATGCCGATGGTTGCGCGGAAACCCATTCGTATTTATTTTATATTGGACGGTAGGTGCCAAGTCGCTTATTCCTTTCCGAAACGATATCATTCATACCCTCCTATCGACACATCAGGGTGGTGGGGTGGGAGGGGCAAGAAGATGATTCTAGAATGTCACGTAATCATCGGAACCGAGGATATATAAGGCACGCGCGACCGATGCGCGACCTCTTCCCGCCGCGCTCGTCGTTGAAACTACAACGCTTCTCTCCCTACGTACCCCTGGGGCCCCAGAGTGTCTGTCCAGAAGAAGTTCCAGAAGTTGCATCTATAGTGCTCTACAGGATAGAAGAAACCCCGGTGAGTCAGTATTCGTTTAATTACTGCCTGATTAATATAATTGTTTTAACCCGCTCCAATTTTGTGTTTTCCTAATCAGGCAGGATTCCTTTTCATCGACTTGGCAAAAATAATAGTTTTAGTTTTAGGGAAGAGCGAGTGCATTACACCGCATGCTATAGTAGTCGCTTTTACGTAAGCGTAGAAGCAATCGCATATACAGTCCACTTTAGTTAATATCTCGCGTAATAGGTTTAAGGTTCGACCGGGGAATTAGACTTCGGCAGCCTTAGACACGTGGCTCCACCAGCCGATATGTTTAGTATGATAAGTGTAGAGAACCGGAGACCCTTTTTACTGGAAACGAGGCATTGCATCTCAGTCCTCACGGGTGACAACGCATCTGCATTTTGATTTCTAATCGAGGATAGATGTAGATGTCTATGGGCCACAGCAACCGCTTATAATCAGGTGGACTGTGTGCTCGTTTGTCATTCTACCCTATAAAAAAATTGAACCGACTTTGATGATAAGCGTTCGTTACGTGGACAGAAAAGAATAATAAGCTAAGACTCAAAAACTTATAGGAAAAGATTGGATGAAATGCTGATTAATAAAGTGGCAATCCATCCCTTGCTACTATGGCCATCTCTACCGGGCACTGCGAGAGAGAATGCCAATCGTAATTTGGAAAAAAGTAAATCATGGACTGATTATGTTGAAGTTCAATAATATTATGTGACATTCTAAGAGTTTAATGTCGAAAGTTTAATCAAAAGTTGATTTTTGTTAATTAGTATTTGTAGTTATTATTTTACTGGCTTATTAAAAAACTATGGCCAATTCCTCCGGACTTACCCTAGCAGGTATATATGTTTTACACAAATATAGATAACTCCCATTCTTTCACGCTCTCATGGTTCATTCGAAATTCGAATCAGTACGAGTATCATAGACATAGATATTTTACGTTACATATTACTTCTCAAGAATTCGATGTTAGATGTTCTGTAAAGTGGCGTAAGTACTCCAGCGTTATCTAATATATCGCTCATTTGGTGCAACAATGACGTAATTACACTCTTTTTTAAAAACAAGTTAAATATGTCAAAATGTGCGGAAAGACTATTTACATCGGGTGAAACATCGACAGAATTGAATTTGTGGTGATTTGTCGCGAGATGGCGCGAGTGTCTTTGTAGAATTAAGTAAAATGGCGCCATTTCTGTTACTACAACGTCTGATGGCCAGTTACGCGGGGCGTCCCGCTGAGTGTGGTTGTGATTGGGAGCTACAACGACTTAAAGGTATTTATGACATTTAATCCGATAAATTTTGTTGCAACAATGTCTTAATTGAGTAATTGTGGCGTTGTTGCTCCAAAAATTAGTGAGTTCTTGGAGAAACAATAACAAAATTGCGTAATTACGTCAATGTTTCTCCAACTAAAGTATCTTCTTGGTGAAACAACGACAGAATTTTGTAAATATGTCATTATAGCTCCAAATATGGTAATTTTTTAAAGATCAATGACAAAATTGAGTAATTACGTCGTTTTTTTTCCAGATAAATTATTAAACTGCTGAAACGATGTCAGAATTGTGTAATTACGTCCTTATTACTGCAAATAAAGTATGTTCTTTTTTGAAAATAGACGGAATTACGTAACTGTGTCATTGTTATTCCAGTACGATTAGGTGTATAATTATATAATTATAATTTTGACATTTTGACAGTGAGAAAAAGTATGACTAGAAGATAGTCAAATGTATTAAATAATAAGCCTATAATAACCAATACTGCTTAATTAACTAAATTAATTTAAACTTTCAGTTAAGAACATAATTAATGATGGATAACCGTGCAAGACGATTGGTTAACTATTGTACAATGGAAGGGAAAGTATTACCATTTGCAAAACCAAATGCTTCAGAAGTTAATAAGCGATTTAAAGATAGATAGATTGAGAGAAAGATAGATTGTAAGTTTGTAGTATGTTAGTTAATTCTTATTTAATAAATCACAATCAAAAGTACCTACCTCATCCACCTATTAAAAGCAAGTAGTAATCGGTTGATGAGATAGACCGTACTTTCGGTTATGATTTATTAAACAAATATTTATTTTTGTTGCAGCGAATGATAAAGATACATTTATAACAAAAAATAAAGTAATTCGTTGTGAAAATAATATGCCACAATATGATGTACCTGACTTAGACATAAATGCATCAAACTTTCAAGCTCCAATTGATTCACCAACTTGTGTTAGCCAAACTATGGATTCTGATATGACATTGGAAACAAAGTCAAAGTCATTGGCTTATGATAATGTACCGGAAATGAATACACATTATGATGCAGATTTTTCTCCAGACGACAGTGGAGAAGAAAACCGTCCTGAAAAAGATAAACGTACATATCCAGTAATAGGTAGTAGACGAAGATCATCATCATCATCGAATTCTTCTTCTTCAAGTTCTTGCACATCATCGAGCTCTTCGTCATCTAAGAACACTTCTACACAAAGTGTTGCAATTTTAAATACCTGCAACGTGTCGCTAATAATCACCCTGGTTGTAACATCACATTTTATAGCGACAATTGTGGCAGGCAACAAAAAAACAGGTTCATTTCATTTGTTAAGAACTTTTTTGTAGTTTTATGCAGTGTCTAATATTTTCTATATTTTTTTAGATTTATATTTTCCATGTACTTGTATGCAGTCAAAACTCTACCAATCAATAAAATCACACACAAGTTTTTAATAAGGGGACATACCCAAAATGAGGGAGATACGGCCCACTCCATAATTGAAAAGGCAATAAAAAGAGCTAAAAAATCGGGCGCTATTTATGTACCAGATCAGTATGTACAAATAATAACATCTGCAAAGATAAAACGTAACCAATTTATTGTTGAAGAACTGAATTTCGATGATTTTTATGATTTGAAAAAATTATCGGACGAAATCGAACTTAACACTGTCAAAGATGTAGAATGAAACACCATAAAAACCTCAGATCTGAAAGCAATAGAATTTACAAAAAACAATGATGCAGTATACAAGTACAAACTCAAATTCGACGATAACTGGAATGATGCTGAAATAAAAAAAAGAAACAAAGATCTACTAGTCAACGAATAACTAAGGCTATAGAAGATATCAATGTGGTTCCAGCGTATACTTCAAAAAGAGAAATTTCCGCAAACAAGATAAATGATTTAAAAGAACTGTTACAAAAAAACATAATTCCTCGGTATTTCTCAGCTTTTTATGAAAGTATTTTCTAAAGTTTTTTTGGTTTCTATTATTTAAGTATTTTTACACTTACGCGCATACTAGTGCATATCACTTAGTTAAAAGTAGATAAGTAAATAATCTGTGATTTTGTGCCAATAAGACTTACAAATTGTGATCATAGTTAAGTATTAAGATGTTTCCCCTTTTAATCTTAAGTAAACCTAGTGAACACCGGATATACCTACATGGATGTTTTTCCTTAAGTTTATTTTTTTAAACATTCATAAATAAATGTTTACGTTGATTAATTAAATTATTTAGTTTTATTTTGTCTCAAATGCAAAATTTCCTAGCAGACGAGTTATTTTTTATATTGAATTCTGAAGCAACAGTGACGTATTTACAGGTACCTTCTTTTATTTAGGTTTATAATCTAGGTTATGTTTTATGTACAATGTACCGAGTAGATTGGGACTATAATAGAAACTACATATATTGCACTTACATTTAAAATTACGACAATTGTAATAAGTCCCCTCAAAATGTCATACCTTTAATAGAAATCTTTGATTGGATCTCCTGAAAAATTTCTAAAAGTGTAATTACGTCATTGTTGCACCAAATGAGCGATATGTCTAGTCAGTTTATCGCCCGTTAAACAGATATTGAATATTATACTGTGAAATAGATATTGTATATTATACGATTTGTATCGCCCAAACTAAGGTTCTAGCATTTCTGCGTTACACTAATTACATAATAATATTTAATTTCAACACCTAGACCATTCTATTTGTGTGCTATCAATATGTGCATATATAACACTAATTTGAAACTGTCTGTCAACAGGTACGTACTATATTAGTCCTGCTGAGATTGTCGTCAATATTACAATGAGTTTAAACCGATGTTGGTTTATATAACCTAAATTAAAATTTGGCAGAGACACAAAACGCAGCCTCCTTATTGAACTGAATTAAGAAAATGTTTGTTGTTGCCATTCACTACTATTTGATTTGGTACTAATTAAAAGTTTAATTATATTTTGTATTTAAAAAAAAACTTTAAATTATTTTTAATTAAAATTTAATCAAGTAGGTACTCATTATTTTACTCTTACTCGTCCAAAAAAATAGATATCATCATCTATTATCGTCATATGCGGCACGAAATAGTCCACTATATCTAGCCAACAGAGAGCAGGGTCAATGGAACGAGACGTCTGTACTCCGATCACCAATCCGTATATCAAGCGATTAAATGTGTAAATAACGGCTTAAAATGTACTGCAAACTATGTGTTTATGTTTTTTCTAATAAAGAGGAGCCAAGTTTAATTATATATATGTATGAACAACTGCAACTGCAATCACTAACACCGACATCACTAACTAGGAAGATACGCCACTGTGGAGAGTACGACACGTGTTTCGCCTTTAAACGAGGCGTTCTCAGGTGAAGTAGATAACGTAGTGGCTGACCGCTAAGTGACGCCTGATTCTATTAATTAAATATAAATGCACTAGGTACACATTTCTGTTGCGTAAGTAAACGCATTGATTATAAATTATTTGTTATTACAATCAGCATGCAAACATTAAATCGACGACGACGAGCCATCAATAAATCCATCTATCTCGCTCCCTGTATTAATTAGCTTGAGATATACCTCTCAAGCTTGTTATTGAGTGAGAGAAGGCTCAATTAAGCGACTAGATGCAGATGTCTTACCTCTCGAGCGCGCTTCAAATAAATTAACATTCTCATTTCAATTTAAGAGCATCTCCCGCCCTCCTTCAATTGCATGCACTAACTCCGTCACCACTAGTCCCAGCACCACTACTCCCGGCACCACTACTTCCAACACCTCTACTCCAGGTAAGACACACCATCGACCACAATACTACACGTGTTTCGCCTCTACACGAGGAAAAGAAGAAAATTATAGAAATTCCTGCAATATAAAGCAAATGAAAGTTTTATTTACTATCTCAATACGTTAACATGTCTTAAATCCTTAGTTAAGCAACAGCACAATGAACTGGCAATATCATGCGAACAATGCGTTTGCATTTGAGCACCTCTGCCCCGGCTGTGAGCTCTCCCCAACACCTCTAACCGATCCTCTCCATATAATGGCTTGTTCACACAAACACTATGTGGTCAATTGACAAACATTAGCTATCAATCTCTCGAGCCAAAATTATTTGCACATCAAACAACCGAAGAAGGCTCTTTACACAATTCATTAAAGTTTCGTACATTAATGTGAATCTGCAGTTTAATTTGGGGTCGGTTTCGGTTTCTTTTTAACTTACTTATAAGTGTCATTGTATAAGTTCAAGTTCATTTGTACATGTTTGCGGTGCTTTAAAATTATTTATACTTAAATACGGGAGACTTTGACAATTTTTATTAAACAAACAAGGTAAATAAAATATATGACTTTCAGTAACTACTGTGTTATATTTAATAAAACTAGTATTACGGATTTTATTGCGTTAATTTTTTTTTAAATTAAACGTGATAAAATCCATAAATTAAGTTTTATTAAATTTCGAGTATTCATAGAAGTATAAGAAATTATTATTATGTGATAAACTATATAGTGTTTGTACAGCAGGGCTAGGATGACTATCAGAGAACAGAACAAGAGTACAAACGCATCCAACTGCAGAAAGGTGTAAGACAGGGTAACATTACCACACAACATGAAAACGCGATTGTACAACCAGCGCGTGTTGCCAGTGATGACTTATGAAGCTCAAGGTCGCTCGTCAAGTAGAACCAGAGTGATAGACATAGCCTAACGGATTAGTAAACTGAAGTGGCAATGAGCTGGCCATATTACTCAAAGAACTAACAACCGATGGGGGAAAAAGATTCTCGAATGGCAGCCCAGTACCGGTAAGTGAAGTGTAGAGCGACCCCGCACTAGATGAAGTGAAGACCTGGTAAGACATGCAGGAAGTCGATTGGTGCAGGTGGCTCAGGACCGTGCTTTGTGGCATTAAAGGGCTGTAATGATGATGATAAATCTATATTGAATAAAATGTGTTCTATTCTATTCTATTTTTTTATATTGGTAATCTATAATCACGATCTCTGACTTCCAATTCATAACACTGTGTTTTGGTTATTTAAATCTGCATCTGAATTTTTGAATGGTATTTACTGAGTACTTGATAGTGAATAATATTTTTGAAGAACTGAGGATTGAAATGGAGTACCTCGATACCAGTAAAGGGGGAGTCCGGTTCTCTACACTCACCATAAGAAACACAGCAGCATTAAGCTGCTATTTTACGCTGTTATTCTGTGTAAGCGTGGTCCCACCGCTGATGTATAGTAATAGTATCTACTATTGACTTTGTTACAACTAAAAATGTAAGAAAAGTGGATGCAGAAACACTTTTTTACGACAAGTAGTCAAATAAGGTACTTTATAAAATATAAAGAAAGACTGTCAGCGTAAGAAAATAAGCGGAAACATATTTAACTGCGTCTGCGGCGGATTACCTCGCTCACGGAAACTACCTTCTATAATGACATTACTCTGTCGCCAGCTCGCAACTTTCTTTGTGTTTATTTTTTATTCTTCACGGGTGTAGTAAAATATTAGATTTAGCTTCCCTTGAAAAACAGTAAAATAAAAATCGTGTTTATAGTAAATTATCTGCAATATTCAAATATTACACATGGCAAATATTGAACGGAAGTAGTACGTATATATACATATATTCTTAGTTTAATCAGGACATCCACGATTTTTTATGGCACTAACGCTGCGCTACTAAGGAAAATGTGAAATATTAATTTTAAATATTTGACAGATTTCATAGCGGGATGTTAATTTCTTAGGAAGAGTAAAATAGCAGCAAAATGCAGCTGTGTTTCGTATACCTAAGTGTAGATAGCTGGTGTCCGTTTTCATTACATTTTTATTACTCGCTTTCATGTATGTCTGTTCTTATATAATTTAGTAATCGATTTTAAACTAACTTCCAGATGAGCTAGAAATTTTGAACATATTTTTTTATCTCAATAATTACTACTAGTAACTCTAAACAAATGTAAGCTGTATTTTGATTCTCAGTCGCTGTAAAATGTTGGTGTCTATGGACCACAGTATCAACTTGGTGGACTGAAAGCTCGTTTGTCCGCTTTACAAAAAAATATAGTATAATACGTAATGAAAACAAATTATCATTATTGGTTACGCGGAAAACGATTCGTGTATTTTAATTTTATTCGAGGGTATATTTTGCCAAGTTTCTATCCTTCCTCCGACCTATTGTCCCTTCCGTAAACACACTGAGAGGGGAAAGAGCCTTTATTAATTTTAATAACATACTCTATTAACATGTTTTAATCGAAGGTCTTAAATGGAACAGATTTTCGTTGCGGGAAATAAGAAAGGTTATGAATCACTGCAAAGGGTCTGAAGGCCAAATATTAATTTGTTAAAACTAAAAATGGAACGACTTAAATATAAGCATACCTGCAACAAAATTAAAAGCCACTATTATTTATAGATAAATAACTTTAAATGAAATTGTTTTATAGCAAAAAGCTTCGCCGAAAGGGATTAAATGTTCAAGAAATAACATTCGTAATTTGATTCGTTGAACTTGTTATTCGGAAGCAAATAAAAACTTGGGAATTTTTAATGAGTCCTATTTATAGAATAGATATCTGGTCATTCTTTTACCAACAAATAAATCTAGAAATTATAATATTTGCACCGGTGTATGTTTCGGTGTGTAAGACTTTAAAATAATGATTTCTTATATTTACGCGAACACTACATATTGATTAAAACTACTTTTACGGATTTTATCGCTTTTAATTTTAATTTACTTTATTTTTATTGCCAACTTTTCGGGTGCTTTCCAGCACCCATGGTCACGGGGGACTGAGGTGACTGAGGTCCCGATGGCAGTGTTAACCCGGAGTACCTTCAGTTTTTTTTAAACACACGATAGAGAGAAATCAATAGAGGAAGACATCTAGGCCTCATCTTTGGGGAATTGAGACGTCCGAATTAAGCAATTATTATCAAGATAAGTAGAAGATAAGTAAAAGGAAGCATTTATATCAACGATCTCTTAATTATCATCCATGTTTTTATAATAAAGAGCAGTGGAGTAACTGATACATCTGCAGCATCAGCAATTCTTATTAATAGTATCCTAAAATCTGTCGTATACAAAAGGAAATTCTAACGTAAACTCGATATCAATAACCGTATCCCTATAATACATACCAGCTCATTATGCAATTCAGTGCGGAAATGTTATAACGAAAGTTTGCATTCCCGACAATGTGTGTTTTGTGATAAAAGTTAGTAACTGTATACACCTCTAAGACCATTAAAAGTTAGTCACCTGTTTTCCTGTTCAATACAATCCGTACATGTAGCACATAACCTCAAGGTATTAACAAACATGTCTAAATAGTTTCATTTAATTTTTTATTCACTAATTATTTTAGTGCTGATTTACCCCGTGCTCAGAGGTGAAGAAAAACACTGTGAGGAAAAACTCATTAGGGCTGCGCGCCCTTGAAACCCGCTCAGAAAAGAGAGAATGACGTATATAGACTGTAGCATTAACTTTTATTTATTTTATATTATTATTCTCACCTATTTGCTTTATTATTATCATGACTCGTTAAATTTATATTTTTATTTCCGCCTATTTAATAACAAAAAATCAATATATTCGGTTTACAGTTGACGAGGTTTTCATAAATATTTAAAAATTTGTTTTACACATTTTCGAAAATGGAGGATTAGTCAGTAAAATTAATAAATTACACACAATAATAGGAAACCAATAACAACTAACAAAATCTGCAAATAATTGTGACGTTAAATAATCGAAAAAGACTATCACGTCTAGAATTTCTCACGGTTTTATCGCCCAAAATGTATTGCCTAATATGTCCAAAAATGTTTAAACAGATTAGATATTTCTGTATGATAAGATGTTCAATTTCAATCACGGAAAACATGAAATGATTATAAACACATGATCCCTAATCCGATGATTCGTGTTTAAGTTGGGCTCACGATGAATCCTTTTGGTACACTGATCAAGAGATATTTACATTTTAATGATATAATGCGTTAATTAATTTTCATCTTAACGGCCCTATCAAATCTTAATACCGTTTCAGCCATTTTTCGTTTATATATCTCAATCAATCAATATCCTATACCTTTAAACGAGCAATTCTTGTATATATATATACAAGAATTGTATATAAGAAATATATATATATATTTCTTATATACAATTTAACAAAAGAGAAATATATATATATATATATATATATATATATATATATATATATATATATATATATATATGCAAGTCGCTCATAAAATATTTAACACGAAACAGCAAGTTTTTATTCATCTGCAGCGTCGCGGCGCGGCGTTGCAAACTGGATGCGTTTTTAACTCGCTTTTATGACGTTGGAAGGAAAATATTGTTACAAACTAGTAACTTTTAAATTTAAAAAAAAAAGTTCCGATCTATTTAAAATAAAATAAATTGCGTTCAAAAATGATAGTTTTTCGAAATTTTAGCTCTATAAACGTGATCATACGACAAACGATACGCGATGAACGTAATTAAAATGCATTCTTTCTTTTATCATCAGCCTATAACAGTTTTATTTGAGTTCATTACTTAATTGTATATTGTTCCTTAGGAATACACATAAGACAAATCCAGACCTCATTAACAAAAGCCTTTCTACGTTTAATTTGAACAAATATAATGGCGTATAATTCCCAGACAGAAGAAGAAATGAAGAATGGAAATGAAATATATAAAAATATTTGTCTACGATATTAATATTAATATTTTAATATTTCTACGACGTTATTACACTAATCAATTTTTTTTCCAATAAAAAATACAGAACTAAACTACGAAGAATTAAAAACATTAATCGGTAAAGTTTAATCTCAGAATAGTAGTAGCTACTGGCGGTGCGCCAAACAATGCTCAGAAAGGTTCGTGACGCTTTTCTACAATTATGTTGTTAACTAATGTTTGTTTAAATACTCGCACGTGACAACGGCATTTTTTATGTTGAGTCAATATACAATGTTCTAAATACGAGGGTACAACGATATATTATATAGGTATGACAAGGGGCTCACTAAGTAACGAATCGTGGCGACTGCCTGATAGCGGAAAATTCTTTTAAGTGTTTTATTATCACTGAATAACGCTAAAACCAAAAAGAATACACATTAAAAAAACAGACAGACGTAACAAATAGTCTTATGCTTAGGGTAAACATAAACATAGTTTGCTTATAAGATCTTACCCATAAAGTATAAATATAGATTCATAAATGCGTCAAATACTAATAATTAACAGCGCGACCAATTAACCACCTTAAATTGCTAATTTAATAAAATATTTAGTGTAAATGTATCCTCACTTTTACAAGGTAGTCATGCTGCAGCCATATTATGGTTGCAGCACGACTGGGTCGACTAGACCGGGAAAGGACTGCGCTCTTACAGAATACCAGCGAGAAATAGCGGTTTGATGTTGCTGTGTTTTATATGGTTAGTGTAAAAAACCCGAGAATCTTTTTACTTGAAACAAGACATTCTATTCTAGTCTCGTTTATCACCATTATTCTATAAAAAAACACTAACAATAATTATTACTGCTATCTAGCTAAAACTCAAAAAATTATAACGCGCGTACATCCCATTGTAATATTTTAATCTGTGAAAACTTGTGACATTCTCAACTAAACCAGCAAGTTAATTAATTATGAAAATTAGCGACGAACACGCATGCGATGGTGTATGGACGTGAAGAAGGCGAGAGACGTGTGTCAGGATGATGTCAAATGAAAGTCCGTAGTCTCTGTCTACCCCCGGGTGATAGGCTTGAGTGTTTATGTCATATGTTTGATTAAAATACCACTCGTGTGATACAATAGTCAACTAAATTATAAGCGTTATAGTCGGGACAATTGTCCTTTTTAATAAGTTTGCTTTTTTATGCCTTTCTCACGTTGAGATTTCAAGAAAAAAGACAAAAGTGAATTCCATTAAAGCGTTGTAAAACTCTTTGTGACGGTACATTTCATTTGCGAAGTTTCACGATCACGCTCATCAACAAAGGAAAATCCGCAGAAAATATCAAGTGACAGAACATTAGATGGGAGAGAAACCGCTCAATTAAGCTTTTGTTGCGTTCAGAGTTTACTGATGTACTCGAGACAATAATGACCACATGTTTCTCGTAAACATAAATCATACAATGCCGTAGTAGGATTATCCGTTTAATGCGAAAAGAGATATAATAGAAATATGTTCCTAAAGTATACATTCAGACTTATACATTAATGTTATAAAGAGATTAAAGTTTTTGTATATTGTATATACGTTCTGTAGGAGTTGTCTGTAGTAGCACGAATGGGTCAGCTCGGCCTGCATAGGACCACACTCTCACAGAATACTAGCGTAAAATAGCAGCTTAACACTGCTGTTTATCGTATGGTAATTAAGTAAGGAACCGGAGACCCTTTTTACTGGAAACGAGCCATTTCATCTTTGTACTCAGTAGTGACAACTCATCTGCATTTTGATTCCTAATCAAGGATAAATGTTTATAGGCCACATTATCTACTTATCAACATTACCACTTAAATTAATTAATTCTAATTCTATAAAATAAGCTTTACTTCTAAATCTATAAAATAAAATAAAAAGCTTACCTTGTAGTACAATAAACAATTTAGAATAAATAAATAATTACCTGGACCAGTAGTTACGATTCAAATCATTAACACTAATTAATATCACATGTACACACGTGATTAATGTTTGCTTTTGTCTACATACAAAGTGTGTAACACATGAATCCAATCTGTATGAAGTTTCGTGATTACTATTTCGGCGCCATTCAAATAGCATTATATCCTATTCGCATGAACTGTCATTTTGTATATTGTTAACTAAATTGAGCGAGACAACGTCAAACATTTTATTTAAGTATGTTTGACGTTTTATAAATGAGCATACCCGTATTTATGCACTCTGTTACTTTTATGAAGAGAACAAAATCTAATTTAGTTCAAAATACAATAAACAATGTTCTCAAGTCCGAATTTCGATCACCGTAGTCGGTCTCAACGGAGACTCGCCATCTGCGCAGGAAAGGATTATAGTGCCAGAGTTTACGCCCGGGATTCGAAGAATCTGGTACCTCGAGATTAGCAGTTGCGTTTACGGCCGCTAGACCAACGAGGCAATCAGTTCAAAATACACTATAAGTGTCTGTGGTATTCCTTATTTATATAGTAAGGGTGTCAAAAGAGCACACGGTCCACCTGATGGTAAGTGGATGCTGTGGTCCATAAACATTTTCAGTTATCCTCGATTGAAAATCAAAATGCAGACGGTTGTCACCCCTGAGGATGGAATGCCCGTTTTCAGAAAAAGGGTTTCCAGTTTTCTTTACTCACCACACGAAACATAGCAAAAACATGCTGCTATTTTACGCTAGTATTATTTTAGAGCGTGGTTCTTCCCCGGTCGAGCCAACTCATTCGTGCTACAAATACAATATAGCCGTAGCGTGGCTCTACCAGGTATTAAATTTTTCTTTACTAAAATGTCTACAAGTATTCTAATCATGCACCGGGCACATGTGACGGCGCAAAATAATAGACAGACTAAATAAAAAGATCATCATTTCATGCAGATGTGATAATCCACAAACAACATACAAGTAGCACATATACGTATTTAAATTAAATTAAATTTGATTATTTTTATGACAAGTTTTCAGAACTAAAGTTATTTCTATACGTTTGAATACTGTTTCTGATAACGCACTTATTAATGGTTCGTCCTAATTGTGGCAACAAAACGTTGGACTGGATTTTGCGAACAAAATTACTGCTCGTCATATTCATATCCGGAATGAGATAATGAAGGTAAAACTGGCAACTCATATTATGAGCGTGAGTGTGACAAACGCACTATATTTATGCAATGAGACTTTGACGTTTTCTCTTTTTGTAAACACTGAGGGTATAGTGTTCATAATTATATTTAACTATTATTTACACATACATATTTAACTCAAGATCTTCCCGTTTATATGGGTTGAAGAAACCACTTTCGATAAAGAACGATGATGAAATTTAAGCATACCTTGAAAAGGCCAAACAGCTGTATTGGGAATAAAAATATGGATTAAATATAGATTGTATTTATTGAATCCTATACACAATGTAGCACCTAACAATTACTATACTATATATTATGCTTTATTTGTTTTCCGTATTTATCACGTAATTTAAAATGAGATGAAGGTAATTTGTTTCGGGCAGGAATATAGGCATAAACTTTCGCACACAGCATCTATGTAGCAGGAATGGGTCGGCTCTATCGAGAATAGACCACGATCTCACATAGTAATAGGAATACAGCAGTATTGAAACGCGATACTGCTGTATTTCGTAAACCTGTTAGTTAAAAGAAAGTATTGATTAAAAAAACCAGCATAGACGCAATGGTCCACGATGATGAAGGATAAATTGTCTCCAAGTGATCTTAATCAAAGTTAGACTTGTGGATTTTTTTTTAAATAAGCGCTTGATTTTTTTTACTTTCTAACGTAAAGTCTAAGATTAGGAAGAGAAATAGAAGTTACCTTAAAATTAAATTTCAACGACAGTCAGTTTTATTTCATTTCGAATTAGCCGAAAATGGCATGTTATTAGGCTGCTCACGAGATACGAAGGCGTGAAATATGCGTGGGGAGATCACAATGTTGCCCGCTTTCATTAGTGTTAGTTGTGGAGGGTACTCGACGCTGCGGTTTAAGCTGTAATTATATGCGCAATTTATTCTATATTAGGCATGTTATTACTGAGGCATTTCAACGGGTAAAGAAATACCTTATAATATATAGTAACATATTAGTACTAGTAATTAAAATACAACTAATTTTTTTTTAAACCTTCCTCCCCTTTCCACCATCGAACAAACAGAAGGTGGGCTGGTCACAATATCTATTTTGTCGATATTCTACGCATTCGAACCATATGGTTTGCTTCGTTTTTCATAATGCCGTTGTCTGTCTTTCAGTCTGATTACAATACGATTTTCTTTAAAGCATTATTCAATAGGGTCTATCATGCTAAGAAAGTGTAGTTAACCATCTGGAGTTTCGTCACCACGTACCAACAGGTGGCATGTTAGTGAAGCTCAAGCTTATAAAGAAGAAAAGCTCTTTGACAGATGGCGAAATAATTAAGTATAACAAATAAATGAACAACTTGTTATGTCGATTCAATTTTATTAAAACGCTATAAATATTTAGAATATCGGAGGAAGCAGAAACGGAAACTTTTTTATTCAATATAGGTTATAAATAATACTAAATGAACGTCACTTTTTTTAAGAAAGAATGACCAAGAATGAATTACTGACTCAATGGAGTCAAATAACTGGAACTACCAGCTTGTGTCTGTTCCTAGTATTTGTAGAATGAATATCACTTATTTTTGTCAAACTAATTTTATTTTTGTGTACGTACATTACATTTTCATAAATGTATTTTGAGAGGCCAAAGTTAATATTTATATTTCTATTCCCCAAATTGAAGGACTAAGATGAAATGTCTCGTTGCTGGCAAAAGAGGTCGCCAGTTATCGGTACCATACTAAACATTTTTTTTGTGATAGCGTGATCTCTACTCGGTCGAGTCAATTTTATATTCACAGCCATGGTGCTACTGCGTGACTCTACCATGTAAAACGCAATAAAATAATGCAGTCTTGTAAAAGAAAACTCAGATCTTTTAATATCGTCCATAAGCAACTATATTATGGTTGTAGCACGAATGGGTCGGCTCGACCGGGGAAGGACTACGCTCTCACAGAATACCAGCATAAAATAGTAGCTTAATGCTGCTGTGTTTCATATGGTGAGTTTTGAGAGCCGGAGATATTTTTTACTTGAAACGAGGCATTTCATCTCAGTTCTCAAGGGTGAAAACGTATCTGCATTTCGATTCTTAATTGGGGATAAATGTAAATGTTTATGGGTCACAATATCCACATACCATCAGGTGGACTGTGAAAAAAACACAACGCACGTAAATTATCTCTTACGGAACAAAAACAGTAATATCATCAAATATGCACATAAAAGCTAATCTAGTAAGAAGGGTTTACGCTTGGATCTACACGACATCTTAGTTGCAGATCTTCTAAAAGCACTTTATGATGGAACAAAGGTGCGGAATAAAAATCACTGGAAACACTTGAAAAAGTTTTTTATATTCCGTTCAAATATTCAGTAAATCACAATTTTCAATGTTAAGTAGATTCAGTGGGAAGGGCTCCCACTGAATTTCGGTCACGGCGGCCACAGTCTTAACGGATGCTCACCATTCGCACAGGCAGGAGGATTATAGTGCACGAGTGTATATGCAAAAGACGCACTCTCTATTCCCTTACTCTAATATCACATTGGACGGTAATCCGACACAAGAGAGATCAGGCACAGGACCATCGGCTTTACATGAACGAGGCGCGAGGGTAAAAACACCGCCAGTTTTCTGACTTTAAGCCGCTACTGAGAATATCTTTAAAGAAAAACCCAATACTACACATTTAATTAAAACTAGTTTTTACGGATTATATCACATACATTATCTTATTTTATATTCCCGACGTTTCGAGCACTTAACAGCAACCATGGTTTATAATCAAAATTAAAACCCAAAATTAATAATATTTGTTCCGATCTACGCAGTATGAACTTTAGTATCTTGAAATCTTGCAGTTTTGTGCTACATGTGCCAAGGCACCGAAAGTGTATGGGTTACCAAAAATACACAAGTCCAATGCTCCACTACGTACCATAGTAAACCAAATCGATTCACCAACTTACAGATTGGCTCAATACTTAGCGAAAATACTATCACCGCTCAGGGGACAAACGCCTACATCTTGCAGACAATTTTATTGTGGTCAGTTTTGGTGTGCAGTCATTGTTCACATGCTTATCCGTTCAAGACTCCATCTCAATAGTAATTAGAAGGTTGGATGAAAAAAAAATTCCGTAGAATATGCTGTATTACTCAGACACTGCCTTACAACCTGGTTATCTATTATGGAAGGAGGAGTTCTACAAGCAAGTAGATGGTGTAGCGATGTGCTCTCCTGTATATCCCATTGTCGCGATATAATTCGTAAAAAATAGTTTTATTAAAAATCCAATAACTGATTTTAAATTCGAACACGAGACCTCATTATCTGCAGTCGCTCTTACGACCACTAGACCAGCAAGGCATAACATGAATATAACAATCAAGCAAAGATTTTATACGTGGTAGAGTCATGCTGCAGTTATATTAGTAGTATAGTTGTAACACGGATGGGTCGGCTCGAACGGGGAAGGACCACGCTCTCACAGATAACCAGCGTAAAATAGCAGCTTAATACTGATGTGTTTCGTATGGTGAGTGTAGAGATCCGGAGACCCTTTTTTACTGGAAAAGAGGCATTCCATCTTCACCTCAGGGGTGACAACGCATCTGCGTTTTTATTCCTAATAAAAGATAAATGTAGATGTCTATGGGCCACAGCATCCACTTACCATCAGGTGGACTGTGTGCTCGTTTGTCACCCTTATTCTATAAAAATATGAATGGTAACACTTATAATGTAAAGTAGTACCCACAGTGTCGGCCAACACCACAAAACGCCATGTTATTCTATAAAAAAAGATCTGAGAAAGTAAATGCGAGTTTATTAATTATAAATATTAAAAGCAAAGTTACATTTATTCAGCGTCATGTATTTGCGAAAACAAAAATGAACCCGTCGGCTTTAGAACTGCAAAAACGTGAGTTATGCACTTAAGGCACGAGATGTAGTGGATGCTGCGGCGTGATTTACGCCGCAAGCTACCGCCATCTCAACTCTCGAATGCACGTACATCCGCTCGTTAGCTTACCTGAAATATTGGCTTATTTTGCATACCGTCCAAAGAGGCGTTGTGTGAAATAATTTACTATAAACAATTATTTTTAGGACTTTATTTTCTCTATTAAAAGAACATAATTTATACTTTTCAGTAAAAGTAATGCTGTGATCGACCAGCTATAGGTAACACAACCGTTTACACGGTACATAATATAGGTAATAGTATAAGGTAAGTACTAGAAAAAATACTCAATCAGAACATGAAATATAACAAAACACAAAATAAATAAAAATATAAAACCTAAGCATGACAATAAAATCAGTGCGTGTTACGAATCAAAGTTACTAAGTTCTCGATTGTGACCGCACATAGTAGGTGTTGAACCCCTTACACAAGAATGACTGGTGCGAAAATATTTTTAATCTATTGATGCACTCGTAGCAATCGACGGAGCTAACGCTTCGCTCGTATATAGCAACGAAAATGTAATGTGCAATAGCCGTGCACCTTGTAGTTATTGCTAAATTACGTGTGCTTAAAGACACAAGTTCCAATTAACAATTATTATATTTTAAAAAAAATCCTTAATTCAAACTATATTGAAAATAATTAAACAAAATTATAATTTTTTTTAATAAGGATATAACATTTTTTTTGAAAACAAGTATAACTTGTCTGAGTTCTTTTTTACATATTCACGACGTATTCAAGTGTAGATAACATCATGTCAGTCAAACTGTTGAAGTCTTATTTAAACTAAGTTAAAGTATCAAGGACTAATTTCACTTGGCGATCGTAGGCAAACGATGGTTTATAATTAACATAAATTCGTGAAACATTAATTAACTTGATTAAAAAGGCCAGCTTACGTCCACAAGCATCGTCACCGGTCAGCGACCTTTCACCTCTGAAGTTTCAGTTTCATAATATATTACGTACTGTATAACTATATGACTTTTTTGTAATAAAGAGAAATGACACCGGGGGTCTAGTTTAAGGCAGGGTTTGGATTTACTTCAAAAATAAAAGACGCTTCTATTTATATTTAAAGCTCATAAATATCGCATGCAGTAAGAATTAAAATGGGGAATAAAGTAACAAAAGCTACACAAAACTAAAACTGCTCTGCAGAAACTGTTGTGTAGCAAGGCTCTACGACACATAGGCGGGCTACGCGCTACGAATAAGTGTTCGTAGCTGCGCTTTTGTTCTACATATTCCCAACAGCCGAAACGACGCGAGGCGACGCGGAGAGGTTTTTGTTGCTCTACGCTTGTAGGCAAACACGTAGGGGTTGAATGTTTGGTTTTATGTAACAATAAACAAAGAAGTCATTTTTTATAATGCGAATTCTCTGTAAGCGATAAGTTCAAAGATAAAATCATTTCTAAAAACCTTAACCATATACCAATCATTGAAGCCCTCGAAGACTACAATGTCACTATCATTGTGATTATGTCTATAGTACTCGTTTACATAATGCACTAGCGATCCGCAGCGGCTTCGCACGGGATAATTTCCGGATGTCGACAACAGCGCCACCTACCGGATTCAAGTGTAAATCCAAACCATCCAGGGACTCACTAAAACACACACAAAAAATTGCATCGAAATTGGTCGAGCCATTCTCGAGTTTTGGCGAAACTAACGTACGGCAATTGATTTTCATATACGAGTATACAATTATAATAAACTTCTGACATTATTGTTCATACCACAATACATGTGCTAAGCCTTCCATTGATAAACGTCGCTTTAGTTATTGTACATTATCCATCAATGAGCTTCGCTCGCGATGTAATTACCGCACCGAAATAATGGCATGAATCCGTTTTGTGCGTAGGGATTTAATGATGTTAAATTATTATAACTTATATTTGCGCTCATCTAATGAATCATCCGACAGTCAATTTATACTACAAAGTATTACGCATGTTTTAAAAACTAATTATGACAGTAATTAATTTTTGGGCTTTGCTGTGAATAGTTTTCGTACCATCGTTGTCTTTTGTATATTTACCACATTTATCTCTGCGTCACACAAACGCATACTGGTGGAGAGAAAGAGAGAGAGAGAGAGGGAAAGAAAGATCAATCATTTATTCATTCATTACAGCCTACCAAAAGGCAACCGCAGTTTTTTATTATTTTAAATGGTTTTTAAAATGATGCTGCCGCCTATATTTCTCATTCCCCTCTGTCGCCTCCTACGACACCCACGGGATGATTACGCCATCCGTAAGAGACTAACCTATGCGAGTATAACCCTATGTGGGAAGGTTCTCAACAAACTCATAATAAAATGATTTTTTATTTTAACATGAATAACCTACGCATTAAATTAAATAAAATTTGCTTTTTTTGCAGAAATTGTCGCGTTTATTTTTTTATGTTCCCAACGTTTCCAGTATTTTCACAACGCTCATATTCACAGAGTACTTAGGTGTTTAACGTTCTGATGTCATAGTTAACCACGACAACCTTGATCCCATAATGAATTAGCCTAACTATGAACCAAGGAAGGAAATGAAACGAAACCAATTTTATTTTTCAATATAATCACCATGAATACTAACACACTTCTGACATCTGTGAATCAACATCTCTAAACCTTTATAAAAATAATCACATTTTTTATCCTCAAAATGACTGAAGACGGCCGCCTGCAACTCTTCATCGCTTGAAAATTTTCTTCCTCTTAAGTCCCGCTTTAAATTTGGAAATAAATAATAGTCGGACGGGGCCATGTCTGGACTGTAAGGCGGATGTTGAACTTCTGTGAACCCGCATTGACGAACTGCATCCTTCGAAACACCAGCGGTATGAACAGGGGCGTTGTCATGGAGCAACAGGACACCTTTAGACAGCTTGCCTCTTCGTTTTTCCTTTATCTTGTCTCGTAATTTATATATTAAAGAAGCATAATATTCGCCGTTCACGACTGTATTACGTTCTTTAAAATCCACCATCAAATGCCTTGAAAATCCCAAAATATTGTGCACATCAGTTTTTTAGTCGATTGTTGCACCTTTGCCTTTCTAGGGGGCTTTTCACCCTTATAACGCCATTATATTGACTCGCGCTTGCTTTGTGGATCATAATACAAGATCATAGTTTCATCACCAGTCACTAGCCGCTCGATCACAGTTTTTGGATTTTCGCCACAAAGATTCAAAAACTCCGAAGCGCAGCGCACTCTTTCCTGTCTCTGTACCGCTGAAAGAAGTTTCGGTACCCATCTTGCACTCACTTTTTTCATGTGAAGATGTTCATGGATCGCGCGATGAATGGTACTCTTAGAGAGCCCAAGTCTTGCTGCAATTTCTCTAATCTTCAAACGGCGGTCACTCAGAACCTCCTCTTCGATAAGAGCAATCGTTTCGGGAGTGAGCACTTCCACAGGTCGACCGTCGTGGCCAAAGTCTTCGACGGTTTCTCTCCCGAGGCGAAACTCTTTCACCCAATTTTTCACTGTGCTATAGGAGGGGGCAGACTCCTCATACACGCCATCCAATCGTTCTTTTATTTGGGCAGGGGATAAACCTTCTTTAAACAGAAATTTTATGACATTTCGATACTCAGTTTTCGACATTTTGAAAAAATACGCGACTCTCGTTATTCAAATGCCTGTTAAACTAAGACTAAGCATTTCATGTCGAAGCATGTTTCTTATATTAAGTGCACGATAAACGTACTATTTAATGCAACACAACATGTAGCGACATGTCGCGTTGAACTATATCAGGCCAGTTCATTATGGGACCGCCTGGTAATGTAAGAATAATATATTGGTGTGTTATATTAAATGCGTAAAAATAATTTTATTCAAAACACAATTATACTCTCTAAAAATGGGAAATAAACCAACAATTTATTCATTTTTAATATTCAACGCGATTCACTTGAGGATTTTGAATATTTCCATTTTTATAAATAACGTAGCGAGTTAGAGTCAGCCCTCGATAGTAGTTGCGAGCAGACCTTTTATCCTAAATAACAGTAATATACAAAACATTGCGTTTCTTTACATCACTTGGTCACGCAAGTAACAAGAATACAGAGGGTCTGTAGGAATAGATGGTTTTGGTATTATATGTATTTTGTTTATATCATCATTGGAAACATTGCTCTAATAACAACAAGGATTACTATAACAGTCTAAAAAAATCTTTATGTATTGCTTTATACATAATTCCTAGTTCAAACACTAATTGAAATTAATAGAACAAAACGAGTCTTCCTCAATATTTCTGGTACTTTAGCAATACATTGACGGCTCCGTGGCGCAGTGGCTTAGCTATGACTTGTAGCGCTGATGAACACAGGTTCGAATCTCGCACGAAACAAGTATTTGCATGACCTACAAATAATTGCTCCGGGTATGGATGTTTGTCCTTGTGAAATATATGTGTGTAAACTGCCTTCATATCAGAAAACCCTAGTGTGAAGAGAACTTTATAAAACAAAAGAAGATAACCGAAGTTTTGGTGATAGCTAACGGAGACGGTTGTCGGCTTAAAATTTACAAAGTATTGTATAATGTCTACAACTGGCAAAAATTTCTATGGTATAAAGGAGCTACACGAGCCAAATTCAAGAGCAGTAATCTTAAGTGTAATATTATCTTCTTTATAAGCCTGTAATAATCCTAACTAAAACTAAACTAGTCATGGACCTCTCCCATCAGGTTATGCTATTATAATCGCCACACTTAGCGTCGTGCGCATTACCAGATGTCTCAGTCTTACCATTCTGTGTATATAGCCGTTGAGCGAGGAAAAGCAGCCAGCGTTATTGACACAACACTATGAGAAGTAAGACTGTTTATTAATAATTTTAGATTTTAGTATTTTTGTGTAATAGCCCAACGGGTCAGCAACCTAAAGTGCCAATGGATTTTTTTTAGGTAATATTGTACCAATCAGTAATTTAGATTGACCATGGGCTGGCCATATTCCTCGATGAAACGACAACCGATGGGGATCTCGTACTTATATGTGAACTGCGCATAAAGGCACATACAAGGGCGCTCACTAGGTGAAGGGACGACCTGGTGAGACATACAGAAAGTGGATGGATGCAAATAACTCAGGAGCGTGTTTTGTGGTATTCCTTGGGAGAGGCCTACATACAGCAGTAGCAGCAGTGGACTTGTGAAGGACTGTAAGGATGGTGATAATGATGTTAAGTACATAAGTATACTTAGTAAAGTATTGTCGAAGTTAATTAACCACAGTAATTATTACTAGTAGTTTTCTAATCATTGACCGCCTACGTGCCTAATATAACTCGTACAAAATTAATTTCAGTTAACACATACGTAACCAATCAGTGTCGTCATCTATGTTATGAAAGGATTCCATCATACCATTTTTATTTACGCGCTGGATTGATGCAGCGCAGCTTTGAAAACGAAATAATTATAAAACCACACACGGGAACTACGTCTTTTACGTAGATTTTTCAACGACTGTATTTAATGAACAAAGCGGTTACAAAAAAAAAATTATTTTTTATTTACCAACAGTTATATTTGAAAAAAATACTAAAAAATTACCAGCTGATAACGACAGCTTACATATTATTACACATCGCTGTAAAGTTAATGGTATGTTTCATTACGGTAAGATAAAAGTTGACGTACGATACATTGAGAAATATAAAATAAATAGAAATTGGAAAAATAAAAAATATAAAAGCTAAACATGCTTAAGGACTTATTCCACTACATAAACTACAATATCTTTGTAATTTCAACGGAAAAAGTCTGAAAAACGGTTGACACTGCAGGCCATCCCTGAAACTTCCCGCTATGTTCGATCTCAAATTTTTCATCATCGATTTCTCTCTAACACATTAACCGATTTTTTGTTGCACTATGTGACAAACGAGCACACAGTCCACCTGATGGTAAGTTGATGATGTGGCCCGAAGATATCCACATTTATCTTCAATTAAGGATCAAAATGCAAATGCGTTGTCATCCCTGAGGACTAAGATGGAATGCCTGTCGATTCCAGTGAAAAGGGTCGCCGGTTCTCTATGCTCACCATACGAAACACAGCAGCATTACGCTGCTATTTTACGCTGGTGTTCTGTGAGATTGTGGTCCTACCCTGGTTGAGCCGTTCCATTCGGGCTACAACAACAACAGCTGCAGCGTGTTTCACTCCTAATGAAAATCATTGTAAGTGCCCATCAGGTGTACTGCGTGCTCGTTTGTCAACTTAATTTTATAAAAAAACGTACAAGTACACTACATCACTATAGATAATTTAATAAGGATAAATAAATGATAATTGAATAATAACAACTGACGCCGGCCGCTTATCAGCTTCCGGCAAATATAAAATGTGTATAAACTACTATCAGTGATTACTGGTTGAAATGTTGATAATAATAACGGTAATTTTATCATTAATGATGATAGATATGACATTTATAGTATTAATAATAATAATGTTCAATCATTGGGTACTGTTTAAAATCATTAGAATTGTCTAAAAGGCCAATGTGATGAACAGATGAGTTAGTTGTTTTATAACCGCCAATAAGTTAACAAGTAATAAAGGTAACTCTGCCAGTTTGTTAAAGTGAATATAAAATTTACATCAAAAAGTGTCATTTAGCTATAATTACTACCATGAATATCCTCCATCTAGAAAAGCCTTTCATATACCTGAAGAATTCAAATCAGGCAATGAAAGAAACGTCTCCGGGGAAGGTCGATGTATGCGGGTCGAGCAAACTTTCCGCACTGGGCCGAAACCAGTTAATGGCCGTGCCGCAGAATGCCGCGATTTTATTGCTAGACATAAAGTTGTGCTAAGAGATTTACTGTACATTCAGTCTTTATGGTAAATGACCAAGCGATGTGTAATAGCGCCGTATAAGATAATTTATTGTTACATCTCGACCCATGAATACTGTTAACGTCAACTTGTATTTGCCATTCGTCTAATATTTATAAAAACGTTATCTACCTCCACACTAGGATTTTCTCCTGTATCGCGGGCGCAATTTACATACATAAATTACATAAAAACAAACATACTGACCCAGAAAAATTATTTGTAAGCCATGCAAATACTTGTTCCGTGCGGGATTCAAACCCGCTGCCTTTAGCACTGCAACTCATTGTTAAGCCACTACGCCACTGAGCCCTCAAATTCATCATTTAATTTTTTACCACTATTACTAAAACTGCAGCCCATCACAATTCCACTACTGGTACTTGGTACTGGTAGACCTCCCCCATAGCCTGCAACAACACACGGTCCTGAACCACCTGCATAAATCGCAGTCAAAGTAGGAGGTCACCCAATACGTACTACAAGAATGCCACTCAAGTACTTTTCTTCCCAATTGGTTGTCAATTATTCGAGCTATATAGTCAGCCAATACCAACTTCTACTTACTGAGACGTTGGGTTGGGCTATGTCAGTTACTATTGTTACTCTGCGGTTTTAATTGTTACGAATTTAATCCCGTCAATAAATTCTAAACAAAAGAGCGCTGAACACAAACCTAAACCATTGATTAAAATTTTAAGTGTTAATTTACAACGTGCTCGGCTGTGAAAAATAAATAATACTACGTTATTAAGTTTACTAATATTGCAATAAGCCACTACAAGTAAACTTAAAATGTTTAGAGTTCAGAGTAGTTTACTTTAATAATGTAATGACGGTTACGAACTCGTAACTTTTAAAGCTTGCAGTCCATTAGGCATTACCATTAGGCTGCTATTTAATAACATCAATGCCACTTAATATCATCAGTCATCATTATTATCATTGAAATTCTGCACAGGTCTACCGCTGAATATAGACCTCTATCCAGTCTATTGCCGCCCTACTCTTCGCTTACCGGTACGATGTTATCACTCGAGAATCTTTCTTCTACATCGTTTGTCGGTTCTTCATTCAAGCTATATTTCCACTTCAGCTTACTAATCCATCATATATATATATATATATATATATATATATATATATATATATATATATATATATATATATATATATATATATATATATATATATATATATTACTAATCCATCATATATATATATATATATATATATATATATATATATATATATATATATATATATATATAATACCCGCAGATAAACAAAACAATACTTATGGATCGGCTCCAACCCTACTCCAAAATAAAGACGGCTGCAATTCACCCGATAATAGCATATTACGATCTACAAAAAGACGCCGTTGCGAATGCGATTGTGCATCTACACCAGATTCTAAGTTAGACGTTTTTATAAATTCACTAACGTCCTGGAAACATGAGACGGATATCAAATTGTCGGGTATTATGGAGTCAATAAACGAAATAAAACAACTCAGCTCGGACCTACTGGCGTCTAACTCGGAAATCGAGAAGTCCATCGAGTTTTTATCCTGTAAATATGATGAGATTTGCGGAGAAATTAAAAATGTACACTCGCAAAACATGATTTATGGTGACCGCCTATCGAAATTAGAGAACACTACAGAAGAGATCGAACGCTTCTCCCGCTCCAGTTCAATTGAAATCCGCAACCTGCCTATCAAGCTGCCATTATCTCAAGACGATCAAGTAGTAATTGCCTGTCGCATCTTCTCGGAGTTGTCTACCAAAGTCCAGACTTCTGACATTTATGACATCCGTTGTCTCCCCTCCAAGCAAGATACTAAGACCATACTTGTAACCCTTAACTCTGTCATCTTAAAAAACCAAATCTTGAAGGCCTTCAAGGAATACAATAAGAAGAACTCGGGCGGTAAGTTGAACGCAAAGGTTTTAGCTCCAGAATATCCTGGCCAACTGATATATGTCTCTGAAAATCTGACAGCCCGTACCCGCAGGCTCTTCTATCTGGCCCGCGAGTTTGCGAAAGCCGAAAACTTCAAACATTGTTGGACAGCAAATTGCAGGGTTCTTCTCCGCAAAGAAGACAATGGCAAACTCATTGTCCTTACCAGTGAATCTCAACTATCTAACCTAAAGTCAAAAAACTGATTTATAACATTTTTAGTCATATTATTGTAGTTCTTAGACGATATTTGTTTTGTATACATACCTCAAAATCAAAGTATATACTTAATTTCTTTCATACACATCCACATCAAACTTCTCACACTAACATAAATACATTTTGCGTAAAAATGTTTCTTCACACAAACACAACACAAAAATACCTATCAATATTTATTCATATTAAATATTATACTACTGTTAACTCTGAACTCCATCGATTAATTCGCCATAATTACCTTGTTATATTATTCCTTCCCGTTTTGTTATATAGGCTTAAACTTCATTTTTTACATAGCAACCCAACATCTGTTTTTGTTTGTCCCATCGTTTCGGTTGACACCTCCCCCCCTCCAAAATATTGCCACACAGGAGTTCCAACCCCTCTCCCCAATACCCTGCAATTGGAGGCCACATGCCATTGTGGCCCCCATTTTTGCAATCCAGTACTATTTACCCCTAATACATCACGCACGATATCGAGCTAATTAAAAATATAGATAGTGTGACTATTTGCAGTGCATCCTCTTGTGATCCACATGAAGTTCAAAATGCTCTCGCTGCCAATAACCTGGGTACTAAGCCATTAAGAATCCTCACCCAAAATATTTGCAGTATAAAGGCCAACATACACAATTTCTTAACCCTGTTACATAATATCAACACTGACCTGGACGTTTTGATATTGACAGAATGTTGGCTCGGCATCGAACCAGCTATTCCCTATATCCCTAGTTTCGTATCCCACTCTTCATCTAACCCAGTGAACCAGAACGATGGCGTCGTAGTCTACTACAACAATTCAATTGCTAATGTCTCTATTTCTGACCCGAAAATAGTCGACGCCAGCTCGCTCCTCATCCAAATACAGCAAGATACTGTAATTTTAGCTATATATCGACCATGTGCATTTCGAAATCCCATCAACTTTATAAATTCTCTTTGTCAGACTTTAGCTTCTTTAAATAAATTTAAAAATATCATTATTGCAGGAGATATCAATATTAATATTATATCAAACTCAACCCCTGATCAAAACACTGAAACATATTTGAATATGCTCGCCTACAATGGTCTTTTGCCAGCCCATACTATTCCCACTCGTAAACTGGCCTGTCTCGATCATGTCTTTCTAAAAACTACCTTTCAGGCCCAATGTCTTGTGATCCAATCCTCAGTTACGGACCACGACGCTATCTTACTTGTCCTCTATATGAAGAATATATCACATTCATCTTCCAAAGTCTCAAAAAAGATTGACATCCCCAACCTTATGGACACCTTAAAAAAAGTAAGCTTCTCCGATGTACTTCAGCTCACTGATCCAAACCAAGCAACTAACCTATTTATTAGTAAACTTCAGGCTGCGATAGATCTACACTCCAAGCCCAAGCTCTTGCCCAGCCGATGAAGGATTCTCAAACCCTGGATGACTCCTGGGTTATTAAGATGTATTCGAAATAGAGACGGCATGCATAAGAAACTTAAAAAAGACCCCCAAAATGACATACTTCGAAAAACTTACTGTCGCTACCGTAATTTCTGCAATTCCCTTCTTAGGAAGATTAGGATAGCATATGATAGAGAGCGGATAAATAAGGCTGGAAATAATAATAAAAAATTATGGAACGCTATCAGAGATGTTACAAACATGAACAAACAGCACTCCAACTGCAACGACCTCCTCACTTTTATGTCTACCACCTCCCAATCACTTGATAGTACAAATGCTTTTTTTGCAAATATTGGTAAATCTCTCGCTGAGGATATACTTATTGCCTCTACTCCCTCCCCCCAAAAATTCGCAATACCTCGCTCAAATCAGACCTTCGTTCTCCTTAATACCACTCCATCCGAAGTCGACTCCCTCATCTCATCACTCAAGGAAAACTGTGCGGTTGGGTGGGATAATATTCCCTCATCTATCCTTAAATGCGGAAAGGATTTTCTCGTTCCTGCTATATGCCATTTATGCAACCTGAGTCTTTCTTCAGGTTGCTTCCCTGATGCCCTCAAGAAAGCCCTAGTTCACCCCATTCACAAGAGTGGAGATCGAAGCCAGCCCAATAATTACCGCCCCATTTCGGTCTTACCCGCCCTGTCTAAGATCCTGGAGAGGCTGATCAACAACCAGTTAATCCAATTCCTAGAGAAAATGAACTTACTGTCCCCTGAGCAATTTGGTTTTAGATCTGGCAGATCTACAGCAGATGCGGTTCACTCTCTCACAGATCATGTGATTAGAAACTTAGACAAGGGTAATAAATGTTTATCGGTCTTCCTGGACTTGGCCAGGGCCTTCGACACGGTTTCGATTCCCATCCTCTTGTCTAAACTGGAGGCAACTGGTGTCAGAGGTGCCCAACTATCCCTCTTCCAGAGTTATTTTTCAAACCGAAACCAGGCTGTCACTATCAATGGAAAAGTGAGTTCCGAACTATCCATGAGTTACGGTGTTCCCCAGGGAAGTATTCTTGGCCCGACGCTCTTCTTGGTCTATATCAATGACCTCTGCTCTCTCAAAATTCCTAGTTGTAAGATTGTCTCCTTTGCAGACGATACCGCCCTAATTTTCTCGGCCTGCTCCTGGAAAGATACCTTCCAACTTGCCCAATCTGGTCTGAACTTAGTCTCTCTCTGGCTCCGTACTAATCTACTCACTCTCAATTCCAAAAAAACCCAGTATATCACCTTCTCCCTCCGCAGTATTCCACCCAAAGCATTAGAAAATTATCGATTAATTGATCATTCCCATTCTGACCACCCCCTCTTCCCATGTAACTGTGAACCTCTTACCTCGACCGATTCCACAAAATATTTAGGTACTATTATAGACAATAAACTGACCTTCCAGCCTCACATCAACCTCACCGCTTGTAGACTCCGTAAACTTATGTTCGTTTTTAAAAATCTTCGCCAAGTCGCAGATCCTTGTCTAGTTAGATCAGTATATTTAGCACTTTGTCAGTCACTTATAGTCTACTGTTTAACAACCTGGGGTGGTGCGAGTAAGTCAATACTAATTAAGCTGGAAAGAGCCCAAAGAGCGGTCCTCAAAGTCTGCACGTTCAAACCCCTGCTATCACCAACCTTCGATCTTTATCAGTATTGTGAGGTTCTTTCAGTTCGCCAACTCTTTATTTTATTAACTGTCCTCAAACAACATAGTAGTTGCAGCTATGATCCCTCTTTAACGTTTTCCCAGCGAAATCACCTTGTAGTACGTTCAACCCCGTTTAAAACTCTGACCTCACAACGCTTTTTCTGTTTCTTGGGCCCCTTCCTCTATAATAGACTACATCGTGTGCTCAACATCTTTCCTCTTACAAAACTGTCCTGCAAATCCAAAGTCTCTAACTATTTGCAGACTATGAACTACGAGGAGACTGAATCTCTCCTCCATCCTATCAGGTAGGTAATAATATACTAACGCCCACACCCACTCTGACACACACACACACACACACAAACACGCACAAACACGCACAAACGCGCACAAACGCGCACAAACGCGCACAAACGCGCAGAAACGCGCAGAAACGCGCAGAAACGCGCAGAAACGCGCAGAAACGCGCAGAAACGCGCAGAAACGCGCACAAACGCGCACAAACGCGCACAAACGCGCACAAACGCGCACAAACGCGCACAAACGCGCACAAACGCGCACAAACGCGCACAAACGCGCACAAACGCGCACAAACGCGCACAAACGCGCACAAACGCGCACAAACGCGCACAAACGCGCACAAACGCGCACAAACGCGCACAAACGCGCACAAACGCGCACAAACGCGCACAAACGCGCACAAACGCGCACAAACGCGCACAAACGCGCACAAACGCGCACAAACGCGCACAAACGCGCACAAACGCGCACAAACGCGCACAAACGCGCACACGCGCACACGCGCACACGCGCACACGCGCACACGCGCACACGCGCACACGCGCACACGCGCACACGCGCACACGCGCACGCGCACGCGCACGCACACGCACACGCACACGCACACGCACACGCACACGCACACGCACACGCACACGCACACGCACACACACACACACACACACACACACACACACACACACACACACACTCTCTTTTCTCTCTTTTTTTTTTTTGATTACTTTGCAATCACTAACTGTACCTTAATGATCCACATCCTGTGAGGAGAGTGCTGGTGCTCTGAAACACAGGCTCTTAGCCTAGCTCGGACGCCAGTCTCACAATCTAAATATGTTTTTTCCCTGGTAAAAACCTCTGTTCATTACTATACTAATATTTTAGATTGTGGAGAAAATAAAGAATTTTTATTATTATTATTATAAGAATGTTTAACTAAAAATTCAGTGTATGTATTATGATTGTGACGGCGAAAACGAAACACCAATATGTAATGAATTTCAGGGGTCACTGCTGCATACTCCTTTCAGAAATGAAAGACAATGACCTCTTGCCCAGCACAAGGACATTAGCTGTTACTTGAACTTAGTACTTGATCTTAGTATCTACTACACAACCGTGTAGTAGCGGTGTAAGAGTATCCACCACCCCATATCGTCTCGCGGATGTAGTAAGAGGCGACAGAGGGAAACAAAAGATGGGCAGCATGATCTTCCTGATAACATATCAAAACCATTCTGTAGTACCTAATATACTCTCTAGAGGTAGATGTGATAATATTTTAAATGTATATTTTGTACGTGGTAGAGCCACTCTGCAGATATATTATGGTTGTGGCATGAATGGGTGGGCTCGACCGGGGAAGGAACACGCTTTCATAGAATAACAGCTTAAAATAGTAGCTTAATGCTGCTGTGTTTCGTATGGTGAGACAGAGGTGTAGAGATTCTGAGACCCTTTTTTACTGGAAACTAGGCATTCTATCTTAGTCCTCAGGGGTGACAACGCATCTGCGCTTTTGATTCTTAATCAAGGATAAATGTAGATGTCTATGTGTCATAGCACACACTTACCACCAGGTAGACTGTGTGCTCGTTTGTCAACCTTATTCTATCAAAAAACTATATCTCGTCCAACACTCTAGAGATAGATGTGATAATATCTTAATATTATTGATTTGTATCTCATTATAAGCGAACCACTGTATATTCTTATGTGAAATATTTTTTAAACCGAAATAATTAAAAACTACGGTTGCCTGCTAAGCGTGAAAACAATAGCATAATCTCCCTACGAAGCAATCTAGAGATACGTTCCGTAGGGAAGAGTTACGTTTTACGTTCAGTAGTGGACTTTTGTAGGGTGTAAAGTATGGATGAATTGATGAAAACCCGAACGGTTTGCTGGCGATATCCAAAATTATAGTTTTCAATAGAGATATGCTCATAAATAGTTCACATCACGCTCTCGTCCCGGCGGAGTACTTAGTTTAAGATTCAGCGCGTGTTCGCCCGGAGTGATTGCGTACCAAAGGGTTTCAGGTTTATTGTCAATAAGGACGAAAAGGTTTGTTTGTTTATCGCGCACATTATCATTTTATCGATGCAATCAAATTTACGCCGGCATTTGTAAGGTTTTAAATGGACACTGGTCGTAAAATTTTGGTGGCATATTCTTGAAATCTACTCTTAAAACACGTAAATTAATGAGTATTCGAATACTAAATCTCTATATATAAAAGTCTACTGCCCGTTAGTCGATTTTGATGAACTTTTTGTGTGGGCCCCTAATGGTTCCCTAGATGGTTTAGAGTCCTACTTAGACCCGGTAGGTGGCACTGTTGTCGAGATCCAGAAATCACCCGAGCGAAGTCGGAGCAGATCGCTAGTATTATATAAAATTAATTTTCACGAACTTTATCACGTATACTTGTAACTCATTTTGAATTCCCGGCACCCTGACATCAAAGGTTACTCAAACTACGTGTGCCAGGTGTGCCCCTACCCTATTCACCTACCGGGTTAAATAAAAGCTAAATAAACGTACAAGTCTGGAGTTCTTAGTAGAGGACTGTATGAGCGTGCTTTACATACTTATTCTAACAGGCGAACTTGCATTGATTGAATTAGTTTAGTTTTTTAGTTACCATGAATTGCAGCGAATATTTGTAATCAGATGTAATTAAAGCTTGTGCATCAGATGTAATTAAAGGTTGTCAGCTTTTCATTTAGAAACATACCTACTAGGTGATAGATTTCTTTATGCCTCCTAACTAACCTGCAACATACGGACGGGCTCTTCCTTCCGTAAGTTGGTACCATAGTCTTACCTACCTATTTTATTTAGTATTTTATTCTTTATTGCACCCTTAAACAAAAGAATACAAAGTGTGGATTTATACATAAATTTCGTTGGAGGTAATTGCCCTTGTGGTATAAGTAGCCATTAAATATGAACAGTTTTAGCCCTTTCCACACTGTAAGTTTATTAAAAATTAGATTTTTTTTTAAACGGAAAGAATCGGACTCGCGCATGAGGGTTCGTACCATCGTACAAGGTTTAACACTATGGAGGTACTTTTTAAATACTTTTGTAAAGTAAAAAATACGTCTCCTGTGTGGTGATAATTTTAAACTCTTTAATTTTTAAATAATATTTTATTTGATTGTTATTTTTTAGAGAATATAGCAATATAAACTCTGTGAGCATTCTAAGCGCCATGCCATTATTAAGATCGAGCAAAAATAACACGTTTCTAGTAGTGAAGCCTTTAATTTTTAATTTCTTTTTTATTTGCTGTTTAATGGCAACAGAAATACACATTCAGTGAAAATTTCAACAGGATCATAAGATACAACCCGCTGACAGACAAATGGACGGATAGCGGAGGCTTATTAATAGGTTGCCGATGGTTACCCTTCGGGTACGGAACCCCGAAAACAATACATATAACAAGTATCTATAAACATACTTTATTCCTTCAAAACATAACGTATTTATATTTTTAACCGACTTCAATAAGGAGGAAGTATTTTCATTCGACTGCATGTTTGTTTTTTTTGTGTGTTACCTCAGAACTATTTTCTGGGTGAACCGATATTAATGATTCTTTTTTATTTGAAAACTGGTGCTTCTCATGTCGTCATATATAAATCATTATCAAGACCATTTAGGTATCAAAATCTGACCAGTAGTTTTTGAGTTATATTTAAATAATGCGTATTTAACTGACTTCGTATACATGAATGATATTCTCATTTTATTTATATTGAAGTCGGTTGTACACAATTTTTAATTTTACACACTTGTATGTTACGTATTCAACATTATTAAATAAGATCGCAGTAAAACACACTACTTGTTAGTTTTATTAGTCTTCACTTTCACGTTTACTCACAGAGAACATCCCGATAGGAATAGAATTATACGTACCTGTGAACAAAAAATGTTAAATTAGTTCATCGAACTACAGAACATGAAATGTTTTGATTAATCACCTTTTAACACGTAAGTAATATATTAAAGACGAGGTCCGAAGAAGAAGTAACTGATATGTTTCAATGGATCAGTAAGCTGAAGTAGCAATTAGAGGGCCATATTGCACGAAGAACAGCGAAAGTTTCTTGTATGGCAACCTCGTACTGGCAAGCACAGAGCTAGGCAACCCTATAAATAGTTTCTCCCACCCTTCTATTACAGCCTATAAAAGTCCACTGCTGAACATAGGCCTCCCTCGTAGATTGCCTCGTGGGAGGGTTGTGCCATAGTTGTCACGCTTGGATTATTTTAAATTGTTATCAGGAAAATGCTGCTGCCCATCTCCTGTTCCATTTTCCCTTTGTTGTTCTTACGACACCTTCGGGACGACGAGGGGTGGTGGATATTCTTACACGGCCACTACACGTAGTTTGACAATTGATGATGATTATAATGATTATAAGATTCATCAGTGGGCTCGTAATTTGTTTGAATTGCAACTTATTATTAACTACTTTTACGTAGAAGATGTTGATGCCTTTTTTATACAATAAGAGTAACAAACGAGCACATAGTACACTTGATGGTAAGTGGATATAATAAACAGCTACATTTATCCTTGATTAAAATCAAAACACAGATGCGTTTGCGATGTGATGCGAGGACACTCACCATACGAAACACAGCACTATTGATCTGTTATTTTACGCTGGTATTCTGTGAGAGCGTGGTCCTTCTCCGGTCGAGCCGACCTCTGTGCTACAACCATAATATAGCTACAACGTGTCTCTACCACCGTATAAAATAGTTAAATGCTAGTAGGGTGATAATAGTGAAAACTGAAGAAAAAACATTACTCCGAACAGCACAGGCTGAAAAACGCTATTTGTTCTGGCTATTTTGATTTACAAAACTGTTTAAGAATGAAAGAATCTATTATTGCAAAGTATTTCGAAAAGCCTTTATCATTCTTACTTTTAAAAATGCGAACTTACATTAAAAGCAAAACAGCTTTACTTAACCATAAAAGTGGCCTGAGAATGGAACTAAACAATTGAGCTATAAATGTTTATAGCTTGCAATGAGTGGGAGAGCTAAATTTGTAAGAATTAAGGTTGCCAAATTGGCAATAGAAGCTCAAAACCGGCATTCTTATTTACTTCTATTAGATAAGAATCCTCATGTAATAAAAAAATAAAAATATATCCTTATTATTATTTAATTTATTTATTATGACTATTTGCTGCGGTTGGCACGCTGGGAAGCGCAGTTTTTATTTTATTTTTAGACGTTATTACGAAGACGCTGCCACCCATATGTTGATTTGATTCCCTCTGTCGCTTCTTACTATATACCTACGGTCCTACGGGATGATATAGGGTAGTGGATATTTTTACTTCGCCACGAAACGATAAAAAATGTAAAATAAGTTAAATTAAATGTCATTAAATCCGTAAATTGGTGTTGTACAATATCCAGTATTAGTGTTAATATAAGAAATCATTATATTTTTTCCTTTTTAGAAACGTACAATTTAACGACAATGTCTTGAAGACTTACTAGATTTTATTCAACAAATCATTCTCGTAGCTTTGAAGTGTTTCATTACCGTTGTAATTTCCTCAACGTCGAGGGTTGTACCCTATTACGGCTACAGGTGCATCAAAAGATTCGCTCCTAAATGGAAAATATGTTTTCGATCATGGAAATCGGTACAAAGTTTCTAACACAAATCATTTTCAAAAGTCGGTGCAATATATGAAAATTTAGTAAGAAGATTATTATGTTTATTACTATTGATTTATAATAATATAAGGAATTCATATCTTATGATCATAAGTCCTAACAATCTAAACACCAAGAGGTTAAGTAAGTTTATTTAGCTTTCGAATTGTGAAATATTATTCAATTTTGTACGTAATTTTTTTATATTTTTATATATTCATTGTCATACATATTCTAATCTTTTCCGTTGTCTACGTCAGCGCGTAGACTATCTCATCCTACAGCAAATACAATATTTTCTGCACATAAAATATAAGTTATTAAGTATTAATAAGTTGCTGAAATAAATATATTTTCACATTAAACGAAACTAGTTTTTAATAAATAACTAAATAAACTTCAATTACTTAATAATAAACGCGTAAATTAAATTACATTATATTCCCGACGTACTGAGTTGTTCGACGTTCCAATGTTATATACTCGTAATATTAAATACGGTCACCTTCCATTTAAATATTAAAATATACGCGATAAAATCCGTATAACGTTAGTGATCGCGTAAACGTAAGAAATCATTATATTTTTACATATTTCAGTTAGTAGCAACATTCACGCTTTGTTGAAATTGTGCTTACAAGGATCAGTCGTCTCTTTACGTTCCATAATAAAGTTCCACGTTGTACAGCGTGTTAAGTTTTTAATCACCCTCCAACTAAGGAAATCAACCTTAACAGTCACTACGCAGTTTCACCCTGGCCTTCACATTATCTTCATTGAAATAATTTAACTATACTTCTGCATTTTCAAGCATTGATAAATCAGAGCAGTTGACTTAATACAAAGTGTTTAATATTTATGAAGCTCTTAAAGTGGGGCAAAAAGCGGAGAAAGGTGAACATTTGAATATTATGGAAAGGCAATTTTATTTCGTCGCGAGTTTATACCTACGTTAGGAGTATAATATGAAATTCGGCGCCAAGTTTATTTTAGAGTTAATTTGCATCAACTTTGTAAACGAGATGATGTCTCGCAACGCTGTGCTGGATTCTTTATTATTTTTATTATACAAATAAAAATAAGTTTAAAATTAATTTAATCAAAAAACTATATAACTGTTTAATTTAATCAAAAACTATATAACTGTTTAATTTAATCAAAAACTACAAAACTGTAAAGAAGTGTGTTATTTTTGGTGTTTACTCCTTAACAATCGTTTCATACTCGTATATATAATACTTGGCATTAAAAATAGATGGGTACCTAGTAAAAGCAAGCGTTAACAAAAAGTGAAGCCGTTATGGTTCTCCTCTGCGCAACATACTCGCGCATCTTATATCGTGAAATAAATAAACACATCAACAGAATATAGGGATATTTTATATTTCATTAAATATATAAAAATCTATAAAGAATATTTTAATATAGTAAATTGAAGAAAAATAGGTTATTTTAAGGTCTTTTATAAAAAAAATAAAAAAAGATTTCGTATTTTTTTTTTGTTTTACATAAAAATGTTAATTTTTTTCCACCGTAGAAAATAAGTATGAACAAAATAATTCATTTCCTCTTATCAAATCTAATTACTAATAATGAGTTTTGCTTCCTCTTACGTTAATTACACACCGACACCGATTGTTCATACTTAAAATTAAATAATCAATGTCTTGCAGCAGTATGCGGTCCCATGTTCTTTGCAAGTGTTCGCAAAGTTGTTGTTACATCGTCAAACTTGGCGGAAAATGTCTCAAAGCTTTTCGTTCCAACATGCCCCAGGCATGCTCGATAGAATTTAAGTCGGAAGACTGTGCAGCCCATCCAAAACTTGAATATCGTGGTCTCGGGTAGCAGCCGACACCAGTCGCGCCGTATTGGAAGGAGCATTATCGCGCATGAGTAGAAGATCCTGGCCCATTTGGATTCTATGTGGGACAATTACAGACTCTATTACCTCCTCGTAGTATTTTTGTGCAGTCATGCTGCCTTGGATCCAAACGAACTGGGTTCGTCCGCCAAGACGAATTCCTGCCCACATCATGACTGTCCCGCCTTGGCATGAGTGAACCTACTGACTCCGTGACTCTCCCTGGAGTTCTCCAAACGCGTGTTCTTCGTGAATCCGGATAAAATCCAAACCGGGACTCATCGGTAAACAGCACCAAAGACTATTGTACGTCACTCCATGGTAAATTCTCCCGAGCCCACGCAAGCCACTGACCGCGATTACTACGTCGCAATGCTGAAACACATAGCGGTCATCGAGCATGAAGACCAACTTCATGCAACATCCTTCGCCCGGTTTGATCGCTTACCAGCAGCTGGTGGCCCTCCTGAAATCTTTGTAGTAGTAGCATCGCTGTGATTTTGTGTTATTTTCTGGCGGTTATTCGGAGAAAGTGATCCTCTCTCTACGAAGTAATACGATATCTATCCGTGTAACGTACAGCCACATACCCAGTATGGCGATAGCGTTACCACAACCATGATATCACGTTTTGGCTGGTGTGTAGGGCCTCAGCAAGGATGCTTTGAATAACTCCAATTTCCAGCGCTTGTCACATTACATCTCGACTCAAATGGCGACGTGGCATGACTCTTAAAGCACACACGGCACGTCAAATTAAAAAAGAAAAGCAATCTAATCCCTTATCATGAATTAATATCAGTAGAACAATTTTAATTTTGAAATTTAAAACAAGGTTAATATTTAGGTTTGAAGATTGAAATGGTCTACTCTTGGTTGTTGGTGTCGGACGGGCGCACCTACCCTATATGAATAAAAATCAATTGCCGCATGTATAAAAGATTGAAGATATAATTCTTGAAAACGACTGAACCTATTTTGATAAAACATTTCTGCGTCTATTTGAGTTGATCTATTGATGGTTTAGATTCACAAATGGGTCCGATAGTTGGTGCTGTGCGAGACCCAGAAATCGACCGAGCGAAACCGGGGCCGATAGCTAATATATAATATATAACGATATAAAATTCCTTACGTAGGGGTAAGGCGTTACCTCTACACTATGAATTTCTTTCTCTTGTATTGTAAAGGCGTTTACACATAAATAAATTGCTCACGGACAAACACCCAAACACGAACAATTATTTGTGGCCCATGTACATGCTAGCAGCAGTGTAGTGGAACCATTAGCCACTGTGTGGAACGAGCCAAATTGGTTCTGTAACTTGATAAATATACATCAACAAGTAAGTTAGCTTTAGATATTTTAATAAGAATGTATTAAGAAGAGTAGATTGGATTGGGTTAGGATCATGGGCTTCAATATTTTCCATAATTTTTTGTCGCCTAAGCTACTCCATAACATCAGCTATCTGCCAGTGAAAGTCCCGTCAAAATTCTTGACGTGGTAGAGCCACGCTTTAGCTATAATTATGGTTGTAGCACGTATGGGCCGGCTTGACCGGGGTAGGAGCACGCTCCCACAGTAATACCAGCTTAATACTGCCGTGCTTCGTATTGTGAGTGTAGAGAGCCGGGGATCCTTTTTACTAGTGATGAGGCTTTCTATCTTAGTCCTAAATAGTGATAACGCATCTGCGTTATGATTTTTAATAGAGAATAGATGTAGGTAGACGTCTATGGGTCACAGCACCCACTTACCTTCAGGTGGACTATGTGCTCGTTTGTCACCCTTAAGACTAAGACTAAGAGACTAGCCGGAACAAACGGACTAAATTTAAAAAAAATGTTATTTTGTTATATAAGTATTATACCGTATATACTTTCGTATGCATTTAGTATAAAGCTGTTATTTTGACATTACAAAAAGGTTATTTCTTAATTTTATTTATTTGTATAGATGAATCATAAAACGTTAGGTCAGAATATGTGCCGCAACTAACTTAATTATCCTTTTAGTTAACAGCTTAAGTAATTTAGCCGTCCCGTTGAATAAAATTACAAGGTCTGGATCTGTGCCTAATTATGCGCTATATCTATACTCTATACTAATATTAACTTTTTTTTAATTTATTAATTAGTAATATTATGGAGGAAAGATTTTTGTTCGTTCGTTTCTTTGTACCGAATAAGCTTCGGAACTATTGGGCCGATTTTAACCATTTCACCAATAGAAAGCTAAATTATCAAGAAGATAAGATCATAATTTATTTTTGTTATGGCTTCTATCGACTCAAAACGTTTTCCTCGAAGTGGTAATTTTAACTTGGGAAATAAAAAAAGTCAGACGGAGCCATATCAGGTGAATACGATGCTTGGTCGAGAACTTTTGTTGAATTTTTCGCTAAAAACTCTTTCACTATAATGGCTGTGTGTGATGGTGCATTATCATGGTGCAGCATCCATGAGTTGTGTTGCCATAAATCTGGACGTTTTCGGCGGATACTCCCACGCAAACGCTTCATGACGCCTAAATAATATTCTTTATTCACTGTTTCTCCATTTGGAAGGAATTCGGAGTGAACCACACCACGGTAGTCAAAAAAAAAACTGTCAGCATCACCTTGATTTTGGAGCGACTTTGCCGCGGTTTTTTGGATTTCGGCTCGTTTTCGAGACGCCATTCTGAATACTGTTGGCTTGTTTGCATGTCGTACTCATAAACCCATGTCTCGTCGCCAGTTATTATACGTTTCATAAAGGTCGGATCCGTAGAAGAGGGGAAACCATGTCTTCAGCGACATGCTTTCGCTGCGCTCTTTGAACAAAATTGAGCTCTTTTGGAACTAGTCGAGCAGCGACGCGTTTCATGCCTAAAATGTCAATGAGAATGTTGTGGACGGACTTAAAAAATAAGTTCACCTCACTAGCCAACTCCCTCAGACTCATACGTCGATTTTCGAGCACTAGCTTCTTGATTTTGTCGATGTTTTCTTTGGTCGTAGCGGTTGAAGGTCTACCAGAACGAGGCAAGTCTACTACTACTTCTCGGCCTTCTTTAAAAGCCTTACACCATTCATAAGCCCTTGTTTTCGATATACACGATTCGCCGTAGGTATTTCGCAACATTTTTAGTGATTCACCACATGAAATATCATTCGAAACACAAAATTTAAGGCACACTCTTTGTTCAACAATATTTTCCATTGTAAAAATCGCCGAGAACTCAAAACTATGACCAACAAAAAGTGTAGTTTAAAACAAATTAAATGACAGATCCCGCTCAAACTTTGAGCGCTAAATCAGTACAGTGCTACCAACATGCAGTAAAAAAATTAGAACGACCTCTTTTACGCGGGTCTTTTTATTGACATATTCCCGATACTTTTTACACAGAGTAGTATACGGCCCTCACTCCTTCATTCAACTTCAAATGAAGGTGCCAGATATTTTGCTACCACTAAATACCCTCACGCTTCAAGCAGGATAACAGTTATAGGTGCACTGCTAATTATCTCTTGCATAATGGAGGCGTTTTACACGCATACATTTTTCATGAATAAGCAGCCAGACCCGCAACAATCATTTGTAAGATTGTAAGCGATAGATACAAACACTTATCCCGTGGCGGATTCGAACCAGCGGCCCCGCAGCCAAATGCTTGGCAAGTGCTGGACCCGTCAATATACATTACACATTATAGTAATCGAATCTAGAATCACCATTATAACTACCACCATTTATACATTAATCACACGATTCTATTCCTACCTCCACTGCCAGGAAGTACTAATATAAATCTGATAGTTAACAACGAAGGTCTGGAATATAAAAAGTTTCTAGTTAATTTGGCACGCTCGCCTGTCACATTGATTTACGAGTGGATTACATCGTGGACGGACGGACACGCAGAAGCATTGCGCCCAACAGGGGATCAGTATACGCCTCCTGCTATTTTATTTTATCTACAAACCTAAATACAATATAATATGTAACATTTAACCATTCGACGTAATTAAATTTTAACATTCATGATTCTTGTTGTTACTTTAATTTGAACCTAAATTTGTAATTATTGCCTTTATGCTCTGATCGAGGAGCGAGCTCTACCGGATAGGTTGTACACACAGTAGAACGCTGATTATCCGAACACCGATTAACCGAATCGCCAATTATCCGAGTCGCTCCTAAGCATAATATAAAAAATTATTTCAACTGTTATGGTTGAAAGCTAGAGGCAAGACTTGTTTTGCGCCGCGCGGCTTCCGTGAAACGGAATTACTGTCAGTGAGCTCCTCCCTTATTGTAGAACTGTGTTTGTTAAACTTAATGATTTTATTCTATGTGTGACAGTTCATTTTTCTTTATTACCAGTCTATGTCCGATTATCCGAATCGACCCGGTCCCAATTAATTAGGATAATCGGCGTCCTACTGTAGGTTGTACAAAATGGTAGCCTTCAGTGTGCTTGTGGACGTAAAAATGATACACCCACTTTTACACAGGTGCTAAAGTTGAGTAGACTATCGACGGAACATTGAGACACGGTGTTCTCCGTGCCTTATCTCAGTGTGTCGAGAGGTTTTATTCTCAGTGTCGTGCTACGATCACATTAGAAATGAATGCCGTAACGTCGAAGGCAACTTCTTATACTATATTTTTATAGAAATAAAGGTTTATGTTTGCACACAGTGTCACAGTCACCTCTGCGTACATGTACATCTATACCTTCTGTACTTTCTGTACCCTTGTTCTAGTACAAACCTCATCAGCAGCTTATGAAATTTAGGTCAAAGGTTTATATTGGACTTTAATTCATTAGTCTCATGCCAGAGGTCAATAGAAGCACAAACAGACCATGTTTGGAGGATAAAGTAGTCATAGTAAATACTTTTATATCTATCTTTTATTATCGCTTCCAGATACAATAAAGCTAATGCAAACAGAAATCATTAGTTGTGACCAAGTGACGCGAACAGTAAGCGTTAAAAGTATTTTAATTAAATGGAAGCTGGCTGGGGTGGCGTGACCTGCACTGGATTGTTTTTGACACGCTCCGGTGACCTCCAGACAGACCCCATTTGTAATTACCAACTGTATAAACCGCACTATCGCTTATGCCTGCATACATGGAACGCTCTTTAATAATTCAAAAGTAAGCCTAATAATTTAACTCCTCCTGTGACAGTTTGAAGACGCCCGCGGGAAGAGATGAGGTAATTACGTTACAGGTTACATTGAGGGAAGTAAGATACACCCTACATTTATCCTACTCCTGGGAACAAGGAACTCACTTTTGAAAGGATTCTGGAGTAATATAGTTCGCCCCGCTGCCCTAAACTGTGTTGACAGAGTTCGTACATATATCATTGAAATAATTATAATTTCTCAGAGAAGCAAGTTCCTCACGATATTTCGTTAGAACAGTCGTTTATTTATCCTTGGAGAACGCACACAACTATTCAAAAATACAATAAAAAAAGAAATTAAATAAAACAAACATTTGCCAGGTACAATTTGTGCACGGATGTGTATTATTTTTAATGGAAAAAGGGTGACTAACGAGCACACAGTAGATGCTGTGGCCCTTAAACATCCACATTTATCCTCAATTAAGAATCAACATTCATTTGCGTAACACCCTCAGGACTGAGATGGAATGCCTCGTTTCCAGTAAAAAGTGTCTCCGGTTCCCTACACTCACCATATGGACCACAGCATTATTAAGCTGCTATTGTACGTTGGTATTCTTTGAGAGCGTGGTTTTCCCCGGTCGAGTCTCGTTTTTGAGTTCAGGTTCAGGTTCAGGCGATCAAGATCAAGTAGCGTTCCGCTCAAGTTAATGCACATATATGTATATTAGGCATACACTTATGACATCCACGACTTTTTCTACCAACAGAGCGGGGCGAAATATTTAACAGATTGCATAGAAGGAGAAGTTAATTTGTTAGAAAAGTATAGAGAATAATGTTTTGTTCAGAACTATTACTTATTTTTAGGGTTCCGTAGTCAACTAGGAACCCTTATAGTTTCGCCGTGTCTGTCTGTCCGTCTGTCCGTCCTCGCTTAATCTCCGTGACCGTTAGCACTAGAAAGCTGAAATTTGGTACCAATATGTGTATCAATCACGCCGACAAAGTGGTAAAATAAAAATTCGAAAAAAAAAATGTTTTATTAGGGTAGCCCCCCTATACGTAAAGTGGGAAGTGATTTTTTTTTTAATTTCAACCCTTACGTGTGATATATTGTTGGAAAGGTATTTAAAAATGAATAGGGGTTTACCAAAATCATTTTTTGATAATGTCAATAATTTCAGAAATAATCGCTCCAAAAGTAAAAAACAATGTGTCCCCCCCCCCTCTAACTTTTGAACCATAGGTTTAAAAAATATGAAAAAAAATCTGAAAGGTAGAACTTTATAAGGACTTTCTAGGAAAATTATTTTGAACCTGGATGGAAACATTTTTTGTACAAAAAAGACAAAAAGTTGTACAAAATAATTTCTGGACTAAATTTGTAGTATAATCGTTTAAGCAGGCATTTTTTTTAACTTCGTTTACATATTTTACTATCCTAAACGTATCTTTTTTCAAACAAAAAAATAATTATTAAAATCGGTTCTCGCAATCCAAAATTACCACCGAAAACTTCTGGCACGTCTATGTATTAATTAGTAACCCAATTCCCCGAGAGATGGCGCTGTAGGTACTTATTACATTGGGTCGGGTATTATCGAATTGTTCGGTTGGTCTGTCCTTGGCATCGCCTGTCGCGCATCATCCATGTTCGCGCACGTACCCACTACCGGGAGCAGTTGCAGGAGCGCGGAGCGCTGCTGGAGCGCGAACATAGTGGATACCCACCTTTAAACTCATAAGTGGGAACACCTATTGTGACGGACGGGAAACTACGGAACCCTACACTGAGCGTGGCCCGACACGCTCTTGGCCGGTTTTATTTATATTTATCACATCAGCAATGTAAAAACCGAACTACGGATATCGCTAAAAAGAGAATAAAGAACAGTTAAATATGTATATGTAACAATTTAAGGAATACACCAAGGTTTAAATTCATCAATACTAAATGGCGGTGTTGGTGGAAAGTTCAAGATTGACATTTCTAGGAAGCCCTCCTGGCTCTGGTCCCCGACACTAGATGGCGCTAGTGCGAGCTACCAGACGTCAACTTAGGCGCGCAACAATACGTTGATGACATTGTGTGACCATCTGCGTAACAAATAAGCTCACCTTTGTCTGTCAACTAGCGACATCTGGTGAACGTACGATTATCCCTCATCACCGGGAAAAGGCACAGGTGATCTGGAGTAACAAATTATTGTTCCTACAACAATTTCAATATTGTAAAAGAGGACCGGAATCGGTTTACTCACGTGCTATTAACTTTTATAAAGAGCGCTTGACCCCCGAGCTACCCATCTCTATAAACACAGGTTAAGTACATTATATTAAAAATATCAATCTCCATTTACATTATTAAACGTTGACATTTATGAATCTTCGATTTAATAAGTCAACTCATTTTCATAATTGTCTTTAGCATTTGATGAATACTTTTTAATATCCGCCCAAACGCTTTTATGAAGAAAATAAAATCAGGGACGTTTAAGTCGAAGTTTTACTTAAATTAATGAAACACCTGGAAAAAATGACAAGAGCGACCGTATCTACAAAAAAAAACACTTTAAAATAATTAAACGTGGACTGCACTGTTTATAATTTGTAAGTAGATATACAATAAATATTAATATTTTTAGTGTTTGACACCTGGAGTGGCGGATAAACAAGTGTTAAGCAATATAGTGTTTCATAAAATGGTAACAACATAAACATTAGGTGTGTTAAAAGACACCATTAATCATATAAACCATCAAGGCCAGTAACAGCAGGGGACAGTTTTTAAAATAAATATTAAACACGCTCGACTAACGCAAGTGATATGACTATGACAAACTTACTTCTTGCAGACTTTTTCTTGACCATAAATAAAAGAAGGCGGAGACCCCGTTTACTGGAATCGAGGCATTCCATCTTAGTCCTCGGGGGAGACATAAAGCATCTGCATTTTGATTTTTAATCGAGGAAGGATGTAAATGTCTATGGGCCACAGCATCCTCTTATCATCAAATGGACTGTGTGCTCGTTAATCACCTTATTCCAAAATAAACCGCGCACATAGCAGTAGGAAGTATATACTAGAGATGGGCCGAATATTCGTTTCATGTTCGGTATTCGGTATATTCGGCAACTTTACCGAATATTCGTATTTAACCGAATATTCGGCTAAATCACCGAACATTTGTTTAAGTGGTACTCAAAGTGTCCACTGTATTGAAATGTTCGAATTTAGTAATGTCATGTCTTTCATAATTTTACTGTTGAAAGTATATTTTATTTTGGTTTAAATGTACTTGTATAGCGTTATGTTTTGAGGCACTGTAGATTTATTTCCAATTCTAGCAAATAGTAAGCTTGATAAAATGTTTTTGGAATCAAACAGATACATTATATTACATTACATCATATTAGCACATTTCACTTAACTTTGGTTGTCAGTTTCTCTAAAATAAGTCCAATGAGAAGATCTCCTGCCACTCATTTTTATCATATGATTAATCAATTTTCACTAAGAACAACGTAACGAAATACTTTTTTTCTCATTAAAATAGTCAAAACAAGAGCAAGTGCCGGCAATTCGCTCATTACTAGATGATGCAATAACATGTCAGGTGTGATAGCGGAGCAAGGGGCAAAGTCCTGCACTAGTCCCGCTCGCTTTATTGTAACAAGTTTCGACGTAACTTGTTTAGGTATCGAGGTGATACTGCCGAATATTGTTCGGCCGAATATTCGGTGTGGTATAAGTTTCATCGAACTTTCGGCCGAATATTCGTATTCGGTGAAATCCATATTCAGCCCATCTCTAGTATATACTTAAGCTGTAATTTTTAACTTTAAAAAATTCTATTTTCTATAATTTTGTCGTAGACAACGCTACCTACGCCTAGAATGTCTATATAATTATCTATAAACTACTACTTAACGGTCCCTTTAAACAAGGTCATCTATTCCTAATCGCTATAAACAAGTAATCACAAACAAAACAAATTCGTTTTAAACGAGGAAACCTTTTCATCGACATTGGTTAGTTTTATCAGCCCAGCCTGTGCCGGGTATTGCGCCCCTCGCAGATGAAATTAGAAGGGGTGCGAATTGAAAAGAGGGCCCTTTAAATATTATTTTTACAAATATTGATAAAGTAAAATTCACCGCCGCTGTTTAAAGGCTTTCGCAAAGACAGATTTTATGCTTTAACAGTTGATATTCGGGTGAATTTATCCCAGTACCACATTCTAATAACTTAAGAATGAATCTATTTGTAACTAATAAATGAATGTACATACATTCCAAAATAATACCTAAAGGTACACAGTCTGGCGATTAAGAGCAGCATGATCCGTCCCAGTATTTACTCGTTATTGGTAATTTTTTAATTTTGCTTGAGTAGTTTGTAATGACGTCATATCAGTATGAAATTTATACTGATGAACATGGCAAATATCCCCCTATGAGACAATCTATGGAGGAGGCGAATGCGAATTTACTTTATTATCAAAAACATACATACTGTGAGCTGTAAGTACAGACGGAGTACTTTCTATATATCTAGATGCAGATTATATGTTGAAGTTTATAGAGGTTTATAGTAAGGAAATAACCAGTATTGTGTTCGTGTAGCATTCATTTCAATTTGATAAATAGTGAGTTAATAGACTGAAACAGATTGTTCAGCAGTAGAGTTTTGATGGGTTGTAATATGTATATTAATTGAAGGATATTAATAAACCCACGGATAAAATTTACTACACGCAAAGCACGCTAAGCAATGTAATATTACATAAAGCTAATATTTATCCATTGATCAGGGGCGGCTGTGTGTGCTCAAGCTATTATCTGGAGTGGATCGGTGCGAGGTGTCAGGAAGAGGGCACATGCCGGGGGATAAACTGGGACTCGAGCGCTGTATGTTTGAACAATATTTGTGGTTTACTGTATCGTTTGCAGAGTCATATCGAATATTACGTCATATTATCTTTAATATATCTTTAGAAAAATACATATGTTAAATAATAGGCGAGACCTAATCTAAGGCTGGGTTCGAATCACGAACTTAAAAGAACGTGGGTTCGAATACGCCATTCGACTACTACCGTGAACCACTTTGAACACAAGCATTTTAAGCTTACCAAAGTGGTTAATAGAAATATTAGTAATGTTAATTAACAGGATTACTATTATTTTTAATAAAAATAAAAGAAATGTTAAAAAGATAATGTTAAAATAACATGATTGTTTTCTTCCTCGCACAACTTCCTTGTAAAATTGACCGAATTTGGTACCTTCAAGAAAAGAACCTACTGTTTATAAAAAGCCGGCAATGCATCTGCTATTCCCCTGGTGTTGCAGTTGTTTATCAGTCACTTATCACCCGGTAAACCGCATGCACGATTGCATCCCTTATGTAAAAAAAACTTCTTTTTTACTATTATAAGCCAGGTCTCGACTACTATTATACGGTTACGGAGCTGAAGAGTGTAAAGCGCGCTGACTGCTTAAAACAAGCCTATTTACTCTGACTCTATTTGCTTCGAAACCACTTTTTTGTATTCCGTGCTTCAAAGAATGGATCAATTATGTTGCTACCCAAGCAAAATCTTACAGAGGTTTTTTCTTAGGGTTTTATGTTAAGCGAAATTAAAACGTCAAAGGAGACAATCAATTTTTCTATGGAGAATGGGCCCACTACAAATTTTAAAGATTATCAATGAAATGCAAGTCGATTTATTCCTTATAATCCATAGATTACGATAAAATTATTAGTTTTACTGCATCTAAACGGAGTCCTAAGAAATTAACAAATAAAATATGAATCTAACAATAACCTAAAAACAAACTGAAAGCGATTTTCTAGTAGTATTCATCGGTATTATAAGTTAAAATAGTGCACACTTGAATAATAGTACATATAAAACTAAGCTGTAGGTATATTCAGCATTTATAAATATTTTAAAATCGATGTAAAACCTTTCACTAGTTCGGGCAAAACATAGTGCCTGTCTATGCACAAATGTCGTATCGATTCTAACTTTGACATGTATTGATTGGTTGTGAGTGTAATTCTAAATACCAAGATGGCTAAGGGATAATGTCTTGAATAATAGTACATATAAAACTAAGCTGTAGGTATATTCAGCATTTATAAATATTTTATAATCGATGTAAAACCTTTCACTAGTTCGGGCAAAACATAGTGCCTGTCTATGCACAAATGTCGTATGGATTCTAACTTTGACATGTATTGATTGGTTGTGAGTGTAATTCTAAATACCAAGATGGCTAAGGGATAATGTCTATTTATATTTATGATATTACCAACACACAGTAAGATACGTTTTAAACTGATTGTATTACAAAAAAGAAAATATAATGTAGGTAATTCTATTTATTATTGTAAATCATAATTTATTTAAGTATTCTATTAACAGTAGTAGGTACAGAAACAGAAACCTTTTATTCAATTTAGATTATAAATAATACTTATTGAAAGTCACTTTTTTAATTTACCACTGGTTCGGAAAAAAACCTCTGACTTGAAGAGAACCAGCAAAATACCCAGTGGGTCTTTTAAAAAAAAAGCCAGTTTACAATCATGTATGTCATGATTAACAACACAGAACAAATTAGAAATAGCTTGGTAGCGATCACCTTACCCACGGGTTATTGTCAGTTTGTATAATATAATAACCCCTTTTATACAAACTTAATTTAATACATTTTTTGAACTTTGATGATTGACTGACAGACAGACAGCAGCGGGGTCAAGACATTATTTTAAAATGTTTTGGTTGATTAGTAAGTAGTATACATCATAATACAATGACTAGGAATTAACATGCCTTATCTATGTTATTACACAATGATAAATAGTGAGGAAGTAAGATGTTTTAAACTGTTTGTGTAAGGATTACAAAAACACAGGCTTAATTTAAATGTATTTATTACTAGCGATGCGCCTCAGCTGTGCACTGGTGATTAATGGATCTCGACAACAGTGCCATCTACCGAGTCCAAATGTAAATATAAACCATCTAGGGATCCATCCAAACACACACAAACATTTTCATTTAAATTAGTTGGAAGGTTTCTTATGTTTTGTCTATAACGGACATAGGTAGAAACATTTTAGTGTTAGATATATTTCTGAAGGTTTTTTGAAAATAACTTGATGGTAACATGTACATTTATGATATTGTAAGCAATCAGAAGGAATTTTCAATTATAAGATATATGATATAAGACTGTTGTCTTCAATATCCATACACTTTTTTTTTCTGCAAGCCTGCACGGCATACAGATTTGTTCTAAGCGATCCACCTGAAAAGAAGTTAATGACAATTGTAAAGGTGTCTTAACTAAATAATAATTCTTATCAATATATTATTTTTTTCTATATTATATAGGAATTAAAAGGACATTTTTAATAATAAGAGATATGAGATAAGACTATGCCTTCAATGTCAATAAACAGTATTTACATATTTCTGTGAGCATTTTCTTATATCTGCCTTTTCATATGTTAAATAATAAAGAAATTATTATAAATTATACAGCATTAATCAGCTCCAGCTGATCAAATACAGAAGCAGTAATTATTGATTAACATCAATGATATTCAACCATGTAAAAGTTGTCTCACATTTTATTTTTACCGGTTTCATGTACTTACATAGTAGACAAAGATATTATTGTTATATTAAGTATATCTGATTCTAGATGACAAAATAATATTCCTTTCTGCACAGTGAACAACGCAGCTGTCTAAGCATAATAGAAACAACCATTACACTTTTTTTATGCAAACTATTATTATTAAACTTTATATTTGCTTCTAGTACAAATAATTACTACATTTTTTACACATAAATATATGTAACATTTATATTGCCTATCTACTGTGGCTGGTATAAATCCAGGATCTGTGTCTGGCTTAACAAAAAAGCCATTTAGTATTAAGCAACTTGCTGAATACATAAGGTACCTATTTGTACACAAATGCAGTTATATGAATTGCTCTTCAAAACCCTCTTTAAGTCCCTCGGCCCAAAGATTCTAATTTTCTTTTAACATTATAATAACTTCTTTTGTGCATTTATTCTATTTATTATTTAATTTAGATTTTACTAATAAAATAAACTTAATACTTGGTCACTTATAACAAACTAATAAGGTTCTAAGACCTGTTTATTATTTGTATTTGTTTGAGGTAAAATATACAAACTTAATAATAGATTTTCACAACCTAGCTATTCTATTATATTGTAAATTAATAAACTCTTATATTCTATTTGCCAATTTTACCACAAAAACAAAAAAGAGAAAAACATACGTACTTGTGTCAATTAATATTTGGCTAACCTTTCTGATAATTGATAATATCCATATTTTCTTAAACATTAGTTTAATAATGCTTGTAAAATGTAAATAAAAAACTCCATTTTGTTCTTACCATAATGATGCGACTCCAACTATGTTTTATGTCACTCGAGTGAATCGAGTGAATTTGTCCAACTCGATAATCGATAGAAAATAAATTTTACCGAGTTACCGAGTTAACTCGGCGCAATGTATAGATTCAGAGGGTGCTATATAGATATTAATTTACTTGTATATATTATAAGTCGCTGCGGGTGACATCACAAGTTGCATCCAAATTCAAACTTGCATCTGGCATGTTGTAAACAAACCTGAACTTAGTTTTATTTATGATATTGATTTATAGTTTTAATTTCATGTTGCCACATATTACTTATTTATAAAGGTACATATTTAAAAATGGTTTAACTAAAGTAATCGCTGATCTCAACTCTAGTGATAAACTTTTCTGTAAATAGTTGATTTACTCAAAAACTAGTGTACAACTAGAATGACATACATACATACTCGTACATACTCGTAAATTAACCCGAGTGGCTCGAGTCACAAAACTCTACTCGAATCGCATCTTTATCTTACGGCCAATGCAGTGTTTGTCTACAATTTAGTGATGAAATCGACTTACTAATTCGAGCAATTTATTGATATATTATGTAATAAATAAATTGATATTAGGTAATATGTATATAATATTGTATCAATTTATGTTATATATGTTATATATGATATAAATTGATTATATATACTTTGGATAGTCAAATTATTAATAACATTAAAACTTACGTCATAACGTTAGAGTGATATTATTTTATGAACATGTCGATACGCATACCAAAAATAATTAAACCTATTAAGTGTAGTAATAATAATTGTGTTGTATGGAAGAACAATTATAAAAATAATTTGTGAAATATTGACACAGCTTCGTTCATCTAATTTGAATTGTTTAACTCGAGCTCAAAATCGAGCTCGATGAATTTCAACTCGAGTCGATTTTTTCCGAGTTATCACGGGACATCTCTAAGACAATAATTTTATAAATATTACATTACCTTAGCCAATGATCAGAACACGAATGTCAAAACAACTAATTTTTTTTCAGATTTCTTGTTTCCGTTTACATTTTCGAAAAATCTATAGACCATTTACTATTATAATTTGGTGTCTTTTTTTTGGTGTAAATACCATTAAACGTCGTTAATATTTCTAGTGGGCCCAAAAATGATTGTCCCCTTTTTGACTAAAGAGGTTTCACTAGCATTTATTTTACTATTTTAATAAAATAAATGTTGTGCGACGTTTAAGATACTCTCCGAGCACCGTCTACGCCGTGCACAGACGAATAGGCACGAGTACGCACGTGCGAATATAGAAACGTCTTGTTCGGATGTTCTCGTTACTCCACGTGAGTATTCGCCTGTTCTCCACTCAATGTCAGTTTTTATAAGACAGACAGAGAAACCTAGGTTTCTCTGTCTACGCCGAGCACAGACGAATAAGCACGAGTACGCATGTGCGAATATAGAAACGTCTTGTTCGGATGTTCTCGTTACTCCACGTGAGTATTCGCCTGTTCTCCACTCAATGTCAGTTTTTATAAGACAGACAGAGAAACCTAGGTTTCTCTGTCTACGCCGAGCACAGACGAATAAGCACGAGTACGCATGTGCGAATATAGAAACGTCTTGTTCGGATGTTCTCGTTACTCCACGTGAGTATTCGCCTGTTCTCCACTCAATGTCAGTTTTTATAAGACAGACAGAGAAACCTAGGTTTCTCTGTCTACGCCGAGCACAGACGAATAAGCACGAGTACGCATGTGCGAATATAGAAACGTCTTGTTCGGATGTTCTCGTTACTCCACGTGAGTATTCGCCTGTTCTCCACTCAATGTCAGTTTTTATAAGACAGACAGAGAAACCTAGGTTTCTCTGTCTACGCCGAGCACAGACGAATAAGCACGAGTACGCCTGTGCGAATATAGAAACGTCTTGTTCGGATGTTCTCGTTACTCCACGTGAGTATTCGCCTGTTCTCCACTCAATGTCAGTTTTTATAAGACAGACAGAGAAACCTAGGTTTCTCTGTCTACGCCGAGCACAGACGAATAAGCACGAGTACGCATGTGCGAATATAGAAACGTCTTGTTCGGATGTTCTCGTTACTCCACGTGAGTATTCGCCTGTTCTCCACTCAATGTCAGTTTTTATACGAGTCAAAGGAATGAATACATTTGTATCGGTGTTTACATACTCGTCATTATTCGCTTGACCCGTGAATTATCATTTGAATTTACTTAGCCCAATCAAGTGTTATAATTTTCTCTAATAACTTTCTTTGACAAAATATATTTAAAAAATATAAGTATGTACTTAGTTCAGCTAAAATATAAATTTCATAAAATCGAAACTACTTTTATATGTCTGCTTAATATTGACTATTTCTATTGCTGCCGTCTTTTCATCTTTTTTCATTTAAAATATTAGTGAGTCAATAAAAGTTAAGTAGACACAATGTCGTAGCAACGAGACGTACACGATCAATCTTTGAAAATCTATGTTGAATAAATACGGAGGAATATGTAAACACGTCGCATTCGTCCACGAACAACTCACCGACTTATTACGAGTACGACGAGTACACTCGTTGCTCGTCCGATAAATCGTACGTGCCACTGGAAAAAGAGGTGTTCCCCACCGTATCATCAAAAGTATCGCTGCTAAATTTGAAAAAACCATGATAATAACTGAAAGTGGGATATCTATACAGAATATGACATATTGCAAAAATATAAATCAATTTTCTTAGTCTACGTGTATTATCTAAGATATTTACCAAGATGCTCTACGGACGGTATATCACAGTTTTGGAATTTCTCCTGTATGCTTTGGTGTAATTTCGGGGCAATGACACAAGGTACGAAATAGCAAAAAAGTGTTTGCTTACTATTGTAAAATACCGAGCATCAAAAGCAGTAAGCCACAATTTAAAAACATAACTAAAAACTTGTATTATTTATAGCAACAGCACAACATTAAAATTCTTATGAATTATAAGGCAACTACAATACTATTATCCTCACTGAGTAGTAATTTCACAAACGATCAATTAAATTTTCCCTCCCCGACTCACGCACACCGGGATGAGGTCGGCGTGTGATAGGAGTCGACGCCATCCATCAGGATAATTGCAGCATCATTTTGTTTTTCAGTCGAGATTACACTGAATTAATTAGTAATCGTTGGGAGTTTTTGTCGATTTGTGTTTAATTAATCGAATTAAATTTTACCAATGGAAACCTGTGGAAATAATTTTAAAAAATTGTGTAATTTTGCGGATTTTATCGCGTTTAGTTTTATTTTTTTAATTCGCAACATTTTGGGTGCACTAACCTATCACTTTTCTTCATTTCCTATTTTGGTAGTCTGGAAAAAATTGTTGTATATATAAGATCGGTTTTTCGTTTTCTCTCTGTTTGTTTCTTGTTATATTATTTATTTTCTTAGTGTACAATAAAGAATATTGTACTTGACCGATAAACGAGTAACGATCTATTTTCTACCCTTATAGTACGAGATCCCGCTGCAAAATCACTACGTTCATTACGTAGTGAGTCAAACGCACATTTTTACATACTTTTATGAATAGGAGAATACACTGATAACACCGCAGCCAGTCAAAAGTGGCCGCAAGTAATTTTAATTAAATTAATGTTAATTAATATTCAAAAAAAAATTTCATTCACCTCTCTCTTAAATCAAATATCATCCACATCATAACAATGCATGTAAAGAATTCTAAAATCCATAGGTGCCGCTGCACACTCCGCCGCAACTACCTCGCAGCCAGGTGTAAGCAGGCAATATTTTGATATGTTTATACGTTTATGACTTACACGGATGTTCTTTATATCAAATTAAAGCTAATTTTTTTCTAATATGATGATATATTGCTGCCTGTGAAAAAATAGCCGTAAATTAGAGAGAGTGCTGTCTGTTAAAAACGCCATCGCATCGCATTCGCCATCCTCGACTAACAAGTGGCGTTGCGCACTAACTCTCTCTCACTTTATCTCTGATATCTCGCGTTTTTAACAGACAGCACTCCTAATTTGCGGCTATTTTTTCACAGGCAGCAATATATCATCATATTAGAAAAAAAATTGGCTTTAATTTGATATAAAGAACATCCGTGTAAGTCATAAACGTATAAACATATCAAAATATTGCCTGCTTACACCTGGCTGCGAGGTAGTTGCGGTCGAGTGTGCAACGGCACCTATGGATTTTAGAATTCTTTACATGCATTGTTATGATGTGGATGATATTTGATTTAAGAGAGAGGTGAACGAAATTTTTTTTGAATATTAATTATCATTAATTTAATTAAAATTACTTGCGGCCACTTTTGACTGGCTGCGGTATTATCAGTGTATTCTCCTATTCATAAGCGTATGTAAAAATGTGCGTTTGACTCACTACGTAATGAACGTAGTGATTTTGCAGCGGGATCTTAGACTATTATATCAATAATGTACCCTTCTGCCTAGGAGTCCGTCTGAGTAGGCACCAACCTCTTTCTATTTCTACCCTTATATCAATAATGTACCCTTCTGCCTAGGAGTTCGTCTGAGTAGGCACCAACCTCTTTCTATTTTTACCCTTATACATACATACATAAACACTCACGCCTGTAACCCAGAGGGGTAGGCAGAGACTACAGACTTCCATTTGGCACGATCCTGACACACCTCTCTCGCCTCCTTCACATCCATACACCTACGCATACATGCTCGTAGGTTCAGGGTACTCCTAATTAGGCCCGTTTTCAATAAATCGCCAATTTGGTCGATAAATTTTCGCCTAGGACGTCCCTTTCCGACTTCGCCATTCACTTCTGCAACATAAATTTTCTTTGTCACTCTTTCCTCATTCATTCTTTCCACATGACCAAACCACCGAAGCATTCCTTTCTTAATCCTGGTCACAACATCATCTTGCAAACCGGACTCTTCTCTTATTACACAATTTCTTACCCTGTCATTCAGATTCAGCCCTAACATACTCCTTAACGACCGCATTTCTACTGCGTTCATTCTACTCTCGTGCTTCTTCTGCCACACCCAACTTTCACTTCCACACGTTAAAGTAGGGACCAACACAGCATTGTTAATTGCCATACGTGCCTTTTTCGACACATTTTGACTCTTCACAATGGAGTGTAGGGCCCCATTTATTCTATTTCCTGCATTCACTCGTCGTTCTATATCCTTATCACATCTCCCATCCCTGCTAAATACGCAACCCAGATATACAAACTCATTTACTTGCTCGATCAACTCCTCTTCTATTCTTATTTCACATATCGTCTTACTTTCTTCTCTTTCAAAAACCATAACTTTCGTCTTACCTGCGTTCACTTTCATACCCCTTTCTTTTAATGATCTGTTTACTATTGCCACCATCATTTGCAGCTCGGCCGCCGACGACGCAAGAATAACTTGATCACCTGCGTACAAAAGGCATTTGACGGTTAACTCAACCATTCTTAATCCGCATTCTTCAACTTTCAAATTTTGCAAACAACTGTCCACAAATAGGTTGAACAGCCACGGGGAAGCCACACAGCCCTGTCTGACCTCTTTATGGATGCCAAGCCAGTCCGAGTAGCCGAGTAGACCCCGTTGATCCTAACACAAGCACTAGAGTCCCTATAAAGCGACTCCAATGCCTGTATCAATCCAGCGTTCAACCCAAATGAATTCAGTGTTTGCCATAGCTCATCCCTATCCACTCTGCCCTTTTTCAAGTCCATGAACGCACAACAAACCTTTTGGTTTTTGGCCAGAAACTTTTCCACGATCATGCGCATGGAAAAGACTTGATCTGTACATCCCATTCCCTTTCTAAATCCCGCTTGCACATCCCAAATTTTTTCATCAGTTTCTTTCATGACCCTTTCAATCAGTACCTTAGCATACAGTTTTCCCACAATGCTAAGAAGGCTGATACCACGGTAGTTTTTACAGTCCTGCTGCGACCCTTTTCCTTTATATACTGGGACTATCACGGCTTTGCACCAGTCTACCGGTACCCGCTTCAGTTCCCAGCATAAATTAAACAAGGTGTGCAGCAGGCGTGCCACCACTTCCTCTCCAGCCCTTAGTATTTCGAGTGAAACTCTATCATATCCGGCAGCCTTACCTGCTTTCATGCTTTTCATTGCTTTCATTATTTCATCTATACTTATCTCGCTACCTCTTTCCTCTTCTTTCGGAGTTTCTACTTCATTTATTTTATACGTTGTCTCCTCACTCTTAAAAACACTTTCAAAATATTCCTTCCATCTCTTCAAACTCAAAACTTCATCATTCAAATATTGCCATTCTCATCTCTTATAGCATTCATTATAGGCTGTTTTGAATGTTCCCTGGCAGTTCTTACGAGTTTCCAGAACATTTTAATATTTGCCTGGAAGTTATCCGATATTCTTCTATCATTCTTATCCGTTCTTTCTTGCTTTTTCCTTTCAACTACTTCTTTTACTCTCTTATTTAGATGTCTAAAGACTGCCTTTTTTCATTTCAATATCATCATTCGTACCGCTAGAATTACCAGCCTTTGTTGCTAGTCTAAATCTAAATCTAGCCATGCTCTCTTCTTTGCTTCAACTTCCATACGTATCTCATCGTCCCACCATAACGTATTATTTTTCCTTTCATTCTTTCTCTTACTAACACCACATACTTCAGTAGCTGCATCCACTAAACCTTTCTTAACATTTTGCCATACATTCTTCAAGTCTAGCTCATTCTTACATAATTCATCCAAACCACTTATATTTTCTTTAAGTCTACATTTGAACTTGTTTTTCTTACCTTCCTCTTGTAACCTTTCAGTTCTAATACGCTGTAACGCAGTGGCTGACACAGATGACCGATGGCGCCAACGCCTGAATAGACCATTAATTCGGCATAAAACCAAATAATGATCCGTTTCCTACGTTAGACCCCCGGTAAACCCTTGTATCTACCACTGCGCCCCTCATTCTTTCATCGACAATTACGAAATCTACCATGTTTCTATCATCACCTCTTTCCCAAGTATACGTGTAAATCCTCTTGTGGCGAAAGCAAGTGTTCGTCACATAAAGATTCTTTTCCATATATACGGTGAGGAGGCTTTAACCATTCTCATTTATACTTTCATCACCAAACGTTCCCAATATCCTTTCCTAACCAAGCCTCCTCACACCCAACCCTTCCATTAAAATCTACCCTTGTATCAATAATGTACCCTTCTGCCTAGGAGTCCGTCCGAGTAGGCATCAATCTCTTTCTATTTCTACCCTTATATTAATAATGTACCCTTCTGCCTAGGAGTTTGTCTAAGTAGGCACCAACCTCTTTCTATTTCTTGTTATATTATTTGTTTTCTTAGTGCACAATAAAGGATATTGTATCGTACTTGACCGATAAACGAGTAACGATCTATTTTCTACCCTTATATCAATAATGTACCCTTCTGCCTAGGAGTCCGTCTGAGTAGGCACCAACCTCTTTCTATTTCTACCCTTATATCAATAATGTACCCTTCTGCCTAGGAGTCCGTCTGAGTAGGCACTAACCTCTTTCTATTTCTACCCTTATATCAATAATGTACCCTTCTGCCTAGGAGTCCGTCTGAGTAGGCACCAACCTCTTTCTATTTCTACCCTTATATCAATAATGTACCCTTCTGCCTAGGAGTCCGTCTGAGTAGGCACTAACCTCTTTCTATTTCTACCCTTATATCAATAATGTACCCTTCTGCCTAGGAGTCCGTCTGAGTAGGCACCAACCTCTTTCTATTTCTACCCTTATATCAATAATGTACCCTTCTGCCTAGGAGTCCGTCTGAGTAGGCATCAACCTCTTTCTATTTCTACCCTTATATCAATAATGTACCCTCCTGCCTAGGAGTTCGTCTGAGTAGGCATCAACCTCTTTCTATTTCTACCCTTATATCAATAATGTACCCTCCTGCCTAGGAGTTCGTCTGAGTAGGCACCAACCTCTTTCTATTTCTACCCTTATATCAATAATGTACTCTCCTGCCTAGGAGTTCGTCTGAGTAGGCACCAACCTCTTTCTATTTCTACCCTTATATCAATAATGTACCCTTCTGCCTAGGAGTCCGTCTGAGTAGGCACCAACCTCTTTCTATTTCTACCCTTATATCAATAATGTACCCTTCTGCCTAGGAGTCCGTCTGAGTAGGCACTAACCTCTATCTATTTCTACCCTTATATCAATAATGTACCCTTCTGCCTAGGAGTCCGTCTGAGTAGGCACCAACCTCTTTCTATTTCTACCCTTATATCAATAATGTACCCTTCTGCCTAGGAGTCCGTCTGAGTAGGCACTAACCTCTTTCTATTTCTACCCTTATATCAATAATGTACCCTTCTGCCTAGGAGTTTGTCTGAGTAGGCACCAACCTCTTTCTATTTCTACCCTTATATCAATAATGTATCCTTCTGCCTAGGAGTCCGTCTGAGTAGGCACCAACCTCTTTCTATTTCTACCCTTATATCAATAATGTACCCTTCTGCCTAGGAGTTTGTCTGAGTAGGCACCAACCTCTTTCTATTTCTACCCTTATATCAATAATGTACCCTTCTGCCTAGGAGTCCGTCTGAGTAGGCACTAACCTCTTTCTATTTCTACCCTTATATCAATAATGTACCCTTCTGCCTAGGAGTCCGTCTGAGTAAGCACCAACCTCTTTCTATTTCTACCCTTATATCAATAATGTACCCTTCTGCCTAGGAGTTCGTCTGAGTAGGCACCAACCTCTTTCTATTTCTACCCTTATATCAATAATGTACCCTTCTGCCTAGGAGTTTGTCTGAGCAGGCACCAACCTCTTTCTATTTCTACCCTTATATCAATAATGTATCCTTCTGCCTAGGAGTCCGTCTGAGTAGGCACCAACCTCTTTCTATTTCTTCCGCCAAAAAGCGGTTTCGATCTGAAGGGTATAGAGCCAGTATGCTGTGACGCATTCAATCTTTGTGAGGACAAAAATGTGAGGACATTGACAGAGGTGAAAACGAATCTGTAGCCTTCTTTGTTTGAAGTTTTTGGAAGCTTGCAGGTGTCCATCAGCTGTAGTGGCCACTTACCATTAGATGGAATGAAAGTTCGTTTATTTACTCAATATTTATAAAATAAAGACATAAAGATCATACATCTAAAACCTCTTAACATCAAAACGAAATCGCCCACCAAGTAATATAACTTACAATAAAAATAAGTTTGCGCAATTCCCTGCAGCTGTATCTGTTATAGCCATTTGCAGCATCCGGTGGCAAAAGCTCGAAGAACCGTGATTTCTATACTATATAACTAAATTTGATTATTATTTTAAATAAAAGAATGCGTGGAAATACTGGATGAGCTTTAGACTTTTTTAGTTATTTATTTTATACTATATATATTTAATATACAAAAAAACTTCATAAAATATATTTGTAAGTTTTATTTGTATATGTTGGGAGACGAATAGTCGTTGTGAGTTTTTTGGCGCTACTTCTCACAAAATCTCCGTCAGTAGGGACTCGTTGAAGAGATGGGGTAGCTTTCTTGACTTAAAAATGTTGCTTGGCAAAGGCCAATTATGAATAAAAATATTGTGACTTGAGCTTAGCATTTACAATCAAAACGTCGGAGGTGTTAATTACATAGTTTCACTGTTCACAATAAACGATGAGATGAAGTTCTATGTTTCACTCCAAGTCCTTAATCAACAAAGGAGATGGTCTAGCTGGTTCACGAACTTACTATACTAGATTATTTATGAAATCCAATTAAGTCTTCACTTTGTAACACTAGCTAATTAATGAGCTAAAAGCTCAAGGGAAAGCGCTCGTTGTATGTAGATCCAACGATGTGATTGGTATAGGCTTTTATAGAAATACACACGGATACAAAAACATTATTAATAATATTAAACCTATATTACAACAGGTCAGTCAACTTTGGAAAAATAGAACAATGGTTCAGTCGGAATTATAATGTCGCAGTATAAACATAAACTCAGAAGAACTTTTTAATAAATTTGGGTCGTGTTAGAGAGAGAGAGAGAGAGAGAGAGAGAGAGAGAGAGAGAGAGAGAGAGAGAGAGAGAGAGAGAGAGAGCATAATAATTCGTTAGTTGTAAAAATATCGTCTTCCTCAGTATCTGATACACGATTCAGTATACAGACTCCAGACATATCACTAACCAACTTTTCATCATCCATACGTTAGTAAGGTAGAGTGGTAGCAGCGTAAGCAAATCCATCACTCTATTTCTTCCCGCGAGTGAGAATCATGGCATCTTCCAAGTTTATACTTAATTTATTATATATTGAAGAAACTATTATACAAAAATTATTTATGAAATCCAATTAAGTCTTCACTTTGTAACACTAGCTAATTAAGCTCGAGGGAAAGCACCTATTGTTCCTTTATAATTATATGTAGAATCAACGCCTTTACTGAACTTCAAAGCAATATACACGATCTTTATAGATATAAACCAATAAATAGATTACAGTTTGTCACTCAACTCTGGAAAAATACAACAATAACAAAAAAGCTCGTAGTATGAGCATAAACTCTGAAGCATTTTTTAAGATTTTTGAATCGTGTTAGACAGTTACAACTAATCTCAATCAGAGAACAGATAACTTGTTCCTTTTTTTTTACTTATTATAAGCTTTGCCGCAATCCCACCTGGTGGTAAGTGGTAATGAAGCGCTAGATGGTAAATCGCCCTGTCTTAGCGTAGAAAAGTTAGTTTATTGTATAAATACCGTCTTCTTCAAGATTCGAAGCATTCAAACATAACACTTACCAACTATTCATCCTCCATTCAATGGTATAGTGCAGTGCGGAGGCAGCGTAACAAAATCCATCACAGCATTTTTTCCCGCGAATGTCATAAGGAGAGACTTAAGGAAATGCCAGAAAGAGATAGAGAGAAAAGAGTGAGGAAGAATCATGGCTTCTGCCAAGTTTACGTCAGGTGGGTAATACCTAGATCCGAATCAGCGTAGAAGGTGCGAAACGTCTGGTATTAGGTTCATGTTCAGCAGTGAATTTTACGGGATAATGAGAAAGAAGAACAGAGCGGCTAAGTAATCAAGTAAACTATTTGCGTTTTTATAAAAAAATCTCCCAATCAACAATTGTAACCGTAATGTAAGTGTAACTTATGAACACCGCTTATCTCGGCTTCTGTGGGCAAGCTTGTAGGATTTTTTTTATGCTCGACATAGACCTCTCTTATAAACTGCCTCAAAGGGGAAATTTCGCCACCGCAAGCAGACATTTAAGCGAATATTATATGCTCAAGTCCTTCACACACTCAGATGTACAAGTATCTCAGAAAACACACAAAAATTACGGCATGTTTACTGAACTGAATGATTTTCCTTGGGACTATTCACAAATCTCTCCTAAAGAACCAGCTATGTAGTTACATATTATGTAGTTAAGTCACACATCGTTTACATTGGGTGCGTTTGGCAGAAAAAAGCGATAGCAAGCGCTTGTAAGCAAAATGGCGAAACTAAACAGTTTTCGTCCAGGACACGATTGATAAGTTCAGTAGCGCTGACACAATCCGCCATTTTGCTTATTTAATTTGTTTGCTTTGAAGTAGAGTTTGTAAGTTGTTTTGTGCAATATTAGTTTTAAGTAATATAATGACATGAATAAACATATATACATGTTATTAAAAATTCATGATTGGTAAGTTTTTAATATGAATACTTTACAAACATATATTTAAATTAGGTTAGGTTCCCCGGTTAAAACTAACTTCGTGTCCTATAGCATATAAAATAATTACTTACGATTTGACAGCGCTTACCGCTTACGATCGCCATTTTGCTTACAAGCGCTTGCTAGCGCTTTTTTCTGCCAAACGTACCGTATTGTTTGGTGTTGAACTAAAATGACAACGTCGTAATATTCATTTATTTTCTATTTAATATGCTTTGGGGCTTAAACACTTAAATGTGATTGTTAATTTTTTTTACAGAAAGTTTTTTATTACATATTACTTATTTTTAGCCCCCTCAATCATTTTTGTCACAAAAATACGCAATACATTTTTATTATATTATGTAAAATATTTACTTAAATTAGTTAATCTAAACGGATTATCATTTTGTTACTAGTTCTTAAACTACGATAATATCAATAATTATTTTTTGTCATAAGATATTCATGGCCTTGATGACTATCCTCCATTAGTCGGGTCAATATTTGTTCCCTGAGTAGGTGTTTTTTGTTTAAATATTTTTTTAAAGGTTAAAACATTTAAATATTTTTTTAAAGGTTAAACAATGCTATAAACATTACTAATATTGCCCGTAACCACTCGTCTTGTGTTACGAGTGGTTCACGCCAGTAGTCGAATGATGGATTCGAACCCACGACCTTTTTGAGTTCGCGGTCCGCGCCCTGCCATTAGGCTACTGTCGCTTCAAATACACTTTAAATACTTTTATTGAACTACTACTACACTTTTGAATACAGGTTTCTGAGAAGTGGTGGGAAATCGTTTTAGCATCTAGGAGCAACATTCCAGGTGCAGTCTTCCAGGGTGCAGGAGAAGACCGTTAGGTTCCAGTCTATCGTTTCATACAAGATTAAGGATTATATATGGTGATCACTCCAAATACCTAAACAAACCAGGCGAATCTTTCTTCTTGCTGCTATTTTAAGAATATCATTACTTTTTAAAGGAGAAATGTGACTTTATTATATTATTAGGGTATTTGAAAAAAGCATAAGTATTTAAATGCGTTGTATAAGTGTTAATGTATTTAAATAAAATATAAAATGTTGTAAATGTAAAATGTATTTAGCCACCTCAATGGTCTAGTGCTTGTAAACGGGGTTGCTAATCATGAGGTTCGGGTTCGAATGCCGCAATCCGGAAGTTTCTGTCAAGAAATGCTCAGTAGCAGCCCAGAGACAGAAAGTTGGTGGTGTTTAACCACGGTGTCTCCGAAAGCAGGTAAAGCAGTGGGTCCTGCATGTAATCTCTTTACGATCGTGTCGGATTACCGTACCATCGTACTATGAGAATGAGTGCATTTGTGCTTGCGCATACACTCGGGAAATATAATCCTGCCCTGCGCAGAAAGCTAATCTCCGTCCGACAGTCTCTGTCGCCGTGACCGAAATTCTATCTGGAGGACTTTATCAAATGTTCTGTCCAAGATAGTGGACATGGTCCGCACACTGTATCATTTAGTTAAAACACTAAGCTTTCTAGCAATTGTCTTCTTAACGCAACACTAATGTAGTCTCAAATTAAATATAATATTTTGAGTTTGTAAATGTAGATGCAGCTCATTAAATTATTAATATGAGTTATGGGAAAAACCGTTCGCAAATTTATAATAAAGATATTGATTAATTTGCAACCTTCCGCTAACTAAATACAATGTGATGTGTCTTACCTGGATTGAAGAGCACATCCCGCCTTCCCTCACTTGCTTGGACTAATTCCGTCACCACTAGTCCCAGCACCACTATTCCCAACACCACTACTCCAGGCACCACTACTTCCAACACCACTATTCCAGGAAAGACACACCATCGGCGATAATACGACACGTGTTTCGCCTCTACACGAGGCATCTTCAGGTGATGTAGACTCTACGGCGGCTGACCGCTAAGTAATGCACGCAATTGAGGGAGGGCGGGAGGTGTTCTTCAATCCAGGTAAGACACATCATTGTATTTAGTCAGCGGAAGGTTGCAAATTAATCAATATCTTTATTTTAATGGATTTCCGCAAAGTAACGCCTGATTCTATCAGTTCGCAAATTTGTAATAAAGCTACATTCCAACATACCGTACAAAGGTGTTAAATCTATGAGGCGGCACAGGTTGCGCATAGCTCTGCGGGCGTCAGTGACATTATCACAGTAGTCAATTACGATTGAAAATTGTGAACGCGTTCAACGCTAAGCCGGGGGATATTCCCTTTCGTTATTGCTCGTGTTTCCGGGTTTATGGGCCGTTCTTTTTTTGTGTAATAAGGATAATCGTTTAAGTTTGTCAGTTAAATGGATCGTGCAAAGTCGAGAAGATCTCTTCAGAGAACATTTCAAATCCTGTGTATTAATTTTTTTGGCTAGGATGTTTAAAAATTTCAGTTACCAATAATTAAAACTTTTAATAAAATGTAAAAACAGACTTCAAATTACTAAAAAAGAAGTTAAATAATTTGCAACCCTTAGGGGAGGATTTTTTTTTCTCCAAATTTATATGGGACCACACTTGAAGAAAAGAATCAACTTATTTTAGAAAAAAGGAATCATCAATCGGTTCTTTATCTGCGAAGATATAATATGAAATTCCTTAAACAATAGTCCGGTATGAAACTTTTTCCCCTATTTTCCATCGCTGGGTGCGAAATTTTTCTTCAAAATTTAATGGGACGACACCCTTACGTGGTAGAGCCATGCTGCAGCTATATTATGGTTGCAGCTCGAATGGGTCAGTTCAACCGGGGAAGGACCACACTCTCACAGAATACCTGCGTGAAATAGCAGCTTAATGCTGTTATGTTTCGTATGATGAGTTTAGAGAATTGGAGACCCTTTTTACTGGAAACGAGACATTTCATCATAGTCCTCAGGGGTGGCAAAACATCTGCATTTTAATTATTGATCATGGAAGGATGGAAAGAGATTATCTATAATATTTAAGTATTTAGAAATATATAAGTATGTTTATCAGTTGTCTAGTACCCATAACACAAGCTTTGCTTAGCTTGGGACTAGATGGCGTTGTTGATAGTTGTGGAATATTATTATTATTGTGGGGTATCAATATAGTTTTCTCATCTGGTTGGGTTCTAATAATACATAATTATAAGTGAAGATGAGAAGATAAATATACATAAATATCAATAACATAAAATAAATATTAAAATACATAAATAAATAAAAGCCCAAAAAGATGGAGGCCCTCAGCAGGGGAGACCAAACGGCCGAGGGTTAGGGGGAAAGGGAAAGAAACCTATTATTATTATTATTATGGGGTATCTATATAGTTTTCTCATCTGGTTGGGTTGGGTTATTATTATTATTATTATTATTATTATTATATGTTTATAGGTTATATAATAAACATAAATAAAGTTATATCCCTAGGGATATAACTATATACCGGAATATAGTAATATAACAGCGGTTCCTAACTATCATACTAATCTAGTGAAATAATTACAAGTAAACTGAACGTACAGGACACACTCGTGTAGCAAGTGTTCATGTTATTTGTGGAGTATCGTCACTTGGTGAAGGTTTCTGATCGCAACTGTTGTGCAATTAATGCAACAACGATAACGTCCTTTGTCCACACTCCTGACGATAATGGCAACTGTGGCAAATATCCCCCTATGAGGCAATTAATAGGGGAACCCGTATTCGAACGTGGACTTTTGATAGATTGTAACGCAACGGTATTAAATACATATTAACATAATCATTTAATGTAATCATTCTTTTACGGCCATATTATCTGCCTAGTATAACCCATAAAAATTTTACAACGCCCTGTGGACGAGATAAAGTAATAAATTCGAATACGGCTACAAAAGTAGATGATGAAATATTTATGTCACACTCGGACATATTAGAATTAGTTACAATGAAAAATCATTTTCAGTAACGTTGGATTAATATGTACAACGTACTGGAAGAAGCAACGAGACTTGTTTGTGTTGTGTTGTGTTGTTGTGTGCAACGCGCGTTTGAGCCCACGGGCTGAAACTTACTCTGTCTGTGTCATAAAAACGTACTGAGCACTCTGTCCAGGCGCTCCGCACTGAAAGTCAAATTTTCAAAAATAGGGAAGTTATTGGTTTCACCCCGATTTTCGAATATCGAGTTTTCATAAGATCTCGACGTTTTGAGCTCCCAGGAAGCTATTCTGACTAATTTCACGTGGACGTCGGTACGGAGGTATGTGTAAATTATAATGCATCATCATTCATCACTTACAATATAAATACAAATATTATAAAATATCTATTTTAAAACATTGAGTTATTATGTACTACATACTAGAGGCGACACTGCATTCAGCTACTATGTTCCACTCAACTGCGGTGCATACACCGCACTTTAATCAGTCACTCGCTAGGCGCTTGTAGAATTGACACGTGTTGTGTTGATTTAAAAAAAAAATCTCGTGATAAAAATATGTCGTCTTGCGTACTTAGATATTGCACAAATAATTCAAGAAATGTTATTAAAAACCAAGCAATTACTTTTCATTGGTTAATATGATACTTAATCAATAAAAAAGTATTATAAATTAGTAATAAAACAAATTATTCCTAAGACGCCATCTCGTGTCACGTAATATAGATTATGAAATTAATTTGTTCAGATGCGACATTTCTGTGGGTACTTAAGTATAGGACGAATATATTATTATACACATTTTTGGTAGAAACGTATGAGTAACCATAATTACGCCAAATTTTTTAAATTTAAATCTGCCAATTACTCATATGTTTTATTTTTAGGTTTCCACATCAAAGTCAAAGTGGAATAAATACGTCAATTTTTAACTCTCGCGTGCTCAGTATTTATAAACGGCTCTTATTCTAATTTAAATAAATATATTTGTAATTTAAATGTTATATTAACAAGTTTTGTTAAACATACATTTAGTATGTTTTTTTTTTGATATTTGATAGATAACTTTTAAAATATTGAGATAAAAATATCATTAAAATGTAGTCGTGATATAATATTATGTAATATTATATTAAATTAGCAAATGTAATATACAAATGACAAAATTTAAAAAATTGTTCTCGATATAATTTACCTATTTAACAGTGCAATCTATTATTACCTACTGATCATTCTACCTATATTTATTCTATGATAAAAAAACAACCGCGGGGACACAGAGTAGCGCACATTTTTTGTTTGAAATGGCTGTTCTAGTACGTAAGTACATACGATTTAAAATGGAAAAATACATTTTTTTCCTTCGTTCCAATTTTTTTTAAGTTAGTTATAAAAAGTGTTTATTGTAAATATAAAATATACAGACAGGTAATGCTTTAAGCAATATTATCTACCGTAAAATGTAAAATACTGATATGTGCAATATAAAATATATTGTAACCAATTAAATTTTATTAAAATTTTTGTTTAAAGTATAGATTTATGTTAAATAATTTAGCTGGACCTCTTTACGATGCCCAGTTCATCTGTAAAGCTTACTAGATCCCTAACTCGGCCTTAAGTACACCTCTGGTTGTTATTTATTCACCTAACGGGCTAAGTGCTCGCTTTCAAAATACGCGAAAAACCCGGCACCGATACCAAGTGCTAGACAATGTGGGAAAAGCATGGTGATTAAACATACATGTCGGCGAAAATAAAAGAGAATCAGAAGAAGCCTGTGTCTATTAGCAGGACGTATAAAGACCGTAATTTTATGACTAAAACAAGCAGCGACTGATTGTTCTTTGTACTCGTATATACCTATAATGACATACTTACCGACATTAACAGTTTTCTACATAGTAGAGCCACGGTGCAGCTATTTCATGGTTGTAGTACGAATGGGTCAGCTCGACCGGGGAAGTACAACGCTATCACAAAATATCAGCTTATTGCTGCAGTGTTTCGTATGATGATTGTAGAGAAGCGGAGACCCTTATTAGCGAAAACTAGGCATTCCATTTTAGTCCTCAGGCGTAACACCGTATCTGCATTTTGATTCTTGATGGAGGATAAAAATATAGATGTCTATGGGCCGCATCGTCCACTTACCATCGGGTGGACTGTGTGCTCGTTTTCCACCCTTATATTATAAAAAACAGCTAACCATTTAAGAGCATCTCAGGAAACAACCTCGATCTATTGTTGCATTCGTAGCGAACCTCCTAATTTGGGCAGTCATGTCCAGGGCCTATGTTGATAAAAAATAAAAAACCTGTGTGCAGTTCACACTGTATACTGTATTCTATCTCGTTCTCTCACAGGCTAAATCCTATACATGTATATGTCTCTTTTTTAGTGTGGCTTTTTCGTTTCATCGAGATTCAAATCACAACATTTCTAAAGAAGTTTTCACCAGGGATGCATCCAATATGGATATATGGGTGATACTCGAAGTCTGCCGATATATCGGCATCGGCGATATTTTTATGGCCGATTCAACGATACTTTTCAAATTTCGCGCTTCAAAATGTAATGTAAACACGTGTGTTGTCGTCTGTTTCGTTGCAAACGAAACTGTCTATGGTTTTAACGGTTTCATTTAGTTTGTCCTGTTATTTGTTATTTTTTTATTAATTTAAAGAATAACCTCATTTGTGTTTTATTTATTTTATTTTCATTTTTGAATTTAATAAGCGTAGCGGTATCGGAATCGCCGCTATTATTATAACAGCATCGGTATCGGTATCGTATAGGCAAAAGTGCGTAGGTGAGGCATTCATAGTTTTCACTTCAATAATAACCCAACATTTACCAGAATATAAGTCATTTAATACAAGCTGGCACAATCTCGATCTATCGATGCGTTCCCTAAGCGAGTTGATTGTAAGTTGGTATTTAACGTTATGTAGATAAAAATAGCCCAACATTTCCTAGAATGCATGTCATTTAACACAAGCTGTAGAAGGCTAACCCGCAGCGGTCTAATTTAAAACGGAGCCCAATTCGCTATCCAATTAACGTACAAACAAACGAGAGGCTGTAAACAAGTCAAATATTATAAATGAGTTATTTTAACTTAGGCGACTCGCTGAATTATATAAACTAGTGGAGTTGTTTATAGAATGAGATTAGCCGCGTGCAAAACATCCGTAGATGTGTTTGTTTTAGCGAGGGTTGACAAATATAGAGAAAAAATTAAAAGTATTTTATTTTTATTTTGTATAGATACTTTTATCTACATATTATTATAAATGTTTATATCTACAGGAAGAAAAGGCAAACGAGTAAGTAAGTGATAACCGTATAGTAGTAAAATGACGTATCGCGATGTTCATAATCTAAATGACATTTTGTAAACAGAAAATCCTTTTCTTCAAAATAAATGATGTTATCTGCTTTTTTTTATTGTTAGATGTTGCAACAGTCTAACGTTCACATTATGTATTACATCATCTTCATCAATACAGCCCATCCAGGTCCACCGCTAAAGATAGGCCCGCTCAAAGAATGTCCGAAAGACCTACATCTATCAACTCCCTGCATCTCTTACTAAATCGTCGCTTCATCTAGTAGGGGTTCAACTTACACTACGTTTACCGGTACGAGGATGCCCTCGAAAACCTTTCCTCCCTTTATTTTGTCAGTTCTTCCAGCTATATGGCCAGCCAAGCCTAGACAGCGCCAGTTTGGGTAATCTGGTTCTATTGTGAATGGCACTATCTTAGTTAGGTTCAGTATTTAAGAAATTATTATCTCTTTCTCGCTTCAAATACGGAACTGCGTTTTTATCCTTAGTGGCTAAGTAACTTCGAACCTTCAAACTATCGAACAAGCTAAATCATAGTAGCTAATAACGGTACCCTCTTTAAGTTGTAAAAGTTCACGAGAGCAAAATTGTGTGTCGACTTATTAATTACTACAGTAAAAGCAAACAATTTGTAATGTCTTTACATACTAGAGGTTTGAAAATATCTATAAATACGCACTTGAAAAAGGTACGGATAATTACGTTACGATTTATTCATTTTTAAAATAATATACAAAAAGACTATAGAAGATTTTTGCAGATTTTATATTTTAAGATATTTTTAAAATGGGGGGTGAGCGAGAGAGCGGCATTTTGACTGAGAGCGGCAGCTATCTTTGATACATTACTGGTAACAAGCACAGTCTGTCTGATGATATTATTCTCTTATATTAGAATGCTAAATATTTAAAAGGTCATAACTCGAAATACCAGGTCATCTTTATAGGTCAGTTTGAATGTCAACTACGCTACTTTTTATAAAAGTAAATGTGGTGCAGAGTCCCTTAGACAACTACAGCTGTCCCTTACCATTAAAAGAACTTTTTTCATCACTTACTACCTATTAGAAATACATTATGCCACTTATTTACATTGGTGTATTCCGTACAAGCGTAGTTCCTCTCCAGTCCAGCGGATCCATTCGTACTGCAGCCGTACTATAGCTGCAGCGTGACTCCGTCGTGTAAAATTTTCAATTAATACAAGTGGCAAAATTAAACATTTTGTACTTACAACCGACTTCGATATAAATAAAAAGAAAATGTCATCAATGAAGTCGAAGTGAATTAAATACGCATTATTAAGAATAACTCAAAAGCTCCTGGTCAGATCTTAATCACATCGATATCGGACCATACGAGAAGCTTTATCAGCTTCAAAATAAAAAAGAATCTTCAAAATCATTTCACATAGAAAAAAAATCTGAGGTAACACACATAAAAATACAGTCGAATTGAGTACCTCCTCCTCCTCTTGAAGTCTGATACTTGAACTGAGATAATCTTTATTCGCTTGTATTATTTCACGCTACTTTGTCACGCAAGTTGATTTAATGTTTGTTAAGACGACCCTCTGGCAGTTATTGAAAGAAAAAACAATATGCACGGCTCAGACAGAACCATCTCTTATAGTTGCATCTGTACGGTAAATTATACGGCTATTGCTGAACCAAAGATTTACTTTGGTAGGATTGGTCCTTAAGGGGAAATATAATGTCAAATGGCTTAGCAAAATCCTTCGTTATGCTGAAAATATTATATATATAATAGCATTAATTTTGAAATAAATATATGGTAAAGTTGAGGATTAATGTTAAGGATTATGTTAGACGAAAACACAATTTCGTAAAATTTTCTCGAAAGAAAAAAAATCCAAAGTTACCTCCAAAATAAACAATAAACCGCTGTTATTCATAAAATACTTTAAATAAGATCATGAAACTTTGCATACTAACTGAACTAACTATAAAGCAGTGCTTATGTTATTTACTTTTTTAAAATACCATTATTTTTACTATAAAAAGAAATTACCTAAACTATTGGCCTTTTGAAGCGTGATTCCTGCAGCACGGTCACTTCGCCTCGGCCTTTGGACGGGGAGGTTGTGTCGCTTACGATCAGAATAATATACATTACGCAACAGTACGACGTAAAATTAAAATATTTCCCATTTTGGGAAATATTAATCGTGATAAAAATAAGAAGCGGCTGGCTTGGCGTTAAGAAACAGGCATAAATATGATAAACCTAATGAAATAAGTGTCTAACGACCTTTCTACTTACAGTATTAGTGATTAAGATACCGACAAACATGTCGGTACATAGCATACGACGCGCGGGCAAGTGGGGACAAAATTAGAATTTGAGCTGACTTACTCTATCCTCTTAAGACCCAAGGATGGATATCAGAAGTAGAGCCACCGCGATTTTTGATGTTAGTTTTTTGAGGTTTTCACAGCTTCTGCTTTGAAAAAAAATAGGGTCTCAATCTGTATAGAGGCATTAATCTTGCTACTATTCCAAGTTTGGTACCATATTCGTGTGACGCTAAATTCATTTTAGGACTCATATTTGTACGATTAAGATGTTAAACTACGTAAAATGAAAAAGTAAGTAAACATTACAGTGTTTATTTAAAAAATTTAAGATTAAAAAATCAAAAAGTTTGTTATGATGATTCCTAGCCCTCGTCCTCCAATACCACTGTATCCAGTTCTATATCGTCTTCGATGAGTGCTTCGCGGTCTATTACACTGTAATAAAATATAAAACAATGATTACCCAAAAAAGTAGAAACAAACAAACAAGCAAGCAAACTAAAAGCGAAAGTTATTTCAACATAAATATACCTAGAATTGTCGCACTTTCCATTACAGGTCTTGCATAGGAGTTTGCATGGCATTCCTTCTCGTCTACAAGAACAACGGCCTCTACAGCTGTTCTTACATCCACATTTTACCAGCTCTCGCGCAACATCCCAGACATAGTGCTGGGTTGTCCATATTGGCTCCCATTGTCCTTCCTTTTCAGTCCATCCCCAGTTTGATGGGGAGGGATATCGAGTTAGGAGTCAAAAGCTTGTCCCCATATATAACCTGCTTGGTAGGCTGCCCTAAGTGCATTCATTTGAAGAGCATCTCTTGTAGGGGGGATATTCTGTAAAGCCTTATTATTTGTGAACAAAAACTTGCGAGCTTCATTCACCAAAACTATTTCACTGTCACCACAGTAAAGCTTAATGACGAACTTTTCCAAGCTAATCAGTATATCATCTGTCAGTTCATTTAAAGGATTAGAAAGGGCTTTAAAAGCTGATGTGGCATCAATACACTGCTGCCATGCCTTCCAGGTCAGTGTTTTCCCTTTTGAGTAGAACGCAGAAACGGTGTCACAACCTGTGAATGCGTGGCACCCTCTCATGGCTTCTGCTCTCTCTTCACCCAGATGATGTGCCAAATCATGCGCTGCTATATAGCTGTGATGCTTTCCAGTACCAAAAGATATCCACAACTCTTTGAGACCTAACCGCTCAAGGGAAAAGTAGTAGGATATGGCAATTATGAGCACGTCGGAATCAACAGTATGTATTATTATGTTTGTTGCTCCATTCATCACAATAATACGGCTGTCAGCCTCCTCGCAAGAACATTAAGCCCTGTCAACAGCGTGTTCGTTGTTACTATAAGTAAGTCACTATATGTATACCGAGGTTCCTCTGAAGGGCATAGCATCCGAGTAGCTTAAACAGTTCTTCCTTGTTCTGAGAATTTTTAAGAAATTTTGACCAATTGCTTGGCAATTTGTAGTTGTCATGTACTTGACGACGTATTCCTTGGCCTCTATCACCCCGAACCTGCTTCTTGAGAGACATATCGAGTAAAGATCCCAGACGATATCGACCCTTCTCGCCTCTATGTTCTCTGTACTTCCCAAGATGCACCGACGAACTCATTGCAGCAGTATTCTTTGAATGTTTTGGAGTTACGTGGAGGATGACTGTGGACAAGGGCAGCTCCATCAAAAATATGACTATTACAATTTTCAGGGTAAGTGTTGAAAGGGATAACGGCGTGATTGTGTGTGTGTGTTCGATTTCTTTCTTCAAAACCGTGACTATGTCAGACTTCTGGCACATTCGCAAACCCATCGACGATAAAGAAGGAGGTTCAACTTGATTCTCATAAGAAAAGAAGATTCAAAGTCCAGACTCTTATTCTGAGATGATGTGAATAGTTTTGAAAATAGTTTCAGGTCAGACTTTAAAGAAATATACGGATATAGGGATATAGAATAATTACGTAATATTTGAAATTCATATTACAATTTTTAATTTTATTAATTTTTTCTATCTATTGACCTAGATATTATTCCAGAATTGACATTTAGACATTCAATATAATCGACAGTGATACCAAACTCGACTATATATCGAAACCCTATGCATTTATTAACCTAAGACTTTGTTAAGGCTCCTGCATGAAAAATTTCGGTGGCTCCACTTTGAAAACCCATCTTAGGGATCCAAAGACCAATCCTGCCAAAGAAAATCTTTGGTTCAGCAAAAGCCGTATTCTTCGTTTTTTTGTCGTGTACAACTGCAACTATTATGGCCCGGCTACACTTTACATACTCTCCGTTACGCTCCGTCTTACCTGTGAGCATGCCTGCACAAACCAGTTTGCACAGGTAACCGCGTGCGCGTGGACGGCAAGACGGTAGCTCGCGCAGGCGACTTGCGTATTCGTTGACGTGCTGAAGATTGGACTGCGCGGGCTTAGTTTGCACGGTTTTGCCTACGAGCTTACTTGAGCGTAGGGTTGCCACCTTTTTTTTTTGCAATTAAAGTACATTGGTTATTAAAGGTAAGAAAAAAAAAGTACATAGATTCAAAATAAAGTACAATTTATTTTTCTTTATTATTATATTTAAAACATATTTTTATTGCTTTTTGCAGTTTGTATAAAATTACTATCTTCACTAAAAAATTGCACAGCATTTTTACAATCTAAATTTAAATTAAAGTAAACAAGTAATTCATTTTTTATCAAATTTAGAGACGCTTTGTTTCTTTCGTCTCGCCATTTGCTGTTCATCACAGAAAAAACTCTTTCTGTGAATGCTGACGTGGCGGGAATATACAATAAAAATGAAATTACTTTATACAAGTTTAAAAAATTATCATCACTCCTAAATACTTGCTGCCATTTTTGTGCAGTAGATAGTTCTGCAAAACTCTTAGAAGTACTTATCTGATTATAAACTTGGTTTAGTAAAGCAATTTCTCCATATAGATCATCCATATCTACATTAAGTTTTTGAAGATTTAAATTTTCAATTATGTTAACAATATTATTAAATTCAATTTTGCTCTTTAAATTTATATATCCAAGTGTAAATAACCAGTTTGTGTTATTGAAATCAAACCATTTATTCAGATACTCTAAGGCTTTGTCAACAAATAATAAAAAATTCGTGTGAATTTTTCCAGTCAGTTCCGGTGAAGTCAGTTTAATTTTTTTGCCTATTTCATAGCCAAAGAAAAGATCTTGTTTTCTTTGTGTTAATCCGTTTCTAAGATTATCCATAATCCCATAAATGTCTAAAATTGTTATGCTGTTGCCTTCTAGACATTTAACAGCTTTATTAAATAAATTTAATAAGTGACTACAAAAATGCAAATAAATTTCAATCACATCATTCTCAGTTTCATTGAGCATCAATAAATTTTGTAAAACCATTGGACAGTAGTCTAAACTTAAAAAGTAGCTTCTTATAGGTGACCAATTTAATAATAAAATATCAATACATGGCAAAAGAGAGAGCCATCTTGTTCCCACATGGCGTTTGATTTCGTGAAAGTCTCCATCTACTGATGCTACAAATTTTTTTAGCTCCTCTCTTCTTACAGCAGAATGTGAAAAATGAGCATAAGTTTTTAAAATAACATTTTCTATGTCATGTGATAAAAAGCTCATGGCATGTCTGACGCAATTATGCACTATATGTGCGTGACAATTTCCTTTAATCAAACCTGGTACCAAATTATTCATATTGGTGAATAAAGAATGATTAACACCAAAATTTGCATTTGTATTATCTGCACTTAACCCAGATACATTATGAAAAGATAATTTGTATTGCTCTAATGACTTTTGAATTGCTTCAAACATACCATCAGCAGATTCATTACTATTTTCATAAAAATCTATTAATTTGTTTTCAATGCCATTTTTGGCTGTAAAATATTGTATCACTAATGGAAAGAGTTTTATATTTTTCTTGTTAGAAGCATCTGTTTGTAAACAGTAAAACAAATTATCTGTATTAACAGCATCTATTACATTTTGTAAAGAATATGGGCCCAACACTTCTGTAACTAGTGCTTCCATTTTTGTTCTAGCTAGATGAATTGCATTAGCTGTAGGTGAATTGGCATAAATAATTTTATTCAATTTTATAGTACAATCCATGCTATTGTAAGACAAATTATGTTTTACTGTGTGATATGTCAGGGCTAACTCAGATGCAACAACATTTTCTTTATCACTGCGTCTAGACGATGTGGAAGCAGAAGAAGAGTCAAGGAATTTCTCAAGTAGTCCAGATGTTCTCCCAGTTTCATATTTTGATTTGTGTTGTTTTGTTTGCAGGTGTTGTTTAACCTGAAAATAATAAGATTAATCCCGTCACCTTACCCATCACCTCCAGTCACCATAAAATAATTATACTTTCAAAGTTATTGGGAAAAAGTGCACATTTATCTTAAATAAAATCTAATCATTTTATAGCATAGTACCTATAGTTTGCATATTTAATGCAACCATACCAACACACACACAAACACACACACTGAAAAATAAGTTTTTTTTCTTACTTGTCCTATACCTGCTGAAGCAATTGTAAATGTAATTCCACACAATTTGCATTTTCCATTATATTCGTTTTGTGGATCATTAATTAACCAATCACCATGTTCGATTTCCCACTGACTTTTATACTTCTGCATTCGTTTATTTTTCTGTTTTGTCGTATCTTTTGTTTTTAAATATTTTTTTGGTGTAACATATTCACTATCTATTTGATCCGTTTCACTATTAAAATTACGTTTTATAGGTGTATATGGAGTATTCATGATGTACTACTATAACATGAATCTGTAAAACTTTAAATCGTGTTCTTAATGCACTAAACCGCTTCGCACAAAACGATGCACAAAAAAACATTATAACAATGACACTGACATTGTTGACATTTGAGGTTAGGTTGCGTTCAGAAATTGTTAAAAACGAGTGGTTAAGTGATGTGGCGCTGTCGAGTGGCGAAATCCATTCAACACCAATCGAAAAATTTCGTTTAACGAAAAAGCACTTTCTCTTCATACGAAATAAAGTATTTTCGTGTACTTTATTGTTCTCATAAAGTATAGAGTACAATTACCTGAAATAACGTACAATACTTTATTATAAAGTACGGGTGGCAACCCTACTTGAGCGTGTAGCCGGTTATTCAAGCCGCGCTTCAGTCCGTCTAAATTGTTTTGACGACACATGTCATGTTATAAAATCTTACATTAAAAAAAAATATGTTTGCAATTATTTCAGGGATTTTCTAACTGATTTCATAGGATTGCACAAATCGTTGCCGGCGTTGTGGAAAATTAAGAGTAAGGAATATTCCGACAGGAACAACAAAAAAACTTATAATTTATTAATTGAAAAACTGGCGGCTATTCGGGCTGTGTAGTCGTTGCCGTGCAAACTGGTTTATGCAGGCATGCATGCTCACATGCAAGACAGAACGTGTAGCCGGGCTATTAAAGGTATATATTTTTATTTGCGCTTCACTCAGATAGACGAAGTGCTGCGTACATATTAGCAGACGGTAGGGCAATTTAATGTATGGTTCAATATAGATTAGTAAGCAAAAATCATCCGACAACAAACATCATAGTTTTATATCTGGGTCCAGCAGTGGTATTTTACAGGCTGTCAAGAAGTTCAACAAGGTTTCCGCAACGAAGAAAATGTACGTGACGCTCCGTCTCTTCCCTATTGGTCTGAGGCATCTATGTGGTTATTTACATAATATTGTATTACATATTTCATTTAGAAAACTCATGGTAACAACAGTATAATGGTAATGACTGAACTCTTAAATTTTACGAAGAGCAAAAGTTGACAACCCTACATAAAATCGGGCCGGGACTAATAAAACATTCATTCGACGCGAGGAAATTACCGATCACCGCGTGTGGAGTTAAACCAGCAAGCAGAAACACTGCATCATGACGATTGGCATAGCCGTTTCCGTATCGAAATAACATGAATTACTACACATTGTGATAAATATTTAACAATAGCAAATATAAAAAGATTCTAGGAAGACGAATAATATTCAGATATATAGTAAAGTGTAATTATGAAGATTTAGTTTTTTTTATAGAGGAGGGTCAAACGAGCATGCGGCTCACCTGATGTTAAGTGACCATGATCAACCGCAACACCAGGGGAATTGCAGGTGCGTTGCCGGCCCTTTAGAAAGGAGTAAGCTCTTTTCTTGAAGGTCCCCAGGTCGTATCGGTCCGGAAAAATCGCCGGTGGTAAACTATTCCACAGAGGTTGTACGTGGAAGAAAACTCCTTTTGAAACGTACAGTGGTGGACCGCCAAGCATCCAGATGGTGTGGATGGTATCGGGACGTTTGCCGCATAGTGCGTTCACGAAATTTGGCGGCTGGGATTAATCCGAACAATTCCTCAGAGCACTCTCCTTGGTATATGCGAAAGAAAATGCAAAGGGATGCAACATCTCTTCGCAGTGCCAGTGAATTGAGCCGATCGGAAAGCATTCGGTCGTCGACGATTCGAGCCGCTCTGCGCTGGATGCGGTCAAGTGGAAGGAGCTGGTACTGGGGAGCCCCAGCCCAGAGATGGGAACAGTATTCCATGTGCGGCCGAACCTGCGCCTTGTAAAGTTAGTTTCTTATTCAAAAACATAATGGTCAGTTACCTTTAATTTCGATTAGCATTTTGAATCTTTTTCGTCATCATGGATACGAGACGGATAAATTTGAGTAACTAGAGTATATGATTATCGTCGCGGCAGCAACGCGGCACAAACGGCATACAACATCCACCTGTTATTTGTTTGCCCGCTGCCGTTCTGAAAATTTCGATCTGAAAAATGAACCACATGGTCGCCCGAAAATTTTGGTCGACAATAATTGTGGAAGGTGATGATACTCAATCTACGGCTAAATTAATAGCAGCAACGAAAAATGGAGTCTTTTAGACAAATGCAAGCGCTCAGCAAGTTGATTTGATCCTGATCCAGCACCTAAACAATGCCCTCAACGAAAATTTACCCCTAGAAAAGTGATTGGTCACTGTTTGGTGGTAGCGCTGTGTGATTTATCACAGCTTATTGCCAAACGCGATGAGCATTACTGCATATGTGTACTGTGAAGAAATGAACACTATGATTGAGAAGCTCGCATGTTGCCAACCAGCTTTAGCCAATCGCTTGTCCCCGTTGCTTGTGCACGACGACGCGTAACCTCATACTGCACAACAGACGGTCTTAGTTACAACATCCGAGGTTGGAAGCTGTCCGTCATCCACCGTACTCACCAGACCTTACGCCTACAGACTTATAATTTTCCTGAATTTAGATAACTTTTTTTAACTTTCGGGTATAAAAAAAATTTAATACCCGAAAAGCAGTACAAAATGTCTTAGTCGAATTTGTTTCCTGTCGTCCAGCTTATTTCTTCAAGAAGAACATCAATAAACTGCCACTGTGTTAGTAAAGATGCCTCAATTGCATGGGTGGTGATTACTTTGAGGAATAGAAATAAAAATATAGGGAAAAAATTACGTTAACTTATTTCGTAAAAAACTGCAATATCATAGGTAAAAACCTAATATTATAATTTTGATTCACTATGTCATTCTCCTGGATGCAATTCCTTATTCTTGAGTTATACACTCTACACCCCGCAGACCGGGAGAAAGCAACGAACGCAATGCTGCTTCGCTACAAAAATTAATAAGAGGGTTATGCCTACCCAGATGGACTCTTACACCGAAAAGAATTTCCATCAATTCCAAAACCAAAAATTCAGTGAAGGGCCATTATAATAACAATGTATAAGCCGATTCATTGTAGTCGTCCGTGGTGGGTGACGTCTCGGTGGCATACTTAGCTGGAAGTTAGTTATAGTTGTCTACAGGTTGCAGTAGTCATTTAATTATATTTATTTGTTTATTTTGATACTTGTACGTAAGGTACACAAATGGCAATTTTAATGTCATATACAGCATTTTCTGATATTTGTCTGATAGACATAATAGTCGGTTTGTTGAACGTGAAATTGTTCACATCCCCCAAGCTAACTTTGGAATAAATTCGATAGCAGAGCATACACAAAAGAATCTATTGTATAAAAGCTACAAAGTGTCTGGAGAATTTAAATTAAAAAAATTTACACACTAAATTTTAGGAAAGTATAAAAAGGTTAACATTAAGTAAATATTACGATTTTTTATCATAATATATATACGACTTTTACGTTTATTTATAAAATTTGATTTGATTTTCTTGTTCAATATACATTATAAATATTACTTATTGAAAGTTATTCCTATGTTTTTTACCACTGGTTCGAAAATACTTGGTTAAAAACCTGTAAAAAAACCCAGCGGGACATTTAAAAAAATAAAACAGTTAACAATCATGTATTATGTTGCATAAATAAAAAACTTACTTCCAGTAAATATTATGTAATAATCTATGTTGAATAAAAATTATTGTATTCTATTCTAGTCAAAATTAACCACACAAATAATAGTATAAATAACTTGGTATCGACCACAGTCCCAGATACTATATACATAAATTCATTATATTTTAATAAGCCTTTTCATATAATCTTTGTTTCATATTTTTAACTTGGCAGTTTCGGCAGCCCTCTCCGGCAAAATGAATATGTCAGTGACAATCGCGTTTCCACATAGGAAAATTCCATACGACATTATACGATGGAAATAGCTAAAATAAACTAGTTTAGCTGTTTCGATGCTCGTGAGATTTTTAATCTTTTATAATCACATGCAGCAGAACTAAGCATGCTTGCTAGTTTGTATATATTGAAGCTTTTTTTATTGAAGCTACCAAACATGGACATCCAGGCAGAAATGAAGTCCTACCATTTAATAATTGAACAACTGAACATAATATTAATCTATAGGAAACCAATTATGAGTTTTCGCTAATAGTAACATTATATAATATTTGCATGCGGTAAATTACAGGGAGTTAATAGGATACTGTCGCACCAACCATTGGCTTAGCAAGGTAACGTCCTATAGTAATTAATAAAATTTTACAGTCCCAAAAAATAAAACAAAATCATCGAGTGGAGTCGAAAAATGGCTTACTCAGAACTCGACTCACTTAAGTGGTACTTGGATAGGTCTTAGTAGTATAGTTCTTGCTCACGCGATAAATATAGCTATTCTGTCTATAATTCGTCCTGGCCGCGAGTAGTGACTAGTGATATTGGGGGAAACTTTCGTCTAACATTTTTAAGGAGTTTTAATATTTAATTTCTAATGTAGATCTGGACAGTCGATCGCGCTTAAGGCAATCTTAATGAGAAAAGTAATATCAGCCATTTGCCTTCGTATTTCGAGTGGTAAAAAATGAAACTTTCTACATTTGTCGTAGTAGAGGTTAGAGTTGTAGTGATTTTATACTCAGTAGCAAAGGTTTTTACTGAATTTCATCTAAATACGTTCAATTTGAGTTATGTAGGCCAATATAAGAACACTAACACCAGAGAAACCCTTTTACAGTCAACCCAGTCTAATGCGTCTGTACTCACTCAGCTAAAATCTACAGTACAATAGATTTGTAACGAAATAACTATTGAGTCCAAATAATATATAAAATCGCAAACCTCGTCCATGTAACATAATGAAGAGAACGACAGCCGCATTTCCACTGTATCGATACTTAATTAATTTTTATTTCAACACAAGGGGCGGCCCCTTGTCAACAGCAGCGGTTCCCAGCCGCTCAGATGCTTCTTGAAGACTGAGGGACAGTCGATAATGACGATCAACATTCAACGCTAATAACCTTGGATGCAAAATGAAGCTTGTGTTGAACTTTTTATAACGAATAACACTGAGAAGTCCGAGAGGTACTCACTTTTAATTAATTTAGAAATAATTCTTAAAACTATTATTACCTATGTTATCTATGATCTTTCACGGCTGGCCGTATGTAGAAGATCAAGATCGCTCAGCAGGCTATGGACAGGGGTTTCTCTGCGTGATAGACTTAGAAATGAGGACATCCACAGAAGAACTAGAGTTATCGTCATAGCCCAACAGATTTCTCTTACAGAATTAGGGGGACAAACGAGCACACAAGCCACCTGATGGTGAGTGGATGCTGTGGTCTATAGACATCTACATTTATTCTCAATTAAAAATCAAAATGCAGATGTGTTGTCACCCCCTGACGACTGAGATGGAATGCCTCATTGTCAGTAAAAAGGGTCTCCGGTTCTCTACACTCACCATTCGAAACACAGCATCACTAAGCTGCTGTTTTACGCTGGTATTCTGTGAGCGTGTTCCTAGCCCAGTCGAGCCGACCCATTCGTGCTATAACCATGCAAAGCGGCTTTACCACGTGACATTAGTAAGCTGAAGACAATAGGCCGGCCATATACTTAACTTGGAGAACCGTCAACAGAAAGGATGAAGGCAGCCTCGTACAGGTAAGCAAACTGTGGGGCGGCCCCAAACTAGATGTAGTTACGACCTGGTAAGACATGAAGAAAGTCGATGGATGCAGATAATTCAGGACCATTGACATTCTTTGGGGGAGGCCTATGTTTAGCAGTGGACTTACAAAGGCCTATTGTGATGATGATGATGACATTATTTTATAAACATAAACTTGAATCAAAACATTACAATTCTTATCTCCGACAAGTCTATATATATAGACGGTGTATAGCCTCCTTAAGGGTAAAATAATGAACTTATTCACAAAACTCTCTAAAATGTGTTCAAGACGTTACGTGACTGTATCAACCTTAAAAAAGTCCTTCATGATTTTTAATATCTTTTGAACTCACACGGACTCAGTTTTATTTGTATTTGCGTACAACTTTTCGCTACGTACACATGTTATTAATAAAATACAAATGAATGAATATATAAGATAAAGAATATACAAGTACAGTCCTAATGAGTTACTCATGTACCAGTGCTAGGCACAGGCACATGAGTAACTCATTTCTTTGATTTTTGTAAAAGTTATATAACAATTTCATCATTACAATTAACCTAGCTTTTTCAGAAGTAGGAGCAAACTGGACACAGATATATGATGAATTCATTCATCTTTAAATCCTACAATTTATGAAAGACTAGTGACCCGCCCCGTCTTCACCTGGGTGGGATCTAATAAATGTGTAGTCAATTACGTATTTGGCGATGGAAGGAAAAGGGGAGATCTCCTGCCGGGCAAGGACCAACTCTCCGTGTGATAGTACAGAGCTATTCTATATATACTGTTTTTGATTCGGAACTTTGATAGCGCGATTTAGGCTTCGATGTGTTTCGCTTGTAGCGCGAGGACAGCGCCGCCCGCCACACGTGCATTTTTAAAATAATCAACCATCAATAACTATTTTTGTTTTTCTAAGCACGTTTTTTCAAATAAAATCACTCTTGGTATTGCTCTAGCTATGTTTCCGTGTAGTTTCATCACAATCGATTTATCCGTTGCAGAGATTTGTCCAAACAGACAGACAGACATTTTTTACGAATGGCTTTACTTTCCTTTAACTTTGGAATTCATGCCTTAATGACATGCAAATAATTCCCTGAGCTAAAGGAAAGGCAGGTATTTAGATTGTAGACAGACAATTCAATTTTATTTATATATTTAGATGCCAGTATATAAAACAACTACATATTATAAATTATTGGCACATATACAAGCCTCCTCCTATTAAAAAATTGGCGTTTCACTCGCGTCGTGTTTTATATTTTTCATATTATGGAACCCAAGATGCGATAAAGATCTGCTGCATCAACTCTCGTCCAACCCTTGACGTCGTCACGTTACCCGCCATCCGTTCAAGACGTTTTCATCGTTCGCGTAATGGAGAAGTCGACGCTATTTATTTTAAACTAGCCACTTTTCGAATTAAAATATGGCCTAGAATCCTTAATGACATTTTTTACAAAACGTTATCCCCCTCCCCCCAAAACCCCCACACACACACACACTAGGATTTTTCCTGTATCGTGAAGGCAGTTTACAAACATAAATTGCACAAGGACAAACATCCAGAACCGGAACAATTATTTGTAGGTCATACAAATACTTGTTGCGTGCGGGATTCGAACCCGCGGCCCCCAGCGCAACCACTCACTGCTAAGCTACTGTGCCACGGAGCCGTCACATTGCTCTCTATAACTTTATAAAGTTTCATCACAATCGGTTCAGGCGTTCCAAAGATTCGCCCGAACAGACAATTTTTTTAAATAATTATTTTTGTGTTCATAGTATGCAAATAATCCCTGAGCTTAATAGAAGCCAAATATTTTTATGTTAAAGACAGACACTTTAATGTTATTTATATGTGTATAGACTAGTGGTCACTCAGCGGTCAAAATTCGAGCATAATTAATTAAATTTTTAATTTTTTTACACCGTGTAAATGTATGTCTATGGCAACACGGGTTCGATCTTCGCCGGCACCAATAAAATTGTTAACTGCAATTTTATGAGCTGATTTATCACGTGCTCGCGATGGAGGAAAACATCGGTGAGGAAACACGCACGTCTGAGAAATAAGAAAAAAATATTCAACACGCATTGGGGCAGCGCAGCGGACAATTTCTTGCAATAAAAACCCTCTCAGAAATTAGCGGAGGGTCTGTACCCAACAGTAGGACATATATAGGCTGAACTTTAAGCTATATTTCACTTTCAACTGCCTATATTTTTATATATAAAAATCTATTGCTGTCGGTTTAGTCTCGCAAAACCTAGAAAAATGCTGGACCGATTAACATGAATTTTTTTTCTGTGTTTGAGTGGATAGTTAGATTTAAATTAGACCCGGTAGGTGGCGCTGTTCTTGATATACAGAAATCACACGTGCTAAGTCGGGGCGGATCACTAATCGACATCTAAAACACAGATACCTAAAATATAATATGCTTACGCGATAAAGCCACGCTACAGCTATGTTATGGTTGTAGCACGAATGGTTCGGCTCGACCGGGGTGGAACCACTCTCTCACAGAATACCAGCATAAATTTCAGCCTAATGTAGCATTATATTATTGTATTTCGTTTGGTGAGTGTAGAGAACCGGAGACACTTTCTACTGGAGACGAGGCATTCCATCTTAGTCCTCAAGCGTGTCAACACATATGCATTTTGATTGTAAATCAAAAATAAATGTAGATAGGTTCATCCACTTACAATTAGGTGGGCTGTGTGCTCATTTGTTACACTTTAAAAACCAGAGCGGTGTTATAAGTTAGTATTGTGTATCTGCGTGTCTGTGGGTCTATGTGTGGTATTATGGCTCCTGAACGCGTGCACCGATTTTCATTAAGTTCTTTTCGTCTGAAAGATGTCTGAACAGAAAACGTTCTTAGCTATGTTTTAAGAAAATCTGTTTAGCCGTTTGAAGTCATCAGCACTTTTTGTTTCTGCGGTTTTTTTATTTTTTAACTGAAGTAAAAGTCTGCAGTACAGCAGTAGCCATGTCACTTAATATTGGGGAATATTGTAGTTTCATTTAAGTGAATTCACTTACAAATTATATAATACTTCAACTACAATATTATATAATACTATAATATTGTAGTTTTATATAAGTAAAAGAATTTTCCGAATCGGATCAGATCAGAGACAATTTTTTTACATAACTGATGATACAAACGGACTTGTTTGAGCGTGGCAGAGCTTCGCTGTAGTTTTTTTATAGGGTAAGGATATTATAAGAGCACAGTCCACCTAATGACAAGCGGATATTGTGGCCTATAGACATCTACATTTATACCTCATTATAAATCAAAATGCACAAGCATTGTCATCCTTGAGGGCTAGGATCTTAATCAGTAAAAAGGGCCTACGATTGTGTACACTCACCATAATACCACAAGCGTTGTCACCTTGAAGGAGTAAGTTGCATATTATATATCTCGCAGCCTATCATAAAACTGGCTTTCAATACCCTTTCCTTACTACCTTTTTGGCGGCAGAAATATGTAAGTCCGTAGTGCCAGTATCCAGATTCCAGGACTCCAGGCAGAAAAATAGTCGTCATAGCCTTAGTAAAATATAATTAAGATGTAGAATAAACTTATTATATACAGTTATCGACTGTTTTCGGGTTAAAAGAAAAAAAGAGAATAAGTAATATAATTACGTAAGCCAATTAAAGTATATCCTATGTTTTACGGTTCAGTCTACTTGTATACTTTTTACAACCTTGAATATTTGAAAAAAAAGTTTTTTTTTTAATATTCTTACTTTTACATATTTATAACATTACTTACAATAAGCAATTCAACTAAACAAAAACAGTTAAAGAAGTAGTTTCAGCTGGCGCAACCTTGATGTGCAGGCTTAATTCGTGTCTATTGTAAGGTCAGCACATCTAGAAGCCATGGAAGGCTGGATCGATCGCCACAAGGTCGCAACCACATGGCCGTGCAATCGACTCTGCGTTTCTCACAATCGCAAATTCTTGGTTTTAGAGTACCTAGAGATCAATTCTTATTCATCAGTATGTAGAAGCAAAAATTTTATTTATTCTAACTTTAATTAACAAGTCCTATCGTTGAAACGATAATTTTAAAAAACCGACTGCGTTTGAATGTTTACTGAAAAGAGAACAATTTTGTAGCCTATGTCAGTCCCACAATTAAGACAAATCTAACGACATCTCATGTGTTAAAATCCATCAAGCCGTTTACGGTACAGCGCGTGCCAAAGTAGACATGTCGCAGTAAGATGGTTGAAGCCGTGATATAGTATCCCTAGGGATGTGGCTACGTACCGGAATTAAACTATGGTACGAGTACGATCTAGTAATATGATTTTATACGTGGTAGAGCCATGCTGCAGTTATATTAGTAGTATAGTTGTAGCACGAATGGGTCGGCGCGACCGGGAAGGACCACGCTCTCACAGATTACCAGTGTAAAATAGCAGCTTAATGCCGCTGTGTTTTTTTTTTTCTTTTTGTTTCGTATGGTGAGTGTAGAGAACCGGACATCCTTTTTACTGGAAACGAGGCATTCCATCTTAGTCCTCACGGGTGACAACGCATCTTTATTTTAATTCGTAATCGAGGATAGATGTAGATGTCTATGGGCCGCAGCAACCACGTGCCATCAGGTGGACTATGCTCGTTTGTGGCCCTATCCAATTAAAAAAAATACTATCTTACTAGACTAATTCGGGAAAATAATTATAAGTATAGTATGTTGACCAAGAATGTAAGTTAAAATTAATTATGACTTATACTTTTTCAAGTTTTTAAATTAAAAGTTCTATTCTTTCAATATTATATTTTATATCATTATAATATACTAATAATAATAATAATAATTTATTTGTTTATTTGTTGACGAATTGAGTCATCTAGAGGTTTCGACCTTCAGAGAGGTGGAAAGATCGACGCGATGACAGAAAATGACACCTATAAATATCTGGGCATCACTCAATCACTTCGAATCAATCACGGTGAAATTAGGTCGAAGATGACTGAAGTATACAATCAAAGACTTAAAAGAATCCTCAGTTCAGGCCTAAATGGACGCAACTTCACTAAAGCAATTAACACCTTTGCCATCTCAGTATTATCTTACACGTTTGGAGTAGTTAACTGGTCAGATACTGAACTGGCAAAAATTGAGAGGTCTACTCGCGTCATGCTTACTAAATATCTTATACATCACCCGAAATCAACCGTTGAGCGGGTAACTCTATCTCGAGCCAATGGCGGTAGAGGACTGATAGATATTCGTAGATTGTGTGCTAAACAGATTCAAAGTCTTCGAAGTTATTTCCTTTCGCAAACGTCCTCTCCCCTGCATCAAGCAGTAATAAAGGCTGATGACCATCTAACAACGCTCGATCTCCTTCATGCCGACAATTTGCCACCGTTAGAGACTGACGCTGAATACAAAGAAGCCAAACTCCAGCAATGGGCCTCAAAACCTCTTCACGGTCGATTCGCTAATGAACTGAGTCAACCACATGTCGACATTGAAGCGTCGAACAACTGGCTCAGACATGATGAGATCTTTGCTGAAACTGAGGGATTCATGGTGGCGATTCAGGATCAGGTTGTGCCTACGAAAAATTATCTTAAGTACATTGCCAAGACAGGTATCGAAGATGACCAGTGCCAACGGTGTCATCAAAAGCCAGAGACCATCCAGCACATAACTGGCGGCTGCCAGGCTCTTGCTGGAACCGAGTACACCCAGCGCCATGACAACGTGGCAAAAATTGTGCACCAAAAGCTGGCAGTAAAATACGGTCTCCTTAAGGAGACAGAACCCTACTGGAAATACAATCCATCCCCGGTACTCGAGAATGATTCTGCCCAACTTTATTGGGATAGGTCAGTTTTAACTGACCGGACCGTTGAGCATAATCGACCGGACATAATATTAGTAGAAAAAGAGGAGAAGCGCACGTGGTTGTTGGATATTGGCATTCCAAACTCGCATAATGTGCAGAAGTACAGCACTGAAAAGTTGACTAAGTACCAGCGGTTAGCTGAAGAAATCCGACAGTTAAGGCGACAGCAGCAGGTACTTATCGTCCCGCTCATTCTCTCTACCACGGGAGTTGTTCCTAAATCCCTTACTGACAATTTAGCTAAGCTGGGCATTTCAGTGAGGGTGAGGAACAAAATTCAAAAAGCCGTAATTTTGGATACGACAGCGATAGTACGTCGCCACCTCACAATTTGAACAAAAGAGCGGCATCTTGCGATCAGCCGATGCCGCATCTTAAAACCCTAAAAGGAGCGTTAATGGATAACCCACATAATAATAATTTATTTATTTCTCACCACAAACGACATGGAAGATACATTAGTGTTACATCTCTATTTTAACAATATTTTGTCATTCATGGGAGACTGGTGCCCATGTAGGTTCAAAGACCCGTATTACAGGTCACCAGCCCCCCCCCCCCCCAAATTTACTTGGCAACAAGTATAATATTATAAGGAGATCACTTATGTTATGGTTAGAAATAATAATATTTAGAGAAAAAATAAAAAATATAAAATAAAAGATACAAAAACCACGTATTTTTGTAGCGTAAGTATGAGAGTTTGTGACTGTTAGCATGTCTGCGTGTATGTCCGTGAATATTTATGAGATAATTTGGAGTAATTGTTCAAGTATCTGTGTATGAAAGAGTCTGAAGATATTCCACAAGTCTATGTTTACATGACCATCTGTTGACTTCATAAATAGATAATTTTTGGTGTAATTTATTATATAAATACGGACCCAAAAAAGTAAAGAATTTCCTAGCAAAAAATGTGAAGAAAGGCACTGACTGAGCTACCAGATGATTACGGCGGCAATGTTCCTTTTGAGTTATTTTTGAAATTGTATGTTGTCTTAAAACTATACGTAGCACAAATAGTTGTCGAACTGTAAGAACTTCGCTAATTCTATACAAATCTAAAGTTGGGTATAAGTAGGGTTTAAAATGGATAACTTTTAAAAGTGATCTTTGCGCACGCTCTAGTTCAATAATATGTGTTTTGGCTGCACCACCCCAGACTTCAATTCCGTATGTTAATAAATATTTACACAAAGCATAATAGGCCAATTTTAGTACTTCTCTATTAGCAACATGTCTTAATTTTTTAAATATAAAAATCAGTTTACGCACTCTACCACATAGTGTATTAATATGAGAACGGAATGTTAAGGTGTTGTCAAATAATATGCCAAGATACTTGATACTATTAGTCTTCTCTAAAACGGGACAGGAACAATCTAAAGTGTTAGAATTAGCACAACAGTGAGCAATGATTTTATGCGCGTCTCCAGGTAAGGATGAGGTACGGATTGCAAAAGGCATATATTTAGTTTTCTTACAACTTAGAGTTAGTAAGTTCTTCCTAAGCCAAGCACATACCATATTAAACCCAACCTGAGATTGCCGGAAAACATCCTCCCACCATCCTACTCGGCTTTCGGGTGGCCCATGGGCCACTCTAGCCGCACCTTAACCCTACTGACAAAAATTAACATAAACAACTATGCAACAGGAACTGAAGATACAATGGCAATGTCGCAAAATTAGTTGGCGGACTCTTTATTTAATTTTTCAGCAGCTCTTTTTAAGTCGCCATCAGATTTGTCTCTTTAATCTTGAATATTTTTTCGTTGTTGCATTAATTGCACAGCAGTTGCGATCAGAAGCCTTCACCACATGACGATACTCCACAAATAAAATGAACATTTTCTACACGAGTATGTCCTGTACGTTAAGTTTACTGGTTCACTAGTTGAGAACCGCTGTCATATAACTATATTACGGTATATAGCTATATCTCTAAGGATATAACTACATCACGGCTTTAACCATCTTACTGCGACAACATTGAAAAACATTTCTCTCTTACTGGGTCAGACGGGTAAATAGGAAGAATTCTCCTGTACATATAACATATAACTATAAATCTAAATGAATTATTGTTGTTATAAAAATATCGCGTATATTTTAAAAAATATCACAACTTCATTAAGTTAAGCCAGTTTTCGGGATTTTTTAAAATTAAATTTTCTACGTTTAAGACGTTTCCGAGGAACCCCCGTGCCCGCAGGAGCTCGAACGAACTCGAAATGCGGAAATTAGCAATAAATCAAAACAGATACATAGTAACTAGGGAGACGTCTTTAAACCTTTTTACTTTTACTTTACTTTACGTCTTTAAACCTTTCTTTTTTTAATTTTTGTGCAGGTATCCATTTTAGTAGCTATTTATTATTTGGTACACCATTATTACCTTTTTTATCACTTTCGTTCACCTTTATGTTTGCTTTTTTCAATCAATACAAAGACTCGAACAGCGACGACACATATATTTTAGTTGTGATTTCAAGACAAATTGCCTGTCACAAACTCAACTCCCTAAACACAATTATTGGATAAGTACGTACGCTTCGCTGAGGGACTGATTCGACGACAGTTAGCTCTTTACAAGACGACAAAGTTAAAGGGACACTTATTATATTTATTTTACAACTAGATTGGCTATGGCAGGATAACGCTTCACAGAATACCAGCGTAAAATAGCAGCACCGGAAACCCCTTTAACTGAAAAAGTAGCATTCCATCTTAGTGCTTAGGGGTGATCACGAATCAGCACTTTAATTCTTAATCGAGGATAAATGTAGAAGATATCTATGGGCCACAGCATCCACTTCAGATTGACTGTGCTCGTTTGCCACCCATATTCAATTTAAAAAAAAACTATATTACTTACTACTATTCAAGTGCTAAATAAACTATGCATTCTGTATGATTGAATCCTATAGTTTAAATTAATATTCCTTAATTATCTGTACAAGTTATTATACATATATTAAAAATAAGTTAATTCTCGACTCCACAGAGCCAGTAATTTATTCGTTGGGCGATGAATATGCTTTATAACAAAATGCCATGAAATAAATATGGTTCATACAAAATTCGACGTCCGCCAAGTTCAAAAACTTTATTACCTAAACAAATATTGTATAAAAAAAGTTACTATGATATTAATGATTTATGGATGATAATAACCCCTGGAAATTAGGCGATTGCTACCTAAGCTATTTATAATTTGTTTTGTGTTGTTATTTATGTAACATATTTAACGATTGCAAACTGTTCTTCTTATTTCAAAATGTCCCGCTGAGTTTCTTGAAATTTAACATAAAAGTAAATTTGAATAAATACTATTTACAATCTAGAATGAATAAAAAAAGTTTGTAGTTCTATATACAGGATCACGTCAAGCCATGTAGGTACGAGATAGATAAATAGGCTGTAGAACAAAAGTACACGTCTTTTACATCATACCCGCTACTAACGAACACTGTTACTGTTACATATTAATGTCCACTGCTGAAAATAGAACTTACCCTATAAATTGCCTGATAGATACGAGTAGATACTTGCCATAACTACCACGCTTCGCAAGCACGTTAGCAATCGCAGTTTTTTATTTTTAACCGTTATTAGGAAGACTAACTGCTGCCCTTCTCCTGATTAGTTTCCCTCTGTCACCTCTTACTACACCCGCGGGATGATATGGGGTATAAGTTACAAGGGTACAAGTTAGTATTATAGTATATATTCTTACACCGTCACTACAAGATAAATTAACTAACAAGTAACGTAATAAAGTCACATTAAATAAACAACACTGGCAGTATCACACGCCAGGTTTATCCGGACGGGCCGGTCGAAGCCCGGTCGTAAAACAAATCAATTACAGTGCGGTCGTATTTCAGGCGGACGGCTGCCGCGCCCGCCGCATCAATCAATCGCCGAAAGCCAACGTAACTACGTCCGGGCCGAGCCAGGTGACAGCCGGTCTATTTGACCATAGTGATCGATTTGTTCCTACCCTTATACCGTGCCACGTCCGAGATACATACTACGTTTGAGTTAAAAACAAATGGGTGTGTACTTATAGCTACACGATAGAAGTGAAACCTTACGTAATAAAAAATACATTAAAAAAAAGATGTAGTAAGTAGTAGCAGTCGTTTCTGCAAACGGGCTAATCCCGGTCAGCCTCTCGAGTCATCTGTGGACTGGGACTCCGTGACGGACGCTCCTAGCTCAAATAAGAAGGCGGTGCCCCTTAGCTCCCACCCGCATCGTCATCCGGTTTTCTTTCCTTTCCTCCTTACCCTCGGCCGTTTGGTCTACCCCGCCGAGGGCTTCCGTCTGGTTGCGTTTTGTTTATATATGTAATTTTTAATCATATATTTTACTATATTAATATTATATTTATCATAAAGATATTCATAGTTACTTTGCAACCACTCGCTCACACACCACACACGACACATCTTCAGGTGATGTACTCTACGGCGGCTGACCGCTAAGTCTTAGCATTTTATTTAATTGAGCGGATGGTTGTAAAGTAACTATGAATATCTTTAATATAATGGATTTCCGCAAAGTAACGCTTATTCTATCCATTATTATATTTACCAATTACAGCCCAAGCAAGTGAGAATACTACACAAACAAAAATGAAAATGAAATTTCTGCAATGTTGCACTCCTTGTCAGACACGTGGCTGATGACATTCAGTGCATCACCAAGCCATATATCGAGTGGAGCCGAATAAACCCGATTCACATCACCGACCCGAGCGACGGTTCACTATCGTTCACTGTTCAGAAAGAACGCACCAAAAAAGTTATCACTTTAGACATGAATGATTAAGGAAAGAGTAACAAAGCTTGCTGCCGAAGTCAGTGGCAAAGTACGCAAGGGACGCTTTAGATGGCAGCTTATCGACCAAATTGGTAATATATTGAAGTTGAGCCGACTTAAGAGTACCCTTAAACAACAAGCATGTAGGTGTGCATAGGTATATAAGTGAAAGCAGCTGGATAGGTGTGACAGGATCATGTCGAACAGAATCTATAGTCTCTGCATACCCTTCTGGGTAACAGGCAAGAGAGTTTATGTAAGAATGTTAAAATTAATAAGTTAGATAACTTCAGTTCAATCCGATTACAATGCAAGAGTGAATAGGCTTTTGTTAAGTTTGATCTACGGCTGCATCACCACTTACCATCAACTGTAATGGTAGCCAAGTGGCAAAATTATAATAATAATATTAGTAAGTTTCAAAAAGTACAAGTGTCTAGAAAATAAAAAAATTAATTTACCTAAAATATTTTTACCTTTAGAGCGAACACTCGTTCTTAAAAGCATTATACAATTAGCATTATATTTTCTTAAGTTAGTGTACGGCGGCCCCCCACTAGACGGAGTGACGACCTGGTAAGATACGCAGGCAGTGATAGATGTAGATGGACCACGCTTTGTGGCGTTTCTTGGGGGCGCTCATGTTCAGCAGTGGACTTGTGAAGGGATGTGATGATGAAGATGATATATTTTCTTACAATAATGTATTGACAAGCGAGTTAAAATGTTACCAACATCAGAAACCAACTTAAAACAATAAAACCCTAAAACTATCTATATACATTGTTACCCCTGAGTACTGATATAGAATGCCTAAATGTTCCGACTGGTGTGTGTTCCCATTGGAATAAAAGTACCTGTATAATTACAAAGTAACTATCTATAATTACAATATACATAATACACTACAGTACTGGATGTACGAAAGCGGTGGCAATAATTAACAATAAGGTGGTACAAATTTAGACTGGCAATTATTTTTTTGGTAACGTTCTCTAGCAAAATGGCTCGTATATAAAGTGCATCCTGACGAACGTATTATAAATAATTAATAATAATAATAGATTATAACCGATGACGAACCGACGGTTGTGTAAAGTGTAAAAACCTCGTATCTACGCCTACGTTCAGTTCATTGGACTTACGAGGGGATGTTATCATGATGTACCATAAATCACTTCAATCTAATAAATAATAGAATCATGCGTTACTTTGTGGAAATCCTTGTGTAGCCAGTGAGCCACAGTGAGTTACTTAGCAGTCAGCCATCATAGAGTCTACAGCACCTGAGGATGCCTCGTGTAGAGACGAAACACGTGTCGTATTATAGTCGATGGAGTATCTTTCCTAGTGTAGTGGTGCTGGGATTAGTGGTGACAGGATTAATATACGCAATTGAGGGTGGGAGGTGCTCGTCAAACTAGGTAAGACACATCACTTTATTTTTTTGAGCGGATATGTGTGAGGTAATTCTTATCAATTTCACTTTAATCTTAGTTTATTTTTAATAACAATTTACTTGGCTGAACTGGTTGAAAAAGAACAATATGTTGAAGCAACGCTTTAAAAAAAGGAAAACAAAATGACTCAAAATTCTAATTTATTAAATGAGCAATGCAGCAAAATAAAGCAAGCTTTAATAAGACTAAACTTGTGCCAGGTGGCTGTAGTGTAACAGGCAAATTATGACTACCGAATAGGAAATTGCTTCCAACGGACAAGTCAGCCCCTTTAGCGACCCACCCTAAGCTACTCCCCTTATCCAAATGCAGGCTAGCAGTAACAGGTGAGAGTTCGGAAGTTTTTGGCATATTAAACTGAAACTAACAAACTAACAAATTTCATTTCATTTCATTTACCACGATGAACATAAATAAATCACTATTTATACCTTTGTAACAAGTTCTATCATTAAAAGAGTAATAAAAAAGACGACTACGCAAAAATGTTTACTGAAAATATAAAAAAAAATTGCAGCCTGTCACTCCCACAATTAAAACGAATCTAAGGCGTACATTACACGCTCATGCAGCTCAACCTATCGTGTAATGCAGTGATTGACGCCTGCATGAGCGCGTAATGTACGCCTATCAGTGACTATCCGTTTTTTATCAATCATGATTGATGGAATTGGTTGAGTCGTGCTACAACTAATATAGCTGCAGCTATATTACACGAATGGGTCGGCTCCACCGGGACACGACCACGCTCTCACAGATTACTAGCGTAAAATATGTAGCTTAATGCTGCTGTGTTTCGTATGGTGAGTGTAGAGAACCGGAGACACTTTTTACTGGATTCGAGGCATTCCATCTTATTCCTGGGGGTGACAACGTATTTGCATTTTGATTCTTGGTTCAGGATAGGTGTGAATGTCTTCAGCCACAGCTTCCACTTATCATCAGGTGGACTGTGTGCTCGTATGTCACCCCATGCTATAAAAAAATATCGGTAAAAAGTGCACTTTTAAACATCTCTTTCCCGTTGTAAGGTGAACTTACATTAATCTTTACGCATAGTAGGCATTACTGCTCGTCGCCAATCTACTCACCATCTATCGAATGCTATATTATCTTTAATATATTTGGATAATTTTACGACACATACGGACGAAATGGTGTAATGATTTCTGTTTTGCCGCCAACATACGGCAATTGTTATTAGTATAATCCACTTAATTCATTTTTGAAGATAAAAATTAATTAAAGATGTTAATAAAATAAAATGATACACGACCGTCAATAGTACTTTATTATCAACGGTGGTGTCTTTCCTAGTGTAGTGGTTGATGGTGTTGGGAATAGTGAAGCTGGGATTAGTGGTGACGGGGATAGTGCACGCAATTAAGGGTAGGGCGGGAGGTGCTCTTTAAACTAGGTAAGACACATCATTTTATTTTATTATTCGGATAGTAGCTAATTAATTTTAAACATTTTTAATATCATGGATTTCTGCAAAGTAACGGCTGATTCTATTAATTATGATAAAAATGAAGATGAATTAAATCTTCCCAGGCGATAACACTGGATGCCAATGAATATAATTAAACGTCTTCTTGGCGTAGTAATGAACTATAGCGGTCGTAATATCGATCGGCAGTCCGCCGCGCCGCCCGACTGTCTCCGGTTACGTTGGCGCAATGCGAGCAAGACACGTTTAAGTCTCTCGCCAGGGGTATGTATATCTTCACGCATTCGACCATATAAAAAAATTGTTTATACGTGGTAGAGTCATGCCGCAGTGAAAAATGTTTATGCATGGTAGAGCCATGCTACAGATATCTTATGGTTGTAACACGAATGGGTCGCCTCGACCGAGGAAGGATCACGCTCTCACAGATTACCAGCGAAAAATAACAGCTCAATACTGCGTGTGCTGTGTTTCGTATGGTGAGTGTAGGGAACCGGACACCTTTTTTACTGGATACGAGGCATTCCATCTTAGTCCTCGCATCTTCATTCTTAATCGAGGATAAATATAGATGTCTATGGGCCACAGCATCTACTTACCATCAGGTGGACCGTGCTCGTTTGTCACCCTTATTCTATAAAAAGGAGGAACACATCCATGTCATATGGGTAACCGAGATAGCCTCTATAGCTGAAGGTATAGTCATAATGTAAAAAAAATATACTTTGGTAATATTACTGTATATTGCCATTTCACAACCCATTAGTTGAATGTATAACTAAAGAATGTCTCAATTAGGGTTTTATTGACGTATGAATACTAGCCAAATACAACTTGTGTAGGCGCCACATGTTACTAATACAGGAAGTCATTTAAATGACGCAAAATAGTTAAATAGGAAATGCAGCGACAAATAAAAGACACAAGCAATCCGCCCCGGCTTCGCACGGGTGATTTTTGGATCTTGAATCATTCTGCCTACTCCGCATCAAAATCCGTTGCGCAGTTAAACATCTGAGCGTACAGACGGCGACAAGTGACTTAGTTTTATACTATAATCTCACTCTACAGGCAATCTCCGAATCAGGCGATGCTAATCTTGTGAAATTCAACGCCTCCAAAACACAAGCGTGTCTCTTTACTCTTTCCAGCTCACCTTGGCTCGTTCATTCCGAAATGTATCACTGGAATACACCGACCGCCTCCAGTTGCTGGGGGTTGAGATATCCTCAAATCTGAACTTCGGGCGGTTCATAGAGTCCTAGGCCAAAGCAGCTCTGGAAGGAAGCTAGGATTCCTTGCAAAGGTGCTGCAATACTTCACGCCGGGACAGCTCCTTACTTTATAAAGCGCAAGTCCGGTCGTGCATGGAATATTGCTGCCACATATGGGCTGGTGCTGCAAAATGCTACCTAGCAACTTTGGACTCAACGGAAAGGCTTGCTAAGAGGCTTATTGGTGACCCGAATTTGATTTATACCAATCTTACCAGCCTCGAACACGAGCAAAGTAGCCAGCCTTTCGGCCTTCTAAGAGATGCATTTCGGAGAGTGTGCGCAGGAATTGCATAATTTAATTCCTTCCTCTCCCTTCCACCATCTGTCAAACAGACGGTAGGCCAGTCTCCACCCTTAGAGGTCTTACTCTTACGGCATGATAATTTAAGCTTATAGTTTTAGATTTTTTTAGTCCTGTATAATATATTTGAATGTTGTATAAATAAAGGTTTTTTAATAGTCTGCGTATAAATGAGTTTTATTTCGCACTGCAAAATCAATATTACCTTTACGTCAATCGAATACATTTTATTAGATACTCGTACTCGTACTAAGTACGAAGTCGGTTCAGTTCACTTGTCAGTTCACAGCGCATTAAGATCAAGGCGTAACTTCTTACTGAGCAGGAGACTCGCAATTTGGTGAGATTAAATACATTATTCATTTAACTTATATCCCAACACTTGTTACATCCGAACCAGTTTATTCATTAGTGTTTTTATTCTTCACGTCTCTATTTTGGCGGATCGATAACGAAGCGGCTAAACACTGCGTTACACAGTTGCAAAAATATTACAATTGTTCTAGGTCTGAATATTTTTAATGCGCAACTTACAACTTATGTTTACTTACATTTTTTTTGTATGTATCTAAAACGCCCTCATAATACAGGAGAATTTCCTAGAGTAGGGCTAACGTTTTTACAAATAATAAAAAATATATTTTTACTCATATTCATCACAGTATACGGTTTAAAGTTGTCAGTTAACCTTTTACATAACCGGCACGGTGCGGTCTTCAGCGCCGCGACCAGACCGCTTACCGTTACAGCCTATTTAAGTCCACTGCTGGACATAGGCCTCCCCCACAGATTGCCTCACAGGGGGGATATTTGCCATAATTGCCACGCTTGGAAACCAGGTTGGCAACCGTAGTTTTTAATTTATATTCGTTATTAGGAAGACGCTGCTGCGCATCTCTTGATTTGTTCCCCTCCAGCGCCTCTTCCAGCACCCACGGGAAGATACACGGTAAATAAAATGTAAAAGCCAACTTCAAAGAACCAACAAACATTAAAAACATTCCACATGATAGCTTGTAAAACCGGGTGCAAAATAGTGTAAATTAAATAAATATTTAGGAATATTTTATTTTTTAAGTTATTTTAACTCAAATTTTAATTTTTAATATTTTTATACACTTAGGCATGGAATTTTTCCTACATTTTATAGAGGTATACCCCTGAAGTACAATGTGTTTAATGAAAGAAGAATATATTTTTTCTACGTGGTAAAGCCACACTGCAGTTATATTAGTAGTTAATCGACTGAACCGGTGGAAGGACCACGCTCTCACAGAATACCAGCGTAAAATAGTAGCTTAATATGCTGCTGTGCTTCGTATGGTGAGTGTGGAGAACCGGAGACCCTTTTTACTGGAAACGAGGAATTCCATGTTAGTCCTCACAATGGTGACAACACATTTCGAGAGATTCGATCGAGATCGAGATTCGTAATCGATGTAGATGTCTATGAGTCACAGTAACTACTTACCACGAGGTAGACTTTGGGGTGCGCTCGTTTATCACCCACATCGTATAAAAAATCATCAAAATCGGATATTACGGAACGTACACACAGAAAACTATACATTTGAATTAAATAACTCCATCTCTTTTGAAATTAAACAAAATAATGCCCTGTCTGTATAAGCAATGTTGCCACATTGAATTAGTGAAGGTCTCTAGACTGCCATCAAAAAGTCCCTAGTTATAAGTGAATTTAGTAACAATATAATCTTACATATATATATATATATATATATATATATATATATATATATATATATATATATATATATATATATATATATATATATATATATATATATATATATATATATAAATGAAAAGAACTAAAATTCTAACTTGACATGAAATTTTCGCATACATTATTCTACATTTCAGTAGGGCATGAAAAAATGTTTTTGCATCGTCGGTCATCACCGGTTTTAACCATTTAAATTCGTCTTCCCATTCCTTTCTGAATTTTTGACTACCTACAGGTTTTTTTCTTCAGCGGTATATTCATTTTATAATCTTGAGTAACAATAAATTTAATTAAATAACAAACAATCACTGTTAAATGGAAACAAATAAAATTAGATACACGGGAGATTTAAAAAAAAACACAAAACGTACTTACGTAAGTACTGCGCGCAACAAGACTAAAGTGACAAGAATGAATATAACTATCGAGGAAGTCCCGATCAAAGCAAATAAAACAGATAAAATGTAAACAAATTAAGAGTGAAAACAACGTGGTAGGTGTAATCCGACCAAATTAGGAAATAGCTTATTCTCATTTTAAATAAAACTTTTAATAACAATTCTCTATTGTCATAAAATAAGTTAATAATAATACTTTAAATAATACTATTTAAAATAAGTACTGTGTAAAATGATTATTTGACTTTTAGTTGCTTTAGGATTTATAAGGCGTTTCATTTTTATTTAAAAATTGTTTCTCACGTATGTTACGTTGTTATTAATTTTAATTTTGAAAGCAAGATATTTTGATGAAGTACATGTTATGTGATTTATTTGTAACAGGATTACCTATTAAAAATAAATAACATAACATTTTTCCATTAGAAATACTGTTGTGATGTTTTATGTGTTTGTAAAAGCGATATCCAAAGAGCCTTTGTCTCGGTTCCTTTACATTTTATAATTTCGTTAGTGGATAGAGTATATTCCTTACGCCTAAAGTTGTCAGATGGTACCAAAAATTTAAGTATGTACAGATTGTGCAAATGTCGCTAAAAGTCGCCAGAATATTTTTTGTCGCTAAACATTGAATTAAACTCCCTAAACTAACAAAAAAGTCGTTAGATCTAGCGACAAATTCGCTAAAGTGGCAACACTATGTATAAGTATTTATCATTCAATACACTTTAGGATTGGAAATATATTCAATGAATTGCTATTTGTCTTAAAATACAAATTCTAAAAAAATTGACATTAAATGAAAAGATACTTAGATGCCTCAAAATCTATTACATAATGTTTTTAAATATATGTAAATGTTTTTTTTTTTGTAATATTCACATAATACCCAGAATACATTGAGCCCCAGTAACAGTTCTGTTTTAATTATTATAAGCACTACACACTGACACATTACGCGAATGCACAACTCCTGAAAATTACCATAAACTAGATATCGAGTCATATATTACATATTCTGCAAATAGTCCGGGCTGCTTAGGATTCAATACGTCACCCGGTTCATTTCCTACGGGCCGCATCCGTAGACATCTATCTAAGTATGTAATCAAACTCTTTTGTAATCCTCAAGAAGATTTTAAAGCTTTTTCGTTTCGTTCCAGGATTGTTGAATACTTAAAAGGGTCACCCCTCACATCTCCATTAACATTAACTACTAAAGCAAGCTATAAATAATAATAATACTATCAGTATGAAATGAAAAACCATTCGAAAGTTTAGGACAGCTTTAATTTTTGTTCACGAAACCATTTCCTAGGAAGAAGTTTAATGTTTTACTCAAATTTGAGAAAGCTCATTTTAGAGGTACGCAGCTTACTGAGACGTGTGACAAGAAATCACCAGAATGGTAATATTGGATTAAAAGAGTATCGATGTCTCCAAGGAACGAAGTTGACGAGTGTTTTTTTTTTTTTAAAAATAAAACTGAAGTTATAAACGAATTTACAATCTACCTCATAATATATATATATATATATATATATATATATATATATATATATATATATATATATATATATATATATATATATATAAGAATAAAGAAAGAAGAAGGCAATATATACGTCACCCCTAATGACTAGGAAGGCACGACTTATACAGTGCGTAATTAAACTAGCTCTCTGTCTGTACCCTCAAACCAGAAAGCAGTACAAGCACAGCCATTTGGTGTAGAAATAGGCAAGAGGGTGGTACACCTAGACCTAGAAAAGGCGTCCTACCACCTAGCGTATCAAAACTTAAATTTATATTTGAGATAATTCGAATAGTGGTAATCGAATAAAACTGAAAAAACTATGGTTATCCCCTTGCTACATAATTATTATAATTTCATTAAAAATATATTCCTTTATTATCTCAAAATATAGCAATAAATTTTAAAATAGTTGCTAAACGTTGTAGCTTAAAGCTGTAGCATGAACGTAACATATTGTGGCAGCACGACTGGCGGAGGATCATGCCTTCACACCAGCGTGAGACACGCGGAGATTTCGTACGGTCCGTCTGAGTGACAAGAATGACGAAGACCCTTTTCAACTAGTACATGGCATTCCATGGTAGTCCTCAGGGGTGACAACGCATATGTATTTTGATTCCCGAGATATGGTGCACCGTGTGTTCGTCTGTCGCCCATACTTCTATATAAAGTTTCATCGTTGATCAAGATTGCCACACAAGGTGAATATTAGCCATAGTTGTCAGGCTTTCCCTCGGTCGCCTCTTGGGACAGCCACGGGATGATTATGGGAAGTGTGATCTCTGACGCCGCCACTAAACGACATAATACATAATAATTTATGGTTTCCTAACAGATGATATTATTTTATATTTACTATGTACCAAGAAAACAATACTAGATGCAGATGCAAAAGTAAATCCTTTCGCTAGCATCATAAACGGAGCGGAGTAGAAGTATAAATTCATAACTATCTCTATTATAACAAAAGATTCAATCAAATGGTGTGACATTCCGCAGATGTAAATTAGCGAATTGATTAGATAGTAAAACCAACAAAATTCTAATTCAGATTTTTATTGTTTACAAACCTTGTCTACGTTGAGTTACAAAAATTGCCGAAAAAATTATGTAAATTACCTAAGGGTTACGAAGCAGATAGATTTCAAAGAATCGTTTTCTTGCGCCATGGGAGCTCCGCTCCAATTATATAAGTTTATTTGTGCAATTTTTGTTCATATCTGCTGATTCTTATATTTGTGACTACTTAAGGGGAAATATAATCTCAAATGGCTTAGCAAGATCCTTCGTTATGCCGAAAATATTGCAACATTAATTTTGAAATAAATATATGGTAAAGTTGAGGATTAATGTTAAGGATTATGTTAGACGAAAACACGATTTCGTAAAATTTTCTCGATAGAAAAAAAATCCAAAGTTACCTCCAAAATAAAAAACAAACCGCTGTTATTCATAAAATACTTTAAATAGGATCATGATTTTTTTTTTGCATACTAACTGAACTAACTATAAAGCAGTGCTTATGTTATTTACTTTTTTTTAAATACCATTATTTTCACTGTAAAAAGAAATTACCTAAACTATCAGCCTTTTGAAGCGTGATTCCTGCAGCACGGTCACTTCGCCTCGGCCTTTGAACGGGGAGGTTGTGTCGCTTACGATCAGAATATACATTACGCAACAGTACGACGTAAAATTAAAATGGGAAATAACCGTGATAAAAATAAGAAGCGGCTGGCTTGGCGTTAAGAAACAGGCATTAATATGATAAACCTAATGAAATAAGTGTCTAACGACCTTTCTACTTACAGTATTAGTGATTACTGATTACAAACATATCGGTACATAGCATACGACGCGCGGGCAAGTGGGGACGAAATTAAAATTTGAGCTGACTTACTCTATCCTCTTAAGCAATAAAAATCTTGTTTGATCGAGTAAGACGTATTTTATTAATTCTTTTCTAATTCTAACTTGCGCCTGATCAGGGAATTATAACTACAACATGCTACAAGTATAAATGCACTTTTATCTCGATTCAAAAGTCTACTTATACGATTTCGATCTCGAAATACTGAAAAAAGAATTTTTTTTTATTTCTAAGCTCGCTCAAATATGTTAGTCTTTCTAACTAGTTCATATACTTATTTGATTCAACACTAATTTCTCAAAGCATCTAATAGTCCGCCGCACTGTTTAAACTCACGTCACGTCTACGCTCTTCGAAATATTATTTGTTAAATGATGGCGATAATCGTACCTGAGTTACTCTGACCCTGACCAACCTCTGACCCACCACGGCTACTATATGTTTTTTCTACCTTTTTTTTAATAAGCTGCTATTTTACGCTGGTATTCTTTGAGAGCGTGGTTCTTTCCCGTCAAACCGACCTACTCGTGCTACAGCCACAATATAGCTGAAGCGCGGCTCTACCACGTCAATAACTTTAACAACTTAACTGCAGAAGTTTCACTGAAACGACTACGGCTTTTAAGTGAATTACACGGCGAAAGGGTCACAGGTCTCTGGTCACGGTTATGATCGCCCGAGCATAGTAAGCATTGTTCCCGAAGTTTCTTGAGGGTACTCCCTTGATACGGACTCAATTTCAAGATCCTAATTCAGACACAAATAATGTTTTGTCCGGTATAATATCAATTAGTGTAACAGATGCAGCAATCAGTTTTCGAATAAATCAAATCTTCTGTTACATGGTAATAACTAATTGGTTAAAATTATATCGGTGGTTAGATTTATTTTTTCTTATTCCATTGTCTATACGGGAAGCAAATATCCAGACTTGGTCTTGCAAATGGTGATACAAAGCAATAGAGGATGATGGTGATAACAATGACTCGTTTCTAAATCTATATATTTCTATTTTAAAATTAAATGTTTAAACTTTTATGCAAACGCTAACATCAAATTCTATAAAACAAAGATTAAATGAACATTAAAGTTATACATCGCTAGCAGATTTTTTCGGTGTGAATGTTGATTCATATTTAATGCACACCTCGAAAAAAAAAGGATAATCATGATTGATATATTTTTAATTAGAAAAAAAAACAAGATTCACTCATCTTAATCCATCTAAACCACTATTTTATTATTTTGAAAAACATCGAACTCAATGCTGCTGTGTTCTGTATGGTGAGTGTAGAGAGAACTGGAGAATCTTTTTACTGAAATCGAGACATTTCATCTTACTCCAGTCCTCTGGGGTGACAATGCATCAGCATTTTTATTCTTAACCGAGGATAGATGGAGATGTCTATGGGCCACTGTAACCACTTTCCATCAGGTGGATAGTGTGCTCGTTTGTCAAATGTCGTTGTAAGTCGTTGGTAAATAGGACATAAATGTTAAGAGAGCAACACAATGAACATGTCGATATTATTGGTAATACAAAATTATTGCATATGACACATTGAGCTATTATGTACTACGTACTAGAGGACACCGCATTCAGCTACTCTGTTCCACTCAACTGCGGTTCATGCACTGCACTTTAATCAGTTACTCGCTAGGCGCTTGTAGAGTTGTCACGTGTTGTGTTGATTAAAAAAAAATCTCTTGATAAAAATATGCCGTCTTGTGTACTTAGATATTGCACAAATAATTCAAGAAATGTCAGTAAAAACCAAGGAATTACTTTTCATCGGTTAATAAGATACTTATTCAATAAAAAAGTATTATAAATTAATAATAAAACAAATTATTCCTAAGACGCCATCTCGTGTCACTGAATATAGATTATGAAATTAATATGTTCAGATGCGACATTTCCGTGGGTACTTAAGTATAGGACGAATATATTATTATACACATTTTTTTATAGAAACATATATAAGTTATTATGATTTGGCAAAAATTTCCATGTTTAAATCCGCTTATTATTCTTTTATTTTATTTTTAAGTTTCCACATCAAAGTCAAAGTGGAATAAATTCGTCCATTTTTAACTCTCGCGTGCCCAGCATTTATGAACGATTATTTACAACATTTATGATTCTAATTTAAATAAATATATTTGTAATTTAAATTTTATGTTAATAAGTTTTGTTAAACATACATTTAGTACGTTTTTTTATATTTGACATAGATACCTTTTAAAATATTCAGATAAAAATATCATTAAAATGTAATTCTGACATAATATTATGTAATATTATATTAAATTAGCACATATACAAAATAAAAAACAATTTAAAAAATTGTACTCGATATAATTAACAATACAATATAAATAAACAATTATTACATACTGACCATTCTACTTACGTATAATCTATAATAACAAAAACTGACCGCGCAAGCGCAATGCGCGTTTATACCAACTGCGCATGCGCGACTCTACTATTACCGCGCATGCGCGAAGACATACGAGTAGTGCACAATTTTTGTTTGGAATAGCTTCTCTAGTACGTAGTACATTATAACTCAATGATATGACATAAATTAAAATTTTCAAAGACCCCCAAACCAAAAGAAGCTGAATTTTTTTCAAACATAGCTAAGAACACTATCGATTAAAACACCTTCCACGTGAAAAAAAAAAAACTTAATCAAAATCGGTCCATCTGTTAGGAGCTATGATGTCACAAAGATAGATACACTACAAACATATAACCCCCTCTGTTTTTGTCGGGGGTTAAAAACGCGATTATTACGTTCTTTTTTATTATAATTGATTATCACGAGTTAATTATTTTTCATTGACTCCTCTAAGAGTCCAAGACAAGTCTAACTATTATCGTCATCATCTAACGGTAACGGTACCGTTCTAAACATTCCTGTACACTTTCTTCAACAAAATTCAAGCCACTTCTGATATGGTTAGTAAAAACATAATAAATAATTGCATTATTATTTTCAATTTTCCGCTGGATTTCATGCTATACAGTATTTTTCGAAACAGTGGTAAACAACTCTTAAAAATGGCTTTCAATAAGTATAATTTATAAACTACATTAATAAAAAATCTATTTGTAAATAACCTCCAATAGAGTACATGACACTAATTTATCAACGGTGGGAAAAATACAGCAACGCGTGTCGATCAATAGCAGCAGTGTACATAGCAGGTAGGAATACCACACGTAGTTTATTTTAAAGGACGTTCTCTATTTCAGACTCAAAAATTGATCTCGTCCCCTAATCATATCATATACATCTTTAATAGAGGAGGTCAAAGTTGTGTTGCGTTAATACGTTACGCACATTGTTTATTATTAATAAACGTCGCTATATTATGATATTCTCTATTTTTATCCTAAGTCCTTTAAAAACATAAAACAGCAGCTGGCAACCCTTATAACAGCAGTACGACACGAAGTACTGCTGGAGGAAAGGTCGCAGTCAAGAACGCGCGATACCACTTGACGGACAGAACAATGCTTGACTTCGGTCGTTTCTTTTTGTTGTTTTTGTTTCTTAAACAATTTTTTTGTAGTTTTCTTGCCACCATTGTGCATCCATCAACAAATTATGCTAAAATGGCTGCCTACTTGATATAGTGGTCGGAAGCACGATTGTTGTTTGTCCCGGGTTCAAAATAAGTTATTGAATTATTCTATCAAATAGTTTGCTTTGTTTCACCCTCGTGCCTGGGAAAGCAGATAAAGCCGTTGTTCCTGCGCCTGTTCCCTCTCCAATCGTTTCGGATTTCAATAAAGGAAATAGTAGAGAGTGCACTTGTTTGCGCACACACTCGTGAGCTATAATCCTATCCTGAACAGCTATCTGGTCTTCATTGAGACCGGACCAGAGACCGAAATTCGGTCTGGAGGACAATATTGTTATCCCACATTGTGAATTAACATAATGTATTCTATGTTTTTACGACTACTACACATTGAAAGAAACTATTTTTTACAAATTATGATATATCTGGGCGGCGTTTAGTCCATTCAAACACATTCGCCTGTTTTTTAGTCGGATGAAGGCAACTATTTTTCACGTAATTTTTTTCACGATTTAATTGTTTTTAAACGAAACTTGTAAAATTATTAAAACTGCCTCGTTAGAGTGCCTGTTATTAGGCATCCGGCATACAAATTTAAGAATCGTTCTTATATTCTTGTTGAAAGAAAAATGGTCTAGTTTTAAGACAGAAACGGGGAAATACGGAATGGTAATTTGGTCTACTTTTTATAGGTTGCCCGGCGTGAAAAAAGTTCAAATATGGGAATATGAATTGCAGTTGCGTTGCCGGCCTTTTAGAAAGGTATAGTAAGGTACCACACAGACACTACAATTTTGTTTATATGTATTACTGATAAAAATAATATTCTTCCGAGTATCGCAAACTTTTGTGGTCAATTTAAGGATAATATGAAATGCCTCAAAGCCGGTGATCAGAGTTACCTTTAAATTTATTCAACAAATCGTACGAACGTCACACGTCTTAAAAATATATCATGCGTAAATTTAACATTCAAAACGCGTAACTAACTATTATTTGCACTGTCCGCAAGAAAAGACAGTATATAGTTACAGCAGCAGCTAGTTATATTATGCAAATATATGACGCAATACTTGCTTGTGCAGTCAAGTCTGTTAAGTACGACATCAGACGACATGATTTTAAGACAGTCTCAAGCCTTTTTATGTAATAATGCAGCCAAGTATAGTAGTAAATACAGGCAAGCAATTTGAAGCTAATGACTAATTAATGTCGTACATCGTTCATAATCAACAGTTTTTTACTTACGTTAAACTATATTTATAGTTAATCTATACAATGTATCTATCTATGTATGTATGAGTACTAGAGTTTTATACTTCACGTTTTCAAATAACTCTTCCAGAAAAGACGAAAAACAAATGAAAATACAATAATTTCATCGCTATGAGACCTAATATTCTCACCAGGACATAATGACGGCTCATGATCAAAGCGAAGTTATTTTTAAACTACTTTTCCTTATGACATAGACGTAATCAAGTAGCGCCAACTGTTAAGCATAACGAGGAAGACTCGGCACACATCCAACGTGCTAGGCCGACCCAAATAGCATAGACCTGATTTTTTATAGAATTAGGGTGACATGCGAGCACACAGTCTATTTGATGGTAAGTGGATGCTGTGGCCTATAGAAATCCACATCTATCCTCAGTTAAGAAAAAAAATGAAGATGCGTTGTCCCCACTGAGGACTAGATGAAATACCTCGTTTCCAGTAAACGTCTCTGGTTCTCTACACTCACCATACGAAACACAGCAGCATTAAGTTGCTATTACACGCAAGTATGAGAGCGTGATCGAGCCTACCCAATCGTGCTACAGCTATAATATACCTGCAGCATACCTCTACCATGTATAGTAATAAACATATTAAAGTTCCTAATAGTAAAATATTAAAGGTAATATTTGCATGCTATACATCATAATATATTTAGGAAGGTATGCGGCCGCTCGCGGATTCCGGGGAATGCGGCGTTTAATCCAATACAAACTTATTTATGTTTTCTCTCTGGATAATAACAATAGAGCAAATATATTTCTTACGACAAATTTTTATTATGCAACTGCCATATTCCTGTGCTTGCTTTTTCCATAAAACAATTATTTAAAAATCTAGACACCTGTTAAAATTACTACAAATTCCCAATTAAAGTGATGTAACATAGACATCAAGACAACAAATTTAATAAAAATAAAAAGTAAAAGAAAAACATGCATGCATAGCCACAATCCTTTTTATATTAATCTTGAAAAAAATATAAAAATCGGTCCCGATTTGGAAGAGGAATCAAGGTAATACGAGATGATGATGATTTAGACAACTTTTCATATGTAGGTATAATCAGTGTTAGCTACAGTTGTCTCTCTCGGTTGTCTAGCTCGCTCGTTACGGCACAGTGCGGCCAGACCAATACGTCGTTAAAAATCTATTCTTCAAATGTCTTGCAGTCCGCAAATTCTCTAAGCTAGAGCTAAACGTTCCGACGGATGAGAAATATCCAACTAACGGTTAATAGTCCGGATCGCTGTACCAACTATTTTACCCCTCAGGAATGAAGATTCATCTCGATCTTAATTCTTAATCGAGAATGGATACGTAGGTACTGTTTACGCTTACAACAAATTTGTATGTGTCACTGTGTCATATTAATTCTGACTTAAAAGAAGTCCGCGACTATTTCTGAAATACAATGTATATTTTATTGTACAGTGGTTATACCTGGTTACATGTGTTCGTTTATTAATTTCATACCTTTCCATACCATGTTACCTATCATACAGTACGCGATTACACATATACTGTTTGCCATTAAGTGATTTGCATGCACTTTAGTCATTCTGACACAAAACAAACTTGAGTCGGAACAAAATAATGAATAGCCATTGTTTATATCGGATTGCACACAAGAACCAGTGTTCCCAGACCTGCATTGTTTCCAGTTTAGCACTTCATGGCGTAAGTTCGAAGTATCGACGACAATGCAACGTGAATGTTTAATAATTAATGACATAGCATAGCATAAAATTTGCACAATTACGTGCACTTTATTGATTCTCTTTCATGGTTTAACATCATTTTACCCATGCTCTCACAGAATACCAGTTTAATGCTGCTGTGTTTCATATGTTGATTTTAAAGAACCGGAAACCCTTTTTACTGAAAAGTTAAAAGTAAAAACCAAAAAGTTTTTTGTGCGTTTATGGACATGGAAAAGGCTTATGACAGAGTGGACAGGGATGTGTTATGGTAAACACTGAACACATTTGGGTTGAGCGCTGGTTTGACAGGTATTAAAGTCTCTTTATAGGGACTAGTGCTTGTGTTAAGATCAACGGGGTCTACTCGGACTGGTTTGGCATCCATAAAGGTGTCAGACAGGGCTGTGTGGCTTCACCGTGTCTGTTCAACCTATTTACTCGTATGGACAGTTGTTTGGAAAGTTTGAAAGTTGAAGAATGCGGATTAAGAATGGGTGAGTTAACTGTCAAATGCCTTTTGTACGCCGATGACCAAGTTATTTTTGCGTCGTCGGCGTCCGAGTTGCAAATGATGGTTACATTAATGAACAGATTATTAAAAGTAAGGGGAATGAAAGTGAACGCAAGTAAGACGATAGTTATGGTTTTTGAAGAAAGTAAAACGTTATGTAAAATAAGAATAGAAGGGGAGTTGATCAACCAAGTTGACGAGTTTGTATATTTGGGATGCGTATTTAGCAAAAATGGGAGATACTATAAGGATGTAGAATAACCAGTAAACGAAGGAAATAGAGTAAATGGGGCTCTATACTCTATTGTGAAAAGTCAGAATGTGTCAAAAAGGCACGTACGGCAATTCATAATGCATAACGTAAAGTCCAGCTGAACATAGGCCGCCCCACAGATTGCCTCTTAATACCTATGGGGTTATATTTGCAATAGTTGTCCCAGTTTTTTTATTTTTAGTCATTAGGAAGACGCTGCTGCCCATTTTGTGGTTTGGTTCCCTCTGTCGCCTCTTACGACACCCACGGAATGATAAGGGATACTGGATATTCTTACACCGCCACTGCATGGTCAATTTACAGAATGTAGAATTTTTTGGATAAGTACATTAAATTGATTGAAACTACTTTTACGGATTTTATCGCGTTTTATTTATTTTATTTTTAATACCCGAGGTTTCGGGTGCTTTCCAGCACCCATGGTCACAGGGGACTGAGGTGACTGACGTCCCGATGTCAAAGTTAACCCGGAGTACCTTCAGCTTTTTAATTATTGTCTTTGGTCCAATCTACGCAGAATGAACTATCTGTGTTTTGAGGTCTTGCAGTGGTGTGCTTGGGTTTAGTTTTAACTTTATTAATTATAGGATCCCAAGCAGGTGGTAGTACCAGGCCTCCTTCCTACTACCACTACTGCAGCTATAACGCTGTATTATATACATATAGGCCATCTTAATTTTAATTGTTCCTTCTGTTTTTACTAGTGTTGAACATGTTTTACCCGACTGCCCCAGAAGGAGGGTAATGTTATTCTAGTATAATATGTATTATTTATTTATGTATGTCTATTTATTTGGTAGGCTCTGTAGCCTCAAAGGCTTGACGGATTTTAACACATGGGCTGTCGTTAGAGTCACATTAGTTATGGAAGTGACATAAGGTATAAAATGTTTCTTTTTTCCGTAAACTTTTTACGCAGTCGGGTTTTTCAGATTACTGTTTTAACGGTGTAAGAGTATCCACAGGCTCATATCGTCCCGTGGGTGTCGGCAAGAGGCGCCAGAGGGAACTTAAACAAGGAGATGGGCAGCAGCGTCTCCTTAATAACAGCTTAATATAATAAAAAACTGCGGTTGCAACTGTGGCAATATCACCCCTATGTTCCTAATAGAGCTATCTATGCGAGAGGCTTATGTTCCGAGGTGGACTTTTATAAGCCGTAATTGATGGATGGATTAAACATGTTTGCTTGGTTGTACGAGCACTTTAATTTTGAATGACGAGTTCTAGATTCAAATTATTTTGCTGAAAGGCGACGAGTAAACGCTCATATTTTTCGAAATCGGCCTATTTGAGTCAATTACTAAAAATGAGCATCTTCGAGTCACGCTTAATGGATTGACGATTGCAGTTTTACGCCGTTGTCCGTCGCCGGTCTTGGTATCCGGTGTAATGATACGCGATTAAATCCAAGAAACGAAGTTTTTTTGAATTAAATCGCGTATATTAATTAACTCATTTTAAATGCTCGTCCTTTCGCTCCGGGAAGTCTGCAGTCTGTGAACATGTAACCGTCACTACATCAATACTGTAGACCACAAATCCAAGAAAAAGAACACCGATTTCTTCCAAGGATGATTCGCGAGGCTATTGAATTCAATAAACATCCTAATTTTAATAGAGAAGATGTTTGGGCGCTACCATCTGCTTGGGATCCTATCCTATAATTTAAAAAAAATTTAATCCAAACCCAAGCATACAACTGCAAGACTTCGAGATACTATAAGCTCATTCTGCGTTGATTGGATCAAGCCGGGGTTAACATTGACATTGACCCTCGAGACCTCTGAAATGTCCGGAATTTAAAATCTCTTTATGTAAAAATCAATTGATGTCCGCTAGTCCTCGCTAAAACTCAAAAACAGCTCGAGCTACTTGGATGAAATTTTTTGCGTGTTTGAATTGGTCCCTAGATAGTTTAGACTCCACATTTGGACCCGGTAGGTGACGCTGTTGTTGAGTTTTAGTAATCACGACGCCGCGCCGGTGCGGATCGTTAGTAAGTTAGTATACGTGATAAAATCAGTAAAATTAAGTTTAATTTAAAGATCATTATAATACCATCTACTGAAAACCATTAGATCTTACCGACAACCCCCATTGCTATCTCTTACCACATTGTTTAGTCTTAATTGATCCACACACGGCGGTCGAAGTCTGCATGCTACCAGATCATTTGTAAACTTATGATTTCATGGTACATATCACCGTAAAAGACGATTATGAATGCTGTCTTATGATCATGACAAATGGTAAGTATACACATATCTTACCGTTTAACATCTCCGAGTCTTAAAATTACCATATCAGCGACGTGAACCATGTTCATAATTGCGAAACCTATTACTATCACCAAACCAAACATGGTGGTTTTAGACTCATATATCCTTTTTTCGTAGAATAAGGGTGACAAACGAGCACACAGTCCACCTGATGGTAAGTGGATGCTGTGGCCCTTAGACATCTACATTTATCCTCGATTAAGAATCAAAACGCAGATGCGTTACCTCCCCTGAGGAACAAGATGGAATGCCTCGTTTCCAGTAAAAAAGGGTCTCCGGATCTCTACACTCGCCATACTAAATACAGCAGCATTAAGGTGCTATTTTACGATGGTATTCTGCGAGAACGTTGTCCTACCCCGGTCGAACCGACCCATTCGTGCTACAATCATAATATAGCTGCAGCATGGCTCTACCACGTAAACATTTATCTTCGATTAAGAATCAAAGTGCAGATGTGTTGTCTCCCCTGAAGACTAAGAAAGAATGTTTCATATCCAGTAAAAGGGATCTCCGGCTCTCTAGACTCACCACACGAAAAACAGCAGCATCAAGCTGCCATTTTACCCTGGTGTTCAACGAGAGCGTGATCCTTCCCCGGTCGAGCTGACCCATTCTTGCTACCACCATAATTTACATGCAGCTTGACTCAACCACGTTAAAAACATCCTTTCCATAAAAGACACATATTATTAGCAGTGTGAGGCTAAACAAACAAATAGTATTAAATTAGCATTATGTCGTCTAATTGACATGAAATTTATATGAACTAAAAGAGGTACCTACTTAGAAATTGCAACAATCTGGTTATAGTTGCAAACAAAGTGATAAGACATGTAAGGTGAATTAAATAGTTATTCAGATAACAAACACTGATTAGTTTTAACTGCATTATCACCTATCAGTGATAATTTTAATGGCTTAATCTTTTTATACAGGTACCATCTTCTGCATGAAATCAATTTCAGTTTAAAAAAATACGTTTTATGTAAATTGATTTTCGTTTTTATCATACAAGCTAATTAGAATCGAAATCAAATCCTTCTTCATAAAAGGTTGAAATCGTTCCGTAAACCACAGCACAGAGTTCCGTAATCACGCGATAAAATCTCAAATGAAAAATCACGACAATTATGGAAAACAGAGTAAAGCAACCACTTATTGGTCCACCTATAAAACCCTTTACCAGATAAAGCTACATTATTTCATGTTAGCACAGGAACGGCCTTGGAAAACTTCTTTTTCCTATGCCTATGCATGATACCACGTATTATGTAAATGTTATGACATCTCGATAGTTTTAAATCATTCGGATGTATAATTTGTACAAAAACACCTGCATGTATCACAAAATACAATAACACAGTTTTAATTATCAGTAACATGCCGCCAAAATGCTATAAGAGAAATCAAAACAAACACCGCAAGCCGGTCGCCGCGGCCGCGAAGTTGACCGCACTATCCTGCGATTCACGACACAAGGCGATCGATAAAAACAATGAAAACAGACGTGTCTCGCCACAAACCAACAAATCTTTACACTATTTTAATTTACACGATAAAGAAACCTCCAAAATATTGCCAAACATGCTTGTTAATTTGACATAAACTACGAAAAGTGGCAATAACCTTTCCAAGATGAATCCAATAAGATTCGTATTCATTCATGCAGAAAATCTTTGGTATATAACAAACAGAATGTACACCACCTACCAAATGCAAAACGGTGTTCACCACCTCCCGATTGGTCACCTGTCCGACTTCAATCAAGCCGATAAGAACTGCAAATTTCAGGCTATCGTTCGTCGTCATCCTGACGACTTCCTCCGGTCTCTTAATTTCACTAAAGGGCGGAGATTTTAAGTCCACCATGATTAATTATATCACAATTCACTTAAACACTTTTTTAAATTCACTCACGGCGATAAAATTCATGAAAACATTATTTCATCGGCTCACATGATAACGCACCAATGTCGCTTTCTACCATTTTGGAATTACAGAGTGTTGCCATGTCAAGAAATTCATGTAAGTTCTTCCCAATCAATCAATATTGATATTTAGGGAATTGCAAATACGTTGAACTACAATTTTGTAATTATTTTTTTCTAAAATTCTTCTGTGACTTTTATTTATCTACCACACGCATACGAATGTCTAAATGCTATTACAAATGTAGACATATTTTTGAAATATACTTGAGATTAATTATAATGCTTTGAATAAAAAATATACATATTGCCTTTAAGTTAAAACATATTTGGATGTATTTATAAGTTTTGCTTATATTTTAATTAAATATAATATCTAACATTACCTAGCATTTGAGGTAAAAAGATATTGATAGCAAGTCTGGAAATATGCTACCAATATATACAAATTAAATTGTCACTTTGTATTTTTAGTTAGGATGATCGTCAAATTATATTAATTTTCAAAATGTAAAATTAACTTATTTTTGCGATTTAAGTAGTGATTCGAAAAGGTAAAAATTTATTTTGATAAAGGAAGTAGTTTAAAAAAAATAAAAAGTTTGTATATTTTACTTTTGTAATATTGTTGTACTTGCTGCATGAAGTTAGTGAAATCGGGGAGTGGTGCAGCAATTCTAATGTTTATCTGTAGTCTGTACAAACTTCAATTCGCGTTAGTCAGAGTGAGTGAACAAACATGGCGGCAATTGACGTAGAACCTCCTAAAGTAAGTTTTTAATTTTTATAGTTATAATTTTAATCTACTCCCCGAAATATCACATTTTCTTTGAGCTTTTCAAATTTGAGATATTAGTAAGTATCTTTATGTTATGAGTAAATGCTTTATGTATATTTACAAAAATATTAAACCGTTTGGGTTTGTGCCTCCGATTAAAAAACAATCTGAGGTTTGGACGTTCTGTGTGTTTAGTTATTTACGTTTATCGAAAAAATAACGTCGAAACACTTAGTTGCATGTTGAACTAAACAATAAGCATAAATTAACAGCCGTCAATATGTAAAGTTAATGGAAATAGTTATAGAGTCCCGCAATCAAGTCAGATATTATATATAGCCTTAATTTTAGACGGAGACAGCAATGCGAACTTTGAAGCTGTCGGGGCATGTCGGCTTCGACAGCCTGCCCGATCAGCTTGTGAATAAGAGTGTGCAGAATGGGTTTGTCTTCAACATCCTTTGCATTGGTAAGTTATGATTCATTGGGTTTTTAGGTACTTACCACTCGTGTAATCACTTGTACAGCGACTTATCGTTATGACTCTTGAATAATTTAACATTTATGTACTCACGGACAATGGAAAGAAAGAAAGGAAGAAAGACTAATTGACTGTGGGGTACCCCCCCCCCCTCCCCTGCGGATGCAGGTGGCTCACATCTATTTTATTAGGTCTATAATCAATAATGGAATTGTAAAATTTTGTAATTTTATTTTTCCTAAAATTCCAATGGGCAAGATCCAAGGAAAACGAAGTGTGGGTTGAAGAAGAACATCTTGGCTGAAAAACCAATGCCAATAGTTTGGAAAAAGCACACGTTCCTTATTCAGAGCCGCGGCATCAAAGATTCAAGTTGCCTTAATGATCGTCGACCTTCGAAAGAAGAAGAAAGGGCTGTAGTGATGATGATGATGATACCTACTGGCGTACGTCGTCAATCCGGCGATATCGAATGTACATAAAAAAGTCTTATATTTGCTATTTGTGAAGTATTCATATATCTTTCTTTAAATTAATTTTTCTTTTAGGTGAGACTGGTTTGGGTAAATCGACCCTCATGGATTCTTTATTCAACACCAATTTTGAGTCTTCTCCTAGTCCACACAACCTGCCAACGGTTAAACTCAAAGCCCACACATACGAACTGCAAGAGAGCAGTGTCAGATTGAAGGTAAACAATATTTATATTAGCTTAAGCTTGAAACTTTCCGAATTGAGAGGAGTTTATTGGCTGCTACTTTGCTTTTTAATACTCTTACATACATTTGTCATTTAATTTAATCAGTCCAGCCTATGAAAAGTGCGCTGCTGAATATATGCTTTCCCGTAGATTGCCTCACAGTGAGGATATTTGTCGCAGCTACGGAGGAGGGTTGGCAAATGCAGGTTTTTCCTTATTTTGAGCTAGCAGGAAGCTGATGCCTGTCATCTCTTTCATTTACTGACGCATTATACAATACGAAAAAGAAAATATGGGGTAATAAATAATCTGTTATGATGTTATTTCATGGCGCCCATTTTATATTTATTTTATTATTCTACCCCATCTAAAGTTGACAGAAGTTTAAGATTTGTATGTTGTATGTGACAACATGCATTGAAGGGTCATTTATTTCAAGAAATATGTGCCCATTGACACATTCTTGAAAATACCAGCATTGACCTGGTGTGATTTGGCTTGTTTTTCTATCCTATAGTAAGTATTAGGTTCAATACTTAAACAAAAAGAAATTTTCTTTGAACGGGTGATACTCATTTTTAAAATGGTAGTAGATTAAAAACTGTTGACATTTGACTACTGAAATTTTATTTTTGACGAAAAATAGTTATTATTTAACTTCACTTAGCAAAGAAGCTGATGTTTTTTTTTAGTAAATTGTGAATAAAATCACTATATAGTATTTATTTATGACGGAAATATAACAATCATTTCCTTCTGTAGCTCACTATTTGTGATACTGTGGGCTATGGAGATCAAGTGAACAAAGAGGATAGCTTCAAAGCTGTGGTGGACTATATTGACGCCCAGTTTGAAGCATACCTACAGGAGGAGCTAAAAATCAAGCGCTCTCTATCTGCATACCATGACAGTCGTCTGCATGTGTGTCTTTACTTCATTTGTCCTACAGGTAAGAAAAAACTAACAATTTTACTATTTTTTAATGATCCTTTTCGGTCTATAGTCTGTCTGAATGGGTACCATTATGTTAACTAATTCTGTCAATAGTAATTTATTTTTATATTATTTGTATATTATTATGTACACTTACTTAATACTTGGTATATTTCGGAATGTTTCTTTTATTTGGTTTTTATTAATAGGTTGGTTGTCATAAAGAGAAAAGCAATTTGTGCCATCTTTACATAGTATAAAATAAAGATGCATCCCGCTGTCTATACTTCACTTCTATACGTCACTTAGATCATTTAAACTACACAATGGCTTTTGATGCGGTTTTTATCAATATACAGAATGATTTAAAGGAATGTTTTATCATTCTTCTGTCCATGTGTAATGTGTATATAACTGAACTCCTAAACTGCTGTACCGATTTTGATGAACTTTGGGTGTGCCATTAAGTTGATTCGAGAATGGTTTAAATTCACAATTGAGCGAGGTAGGTGGCGCTGTTGTCGAGATCCAGAAATCATTCACGCGAAGGCGAGGCGGGTCGCTAATTTACAATATAAGACTGAGTGACTCATTTAGAGATATTTTTAAACAAATTCATATCTCAACCATTGCTTCACATTTCATACCAGATATTATTATTTATATTCTATTATTAATATCTTTGATGAATAGTGTAAAGTTCATAGCTTTAATACACGTAATAAATATCCAAAGTACAGGCTCCCTGAAACTAGCAGTAGGTTTTTGGGTGTATGAATAACATTTTATTGAAAGATTTTTTGAAGTATTAGTTAATTAAGTTATAACAAGGTCTCCAGCAGTAGAAACTTGTGATGCAAGGGCGTAGCTTTATGACTTTCTAAAAGTGCTTTGTAAGGGCCAATTTTTTTTAATAGAATGGGGTGACAAATGAGCACATAGTCCGCCTGATAGTAAGTGGATGCTGTGGCCGATAGACATCTACATTTATCCTCAATTAAGAATCAAATGTAGATGTGTTGTCACCCTTGAAGGCTAAGATGGAATGCCTCGTTTCCAGTAAAAAGTAAACTCTAGCAAGCTCTACACTCCCCATAATATGAAACACTACTGCAGCTTGGCTCTACCATACTTTGAAATGCACATTAGGTTTTGTGTGGTCTCATTTGTTATAAAAATGACACATTTTAGAGATTAGGGGATTCAATCCCAGTAGAAAATGGGCATGGTAGCTCAGGGGCTAAATGCTCACTGTAATTAGTTTGCAAACAGCCTGTGTTTGATCCCCACCAGCACATTGCAGAAATTGTTAATTGCAATTTAAGTGCTAATTTCATTATTAGTTTATTAGTCCGTCAACACCCGTTGGGCCAATGCGGCTGAGCCGACTCAGAAATGAAAGATGGCCTGTGCTGAGCAGTAGTTCGTATATATAGGCTGTAACTATAACTTTGATTGAAGAAAATTCAGTACACTATAACTCCCTCTACATGTCCAGTGACATTAACTTTAAGATATCTAATGACATAAAATTTGAATAGGAATTTGAGTTGAAGGATATATGCAAAGCCAATTTTGTTACAAAACGGCATATGCCATCTTTGTCCATAAGGGACTACTAAACCTTGATGGTTGTCAAATAGCAGATTCAAACCTAAAATTTGCTTGCAAACTATTTAGTTATAATCTTTGTGTTCTTAAGTTATTTTCTCATTAAATTCGGCTAGAAATATGACAACCTATCGAGTGCATAATATAACTTCTTTGTAGAAAATTATCATACAATTTTTATCAATGGATAAATTTTATATTCAAAATTAGGAAAAAGAAGATTAAAAGAGGTGTAATTTAAATTTGATTTATATGTATTCAATGTTGAAAGTTAAGTAAAGTAAAGTTACAGCTTATATAAGTCCCACTGCTGCTCATTTCTGAGGGGTTTTTAGGGCAAGGAAGTGTTTGCCGCACTGCCCCAATGCGTGTTGGCGAACTTCACATGTCTTCGAAATATTTTTTTTATTCCTCAGACATGCAGGTTTCCTCACGATGTTTTCCTTCATGCCGAGCACGTATACACGTATTCCATGTTGAATATATATACATACAAATAAAATTTGTATTTTATAATTATGTGCAATTAGAAAGTTGTTCTTAAGCATCTTGTCTTTAATCAGTCATAGTGAGTGGACATTGTTGCAACTGCAAGAGGACATAAACATTAAAATAAATGTAGATATGGATTGTTAAGTATGGATCATTAATATTCTAATCAAACTCACAAAACAAATTATTATACAGCAATAATATTGATACAAATACAGTTCACTCACCTTTTACAAGTCTTAAAGTTTTATGTTTGCTTTCTCAAATATAAAACTAATAATTAAATAGTTATACTTACTAAATTTTTCGCTTTATTTTAATGAATTCACCTATAATATTTTTTTAAAGTAGACGTACTTATCTAGCATCCATTTTCGTTGGAGCCTTGATGATCTACAAACTTGAACTACTATGAATTTTGTATACATAAGTTGTGATCACTCAGATGGTTAAATATCCGGCTCTTAAACCGAGGAAACACAATTTCTGTATCAATGCATGTAGAACCCGTGGTAGCTCAGGGGCTAATCGCTCGCTGTAAATTTCACGGTACGTGAGCAACCCGGGTCTGATCCTCGCAGCGCCAGCACTAATGGAATTGTTAATTGCAGTTTTAAGTACTGATTACCGCGCGCGGTGAAGGAAAACATCTATGGGCCACAGCAACCACTTACCATCAGGTCGGCTGTGTGCTAGTTTGTCATCCTATTCTATAATAAACAAAAAGCGGCAAAGAGCGTGTCGGGCCACGCTCAGTGTAGGGTTCCGTAGTTTCCCGTCCGTCACAATAAGTGTTCCCACTTATGAGTTTAAAGGTGGGTATCCATTATGTACGCGCTCCAGCAGCGCTCCGCGCTCCTGCAACTGCTCCCGATAGTGGGTACTGTTGTTTCCATCCGAGTTCTAAATGATTTTCCTAGAAAGTCCTTATAAAGTTCTACTTTTCAGATTTTTTCATATTTTCTAAACTTATGGTTCAAAAGTTAGAGGGGGGGGGGGGGGACACATTGTTTTTTAATTTTGGAGCTATTATTTCCGAAATTATTGACGTTATCAAAAATGATTTCAGTAAACCCCTATTCATTTTTAAATACCTATCCAACAATATATCACACGTTAGGGTTGAAATTAAAAAAAATCACTTCCCACTTTACATATAGGGGGGGGCTACCCTAATAAAACATTTTTTTCCAATTTTTATTTTACCACTTTGTCGGCGCGATTGATACACATATTGGTACCAAATTTCAGCTTTCTAGTGCTAACGGTCACAGAGATTAAGCGAGGACGGACAGACGGACAGACAGACATGGCGAAACTATAAGGGTTCCTAGTTGACTACGGAACCCTAAAAAAAGGAAACCTGCCATGTCTGAGAAATAAGAAATAAAAATATTACGAGGACTTGAAGTTCGTCAACACGCATGACGCAGCGCGGCGGACACTTCCTTGCCCTAAAACCCTTGTTAATTAATAAGAGGTGGCCTGTCCCCTGCAGTGGGACGTATATAGGCTGCAAATGTTTCTAATAATTTAAAAAAAGTATGTGTTATTAGCACACTGCTAGTACAGGGAGTAAATATCAATCCTAAACTTAAAAAATAAAGTGCTTGAGTTCGCGATTACATTCAAATTACGAATTCGAACTTATTCATTTTTGATTTCACGATCTTTATCCTCAACTACTTTTTACTGGTTACTTTCGCTGTAAATACAATTTTTAACCATTTGCATTCAAAAATTAATAAAATAAAATATATACACATTTATACACTATACATATTATTACTTATAATTTTGTAAACTTAGAATCGGTAGTAGCAAACATAAAAATATAAACAATATCCAGCCTTTTAATGCCGTAGTATCCTTCCATTTTTTTGTTATATACAACATTTCACTTTCTAGTTTACTAGGACAATATTTGACCTGTAGAATATTTAAACGACTGTCCTTGACACACGTCGCTGTCGTCTTCGATATGCGTACGACAGGGGCTCCCAAACTTATTCAGTTCGCGGCGCTCGCTCTTACAGTCTTATTATTTTTTGTCCCTAGCTATAGTCAACCAAATCTAAGAAGTACATTTTGACAGCTGTCAGACTTATTGCACCAGGCATGTCAACCAAAAAATGGGAACGTACAATATACGATTCTTAAAAAAATCGATATCGAATATTTAAAGTTGGTAATCATTTACAGTTTGCTTTGAATAATAGCAGAATAAATTTAAAACGGATAATTTAAAACACAAGATTTATCAATTTCTACGTTTTGTTGTTAGGTACAGCTTATTTCTAGAGGCACAGTTATAAAAATTTAAGATTACAACTAAATTAAAAATAAATTTATTCAATCACTTTCAGTACAATTAGTTTGCCTCAGCACAAGTATTATTAATTACTTACTGGGGATATCTCATTTATAATATATGTAACTGTTTTGAGGCAAATAAAACATTTTAATTTTTCATTTTCATTAGTTGAACTGTCGTTGTTTGATTTTTAATAATGCAGTCAAAATTAATGTCTCTTTGAAAGTCATCCATTATAATTTTTGTGTTTTTCCCACCACGTTTGACCAATTATCCTTTGTGAAATGGGCACATGCTTTAAAGAATATTGAAGAAACAGTCCAAAAACTTAAAGCAGAGTCACAAAATAAGAAGACAAACACAAAATCACAAAATTAAGCACATTAGCTCCCGAAATGGCGGGATATTGAAATTACGTAGTGGTTTTTATATCGCGGCCGTGTGAGTTTTTTTGCCTACACAAATTAACGTTGACAAATTTAAAAAATAAACTTGCTAAAAAGTAAACCTATTCCTGATTCTTTATTTTTAATTTAAGGAATTTTAAAAATAAAAATTAAATTAAACAAATAATACATTTAAAAAGTTAATGATTCGATTATTTGAATATTTCTACCGATTATTGGAATATTTTTGCCGATTATTCGCATAACAATTAATTTCAATCATCCAAAGACTATGGTAATGTACATAGCGATATATCATTGAAACGACGTCAAGTACAGAAAGTTGATACTGGTTATTTTGCTTTGTTTGAAAGATTCAAATTTAAATTAGTGATAAAAAATATACACGTTGTAATGAAATATAGATAATTTTATAATTCTTCGGGATTTACGTAAATGGTTATTTTAAATCGTGTGAGTACGCTTGTGCAAAGTTATTGCTGAATGATTAATGTGAAACGTCAAAAGGTATTTCTTAGATTTGGTTGACTATAGTTACTAGCGCCCTAGCTAGTCGAAATAGGATACAATCGTACTAGGTAGAAAATCGGTTTGTTTTACGTAGTAAGTTTAGTTTCCGAAGGATCATGAGTGTCTCACGGTGCACTTACTCTATGGCGCACACTTTGGGAACCCCTGGCGTACGATATACGGACATATTCAGAGCGCGCGCGACATACAAAAGCGACGCCCTGGAATAATGGTCACCGTCCTCGACTATCGTAACGGGATCTCAACTTTTACTTGCGTAAAATTAATTCGGTTACTGTACCAGATTGTGTATCGAGAATCTACGTAGGGTTTGTGTACTTTGAAACAGTACGCGTGTAACTTCTACCACATCAAAATAGTAAAAATGCCGAAATCGACTAAAACACATTGTTGGCGACGCGCCTATAAGAATATTTCAATTTATTAGTTAACCGATTACGAATAGCTTCTAAAAACAAATTATCAAGCAACAATATTCTAATAAGAAAATGCTTAGTTGAATCTTAAAGAAATATCGAATTAATGATATGAAGGTCTTGGGTTCGACTCCCAGGCCGGAATAGTTTATCGTTTTCTTAGTAATATCTCTTAATAAATTCATATAGGCAATTTTTAAGATATAAATTATGTTACCGGATTTGTTCCCCGGATTGAAATCATCTCTCCAATAATGTTAATTTAAAGAAATATTAAAATAAAGTTAGAGACCAGGATTTGTTCCCCGGTCGAGATGATCGCTGTGCATAAGTAGAATTAATGGAAATTAATTGCATAAGTATTGTCTTATATGAGTTTGATATGTTTTGTATGAAAACAAATGCCTATTTTCTATGATTGATTTATGAAAACATTCACTTATATTGTTTGATAAGAAACATGATAACTGATAAGAATCTGATTAGAAATAGTTTTCAACGTTTGAGAATTGTGTAGAATCATTTATTCACCTAGTATTGTTTCTTCCAACTTTCCAATTTTACTGATAGTCGATAGCCGTGCAAAAGTTAGTTCAAATAGTATGAGTTCATAGACGCACGCTAGCCACGTACTTAGGAGGCCAAATATGTAGAAATTTAAATATTTGCAAATTTCAGCAATTTATGTAAAATGACTTGTAAAACATTTCAGATTGATTGTACGTGTAAAAGAGGTGAATTCTGTGTTATTTTTATGTGAAAATTCCTGTGAATACGTGAAATAATGATAGTTTTGTATAAGAAATTTAAAAGTGTTTTAATAGTGAAATGTATAGAGAAAATGTAAATTAAACTATTGTATTAATAATAATAATAATAATATTCTACAACTACCACACAGCGTCATCTAGTCCCAAGCTAAGCAGAGCTTGTGTTATGGGTACTAGACAACTGATGAAACATACTTATATATTTCTAAATACATAAATATTATAGATAAATTACACCCAGACACAGAACAAATGATCGTGCTCATCACACAAACATTTGTCCTGGGTGGGAATCGAACCCACGACCTCCGGCATAGCAGTCAGGGTCACTAACCACTAGACCAACAGGCCAGTATTAGTTAAGATATGTACAATTTCAAGTGGAAAACATTGTTTTAACTTTCTATGTTAAATATTTAAGAAATTCCAACTTTGAACATGTGAGTAAAATAAGCATATTTTGTTAAATAAATAAAAGGTTTTTTGTGATATGAAAATGTAATGTATATCGTAGTATAGATATTTTTTTTTGTGCTATCTTTATAAGTAAATTGTATAAATGTATGTCTTATACAAATAAAGTTATTGAGTAAACCGTGAGAGAGTGATAGTACAAATTGATGTAATTGAGTTGCGCAAGCGCACAAATGGCGCGGCTCACTTTCGCGTATAGCTCTGGGGTAGCTCAATAAACGAGTTTTCTTGCAATTCGTCCTAGCGCTTATTTCACATCGTCCAGAAGAGCCCACATTGTCACTGCCAGGATGCAACGTCTCCTGAACCTGCTGCCACCATGGCTAGATGAGTGGAGGATGGTCGTCAACGTTGGTAAGACGACCGCTCTGCTTACTCCCCGCCTCAGGAACCTACCACCTCAGCTAACCCTCAATGGCCAGAAGATCGCGTACGAGAAGGCCGTGACCTACTTTGGGTGCCGGATCGACCGGGCGCTTCGCATGACTGCGCACGTCGACCTCGTCGTCCGTAGAGCACGATGTACGCGGGCGATGCTCCGTCCTGTCCTGGCATCCAAGCTACCACTTAACACCAAAGTGCGAGTTTATAAAACATATATAAGATCCATCATCACGTATGCTGCTCCGTCCTGGTACGCGCTTCTGAGCGAGCCTCTGAGGCGGCGACTGCAGGCCCAGCAAAATCTGACGTTAAGAACCATCGTCGGTGCGGGTCGCTACGTCCGGAATGACGTCATAGCGGCCAACCTGAAGATCGACACCATCCAGGAGTTTATGGCCCGGTTGGCGCGCGGATTGTTCGACCGTGCAGACAACGGGCCGCACATACATCTTAACAACTTAGCGCCGCTACACACTCGCCCTCCGGACGGGCGACCCTATCCAAGAGAACTCCTCTCTATATCGATTAGAGAGTTGAGTAACAACCCTCAATGCCGCTGATAGGCCAACTTTGACTTCACCAGATAACCTCCTTTTTTCGTAGTCTTAACCGACTACGAAAAATTTTACCGACTACGGATCAATCCGAAATTTGAAACCAACAATGCCAATAGAAGGCTCCCAGGACCGGTCCATAGTGGTGGACCGCGAGGATAACACGGATAATGGGGGCATACCCCGAGGCCCGAAACCTGCAGGGCACACCATAGTCCTAGCGGAAGACATCGAACGTTGCAATTCGTCCGTTGTTGTCTCGTCCGGACCGCGCCAACGAGCGGTCACGTCCGCCGGTCGTCGACTCCCGCCCGGGTGGGAGAAGTACGGCGCGTCGCTTCGCAGTGGGTGCGCGCGCTGTGGGGTCAACTCGGCTTGCGTCGAGCCTTGAGGACGCCCCTGACCCCACCCGGGATGAATATCACCCAACACTGCGCTTAACCTACACGCTGGGAAGCGAACTCCGAAGGCCCGGCGCACCCATGTGCGCACGCCTGTTGGTGACTTCGGCTCCGCGTCGAGATGCTTCTCCGCGGAACCTTGAGGTTGCTGACCCTTCGGCAGATTCCCTTCCCAGAGGCGCGAGACACGCCAACCTTTTGCTTAGGAATGCCAGGCCTTCAACTAGAGCCAGGAAGGAGCACTGGAGGCCCGGAGCAGCTGCTGTTGGAGCGCCCTCCTGTCGGCAAGATTGGCCCTGCGTCGACTCCCATCCTCAGGACTCCGCGGGGCTTTGAGACGGCCGACCCTCCGGTAGCACCGACCTGATGGCGCGCAATACGCCAACCAAGATAGCCAACAATGCCGTACTGGTACGGCTCCCAAGACCGGCTCATTGTCATGAGCCGTGAGGATCACCCGGGTAATGGGGGACTCCCCGAGGCCCGAAACCTGCATGGGATGAATAAAAGTAGTCCCATAGCAGACGACAATCAACGTGCAATTCGTTCGGGAAATGTTCGGGAATCGTTCGGGGAAGTTCGGAGAAACTTCGGGAAATGTTCGGGAAAAGTGCAAGACCAGCAGTCAATAAGAAGAAAGAAAAAGTATAGGGAAGAGATAGGGAAAAGTAACTACTCTCTCACGGAACGGTTTGAAGATAATTGCTGTTTTATTCCCAAGGAATTCTTCCCTTAAAATAATACAGTCCATATCGAAGAATTAAGGCGTTGGGACCGGGACGACTTCGGAAGACCCGTAATCCCCGCCTGAACCTATTTTCTGAAAAGTAAGAGGTTATCGCCCTTGTGTGTTACTCCGCTGCGGAGATCACATACGTTGTTCCCGAACCCAACGTAGGCGTTATAGGAGGCCGGATCGAGAGAAGCCTCCTTCTGTTTCTTAGTATAACGTTTGTCTGGTTCCTTTTCACACATCATGGTAGAGCCATGCTGCAGTTATGTTATAGTTGGAGCACGAATGGGTCGGCTCGACCGGGGAAGGTCCAGGCTCTCATAGAATCCCAACGTAAAATAACAGCTTAACGCTGCTGTGTATTGTATGGTGAGTGTAGAGAACTGGATACCCTTTTTACAGGATAGGAGAGGCATTATTCTATGTTAGTCATCAGCAGTAACAATGCATATTAATTCATAACCTTGACTTGAAAGACTTGTATTTGATTTACCACGCAAGGAAGAAAGCTTCTTGTAAATGGCACAGTGGTGGCCTGTCAATCATCCAGATGGTATCGTGAGTTATGTCAAAACATGCGATGTTGAAATTGAGTGGTGAAATTAGTCCGTACTTGTTCAGAAAAAACCCTGTGTCCTGGGAAGCACCAGCTGGACATTTTTTTGAAAAATTTTTGCAATTAATTTAGTGACTCCATGCTTAAGAAGTAAGAACACAACAAATTAAAATAGCTTGGTAGCGATTATCTCATACCCAGGGGTTATTAAGTTATTATCGTCCATAAATTTCTTAATATTATAATTACCCTTTTTATGCAATATTTAATATATGAATTATGTAAACTTGGCCGTAGTCAGATTTTATGTTAGACATTTTCTGAAATTTTGTTGTAAAAGCTTATACATCGCCTCAAGAATTAATTACTGACTCAGTGGAGTCGAGTAACCGGTACTACTATCTTGTCTCTGTTCCTAGTATTTACAGAGTGAATATCACTTACTTTATTAAAACTACTTATATTTTGTGTGCTGTTTGATAGTATGTGCTGCAGCACTGATTCAACTATTTATGAACTGTTAAAATGCGTACTTTATTATTTGTATTGTGTAATTTGTTACTGTTTTAAAATTCTGTATAGTGTTTTACATTCAAGAGTTGTTCCAAGCAGAACACATACATTACATTTTCTACTATGGTGTTCCAATTATGTTCTTATATTCAAAATACAATTAAACGCTTCCTATTTGCAACATGGCTTTATCCTGATATTACATACAAACTGGAACTACGTAATTAACAATGTTATTACTGAAGAAAATAATTTAAAGTTGAATAGTAAATTTTATTTTATACCTTATAAGAGGCGTTAGAAGCATTTTATTATCGTGCACGAAATACCAGCATAATGCTACTATGTGGTGTTATATGGTGAGCGACGAGAACCAGAGATCCATGTTAGTGGTGGTGAGGCGTTCCATCTTATTTCTCAGAGGTGACAATGCATCTGCAGTTTAATTCTTAATCAAGGATTGATGTTACCTTACCATCAGGTGTACTATGTGTTCATTTGTCATCCTTACTAGTAAAAATAGTTTTCATAAAAAATGTCAATATGTTTCAGGTCATGGACTGAAATCAATTGATTTGGTATGCATGAAGAAGTTGGACACCAAAGTGAACATAATCCCCATCATTGCTAAGGCTGATACTATTTCAAAGACTGAGCTGCAGAAATTTAAGGTATGATTTTAGTACATTTTGACATTATTTATAGTTGCATATGGATTAATATTTTATATTCGAAAATATTATGCTGTGCAGTGGCGGTTAGGAATATCCACTACCCCATATCCTCCCGTGGGTGTCATAAACGGCGACAGGGGTAAACAGGCAGGTAATGAGCAGCAGCATCTTCCTGATAACAGCATTTGTACAACAATAAAACTGCGTATGCCAACCTACTCGCTAAGCGTGGCAACTATGGCAATAAATTCCTCATGAACAACAATACAAATAAGGAACCCTCGGTCCCCAGCGGCCCCGCTTTTCCTGGCTACGGTGGTGACCATAGTAACGGCGGGGAATCTTGGAGCTGGAAGAAGAGATAGACAAGTTGCGCTGGAACATTATGAGCTTATCCAAGGTCCGAAGAGAGGGGGAGAACACGGTGATTCTTGAATTCAGCAACTTGTTCTATCGCCGGGAGAGCGACCATCTGTCCCAAAGAAGTGTCGGATTTTTCATCCACAAGTCTCTCGTTAACAACTTAAAGACTGGGAGTGTGTCGACGAGTGTTGCGTACATTATGCTCAGAATTACCAAACGGTATTTGCTGAAGGTCGTACAGTTTTACGCACCTCGGCCCATCCCGATGAGGAGGTGGATGAAATGTATGAGAATATTACTAGAGTTATGCATTCCTCCATAACTCACTATATGGTGTTAATGGGAGCCTTCTACGCAAAACTGGACACAAGAGAGAACAGTGAACTAAAGATACGGAAATTTGGGATAGGGCAATGGAACCCAAGGGGCCAGCAGGCCGACTTTATAGAGAAAGAGGGACTCTTTATGAACTCTTCTTCCAGAAGCAGCTCCACGGAAAGTAAATCTGTCCGAGCACCGATGAGAAAAAATGAGAATGACTTCATTATGACGACTAGATGACAACTGTTCAGTGATGTCTCAATGATCATAAGTGTGAAAACTAGTAGCAATCACCAAATGCTTAGAGGCACACTGAACCTAAACGTTAATTTGGAGAGGTCTCGCCTAATGAAGTCAACGCTCTGTCCCCCTCATGCTCTAATCCAAAGTCCTTAAACCATTCAGCTCGAATTATAAAACTGTGTGAATGTGTGAATGATTGAATAATAAGCTCATGGAAACTGTCCATGCGGTCAGAACTAGAGCAAGACCCACCACAGAAGAACACAAAAACTCTCTGATCACACTCTTAATCTCATGGCTGTTAGACGGGAAATGAAGCTGCAGTCTTCAACAGATTTGACTGCATACAGGCAACTGAACAGACAGATCTTCAAATGATGGGGCGGGACTTAAGCGACTTTAATACTACTCGTATTGAAGAAGTGAAGTGAGCGGAACCAGGTCTTAAGTCCTTTGCCAGAGGTCTGTCTGCCCGAAACAACCAGCTGTCAAAGCTGAAGACCGAGTGGCAGCATTGTTTCATGGACACCTGAGATTTTGAGTGAGATTGAGAAGTTCTATGGGCGGCTGTACACATCATCGTTGAAGCCACATGGAAGTGTGAGTAACAATCCAAGAGCAAGTCTTATCCGACACTATTCTAATGATATACCGGACGTTAGTCTGACAAAATTAGAATGGTTCTCCAGCACCTTAAAAACGCCAAAGGCCTAGGCGAGTATGAAATTACAGCGGAGCTTCTGAAAGGGGTGGAAAACCGGTACTTGAATCCTTCAGAAGCTCCTTAATTCCGTCCTTCATAGTGAAATTACTCCGGAGACATGGAACAAAAGTGTGGTGGTCTTGTTCTTCAAGAAAGGCGACAACGCTCTCTTGAAGAACTACAGACCGATTTCCTTTCTGACCCGCGTCTACGTGTTGTTTTCGAGTAATTGCGAATTGTCTCGCACGCAGACTCGACGACTTCCGGCCTCCCGAACAAGCCTGCAACATATCCTGCGGCAGATTGTACAGAAAACCGAAGAGTAAAGTCTGCGACTTTGTCTGGCGTATGTGGATTTTGAGAAAGCCTTTGATTCCGTCGAAATTTGGGCGGTGCTACAGTCACTTCAGCGGTGCCAAGTTGACTGTCGGTGTATGGAAGTGCTGTAGTGTTTGTACAGTAGGGCTACAATGGCTAATTGAGTTTAGAACCATACTCTGGTTCTAAATCAAAATCTAACAAACTGCAGAGATGTGTAAGACAGGGTGACGTTATATCCCCGAAACTCTTCATCGCTGCATTGGAAGATGTTTTGAAGCTACTGAAATGGAAAGGATATGGTATAAACATCAATGGCGAGTACATCACTCATCTATTGCCGACAATATAATCCTTATAGTAGAATCGCTGGAGGACTTAAGCAGTATGCTTAATGACCTGAATAGTTTCTCTCAACAGATGAACATGGAAGAAAACAAGATCATGTGTAATTCCCATGTTAGCCCAATATCCCAATAGCCCAAGGTACCACACCTATGCCTGTAGTTGTTGAGAGCACTGATCTCGAAGTTGTTGATGAGTATGTTTTCCTGGGACAAATAGTCCGACTAGGTAAGTCCAACTTAAACCGAGAGGTTCAACTCGGCTGGGCAGTGTTTGGCGACACATCTTGCCGTCAGGTATACCTTAAAACCTGAAAATTGTACGAGATTGTACAACCAGTGCATGTTGCCAGTGATGACTTATTGATCTGAAAAGTGGTCCTTCACTGCTGAAGGACTATAAAGACTAAGGCTATGAAGTCGCTCATGGTCGCTCAGCGGCTATGAAGAGGGCAGCAGTGGACTTGTGAAGGGCTGTAATGATGGTAATGATGATTCCAAAATATTACTTAGTCGGGTCATAAGTTCTGTCAAAACCTTATTATTTAAAAATTTTGAATACTGGCTAGATAAACTTCACCAATTGTCAACCTTGTCGAAAATAAAAAAGACATTAATTATCATTAATTTTCAAATATGGAGTGGTCGAAGAAAGAAGATAGAGTAGCGGTTATCGCGTTGTACCGCTGTGGTGGTTCACTACTTCAGATACGGGACAATAACGAAATCGGTTTTCACTTTCGTCTAACGATCACGCGTGCTAGTGAACAAAGTAACTGAATACCACTGCTACATGGAACCTTTATAAAAAAACAATTTGTTACTCTCGGTAGTCTTATTTCAATTTCCTGTTTCAATGACTCTTAGTCTACTAAAATTAATAAATCTATACCTTACCATTTCAGTCAAAAATAATGCAAGAGCTGCAAGCTAATGGCGTAGAGATCTACCAATTTCCAGTAGATGATGAGTCTGTCTCTGAAGTCAATTCCACTATGAACTCTCACATTCCATTTGCTGTGGTTGGCAGCACTGATTTTGTGAAGATTGGGAACAAGACTTTGCGTGCCAGGCAGTATCCCTGGGGTACTGTACAAGGTTAGTTAATTAATGTGTTTTTGTATGAAACTTATAGAAAATCAATCATGCTTTTAGATTGTGGTATATTTCCTGAATAGTAGTAGATTTCCTGAATAGGAGTAGACGGGTGACAACGCATCTGCATTTTGATTCGTAATCGAGGATAGATGTAGATGCTTATGGGCCACAGCAACCACTTACCATCAGGTGGACTGTGTGCTTGTTTGTCACCCTATCCTATAAAAAAAAAAAGATCCATGCTGCAGCTATATTATGGTTGTAGCACAAATGGGTCCAATCAACAGTAGAAGGACAAAACTCTCACACAATACCAGTGTATACTAATAGTTTAAAGTTGCTGTGTTTCATATGATGAATGTAGAGAACCGGAGACCCTTTTTATTGGATACGAGGCATTCCATTTTAGTCCTTGAGGTTTACAACACATCTCTTATTAATTCTTAATCATGGATAATTATAGATGTTTATGGGCCACTGTATGCACTTACCATCAGGTGGACTATGTGCTTGTTGGTCACACTTATTCTATATACCTAGTTGTATCTTTATACTAAACTAATAATTATTACTATCCAGTTTACAAATTGATTGTATACATACAACAGACAGATTTAGGAGTTAGTTATAGATAAATATGCCATAGTTTCAAATACAAATTGATAACTACTTTACTTGTGGTGAGTGGGTTTTAAATTGGTTGGGGTTTTTCTTAAAACGACATACATTTATTCTCATTTAAGAATCAAAATGTGTAGATGTGTTGTCATCCTTCAGGACTGGGATCGAATCTCTTATTTCCAGTAACTAGGGTCTACAGCGCTCACCATACTAAAGGGCAGCAATGTTAAAATGCTATTTTACACTGGTATTCTGTGAGAGCGTGGTCCTTGGTCCATGGAGCTGACCCATTCGTGCTACAAAATATATCGATTTGTGCGTCAGTACAATTTTGAACTTTACGCTCCAGTGGAGAACGAGTCGCACTGCGACTTCGTGAAGCTGCGCGAGATGCTGATCCGCACCAACATGGAGGACATGCGCGAGAAGACGCACGCGCGCCACTACGAGCTGTACCGCCGCCGCCGCCTCACGCAGATGGGCTTCACCGATGTCGACGCGGACAACAAACCCGTAACACATTCATCTCATTTATTTACTAATCAGTTTTAGCGACGGCCTTATTGGTCTAGTGGTTGTACACGTGACAGCTGATCATAAGGTCTCGTCTTCGAAATTAGTTATTGGGTTTTTTGATAAGAATTTCTCAGTAGGAGCCCGAAGTGAGGAAGTTGGCGTTGTTTCCCCATCGTGCTTCGTAAAACACGAAAAGTCGTTCGTTGGTTCTGCGCCTCATCCCTCTGCTCATTTTGGGTTACTGTCTCATTGGAATATGAGAATGAGGAAATAAAGAGTACACTTGTGCCTGCGCATACACTCGGGCAATATAATGCTGCCCTGTGCAGATGGCTAATCTCAGTTGCGACTGATAGCCGTGACTGAAATGGTCAGTTTTACAGTTCCCTTCCTGAAAAGGATAATACAGACCTCTTATACAATAAATTTGTTGTTATGTCAAGACCATTTTACTCAGGAACGGGTAAAGTAGAGATATCAACTTGAAATGAATTTTCTCTCTATTTGCCCCTTGGAGGTGTAAATAATTCCAAGTTTCTGAACTAAAGCATTCCAAAGACACGGCCATTTATGGTAAATGTTTGATACTCCTTCATTAAATTAAACATGTTAGAATTGAATTACCTACGGGCCGCACTTCCTATATTACGTGCACTATCCCCGTCACCAATAACCTCAGCACTACTACTCCCAACACCCGCTACATTAGGAATGACACCACCGTTGATAATATGACACTTGTTTCGCAGATGCAGTTCTTTTGAAAACTTCACTATGCGGGGACTTCATGGAAAAACAATTGCTTTAGCAAATGATTTAAAAACATTAAGTCATCTCATTGGGTGTTATATTTGCGCCATTATCATAATTAAAATAATATTGAAATGAAAGACATTATGTATGACCTTGCGTGTACAAATGCATAACAATATAATATATTTTAATTACTGATGTAATAACATAAGTTCGTCAGTAATATGGTTACTGTTACAGCTTATTTAAAGTCCACTGCTGAAGATAGGCAGGCCTAACCGTCAGTTATAAATTTATTTAAATTGATTTTGTTCAGTAATAACAGAAATGTGGATAATCTTCTATGTAACTAAATGTTAAGGTAGCATTATTTTACATTACCTTAATAAAAAATACTGTTTTTTTTTAGGTATCATTCCAACAAACGTTTGAACAAAAACGAAGTGCTCACTTAGCAGAACTGCAGCAGAAAGAGGATGAAATGAGACAAATGTTTATACAGAGAGTAAAGGATAAGGAAGCAGAGCTTAAGGAGGCTGAGAAGGAGGTAAATTTAAAAAATTGTCATTAAATTGTGACGGCACCGTGGCGCAATGGCGGACAAGTATTTGTATGGCCCACAAATAATTGTTCCGGGTCTTGATGTTTGTCCTTGTGCAATTTATATTTGTAAACTGCCTCCACGATACAGGAGAAAATCCTAATGTGGGTAATGTTTTAAAAAATATATATTTCTTATCGTCTCTTATCATAAAAAAAAAACTAATTTTACGGATTGAAAAAGGGCCAAAATGAATGTTTTTAATTTTAAAAGTTATTATTTCTTAACGAAAACAATCGTGTTTGCGAAAATATAAAGTAGAAAATATATTTAACAAGGAAATTTACAATTTACCGTTAAGAATGTATATGACTCAGTAATCTTTGTTTTATAGACAAATTGTGTCTACGTTCGCTTAATTCATTTTTTGTCCACTGAGGTAATTAGGCAAAATATTGGGGGTTGTTTGGACTTACTGTGCCAGGCAAAATTCCATCCGCCCTGTAGATGAAGCTATCAATTTGGTATAGTTATTCAAACCCTTAGTTATTGCTCAGTATGTTTTGAGTTTACTCGGTAATAGCTCTGGCAAAGAGTGACATGAGGTACAAGTGTTTAAATACTCGCGGGTGTGTGGGCTATATGAGTACTTATAACAGCTAGGACCTCGAGCAAAATGTACATGATTTCAAAAGTTTCGCTAAAATATGCAACTACCACTAAAAAAGGGGCTAAATATACAAATGCGTATAATAACCCGGTCTCTAATTATTGGATATGATTCAGACGTTTATTTATTAGATATTCCTGAAGCATCAGTGCTTTGCAGCTATGAAGGCTGACTCTCCGGGAACTCCCGTGCTTTAATGTGCCCAAAACATCGGGAAATAAAAATGTTAATAAAGCCAAAATTAAACGCGATGAAATCCGTAAAATTAGTATTATTCCATATTGTCATTTGTACTAAAATGAAGAAGATGACTGCTTGCCCTAAATGTTGCACTAGTTTGATTCCAGCACTAAACACATTGGTATGGCTTACAAATAATTGTTCCAGGTCTGGGTGTCAATTTATCTATATCATCATCATTATGACCATTACAACCTATCAAAAGAACACTCCTTCCTATTTGCTATAGTTATCACGCATGGCATAGGATAGGAAACTAAAGTTTTTTTATAATTTTGGCTGAGCAATGTGGATTAATGAACTGTTAACCATACCAGTAAATGAACATGCCCACAGAGAATCAGTGTAATCAGTCCTGGCACTATATCCTCATTTTTAAAAATGGAATTAGGATGATAAACGAGCACTCAGTCAACCTGATGGTAAGTGGATGCTGTAGCCCTTAGGCATCTACATTTAACCTCGATTAAGAATCAAAATGCAGATGCATTGTCACCCCAAAGGACTAAGATGGAATGCCTAGATTCCATTAAAACGGGACTCCGGTTCTCTACACTCACCATACGAAACACAGCAGCTACCGTTTTACACTGGTATTCTGTGAGAGCGTGGTCCTTCCCCGGTCGAGCCGACCCTTTCGTGGTACAACCATAATACAGCTGCAGCGTGGCTTTACCACATGTAAAATCTTCTGATACCTTTGATTTATGTATGTAAAATTCCTCCACAATATAGAAAAAATTCTTAGTGAAGTACCAGTACCAAGTATTTAATTATTACTTCCTAAAATTTGTTACCTTCCATGTAGATATTTTTCTTTTTTTTATATGCTCATAACAGTCCTCTACTGGACATGATCCTTTCCCCTAATTGCTGTGTTCGTGATGCAGTACTGGGTCTTACTTTGATTTGGCTATTTACATACATGAAAGCAAATTCCTAATCAATAAAAAAATTTAATAAATTTTGTGCCTTAAAAATTATTTTATATCAACACTTTCAGCTGCACGCGAAATTCGACAAGCTAAAGAAGGATCACACGGAAGAGAAGAAACGTCTAGAGGAGCTTCGCAAGAAAATAGAAGACGACACAATAGAATTCAATCGTCGCAAGCAACAGACCACACAGTCCCATCACACGCTTACACTCGGTAAAAGCAAGAAGAAGTAAAATGTATGAAGGCAGTTGACTTTCCTGAGGCTGATTTACAAATGGACATGTCTACTGCTTCAATCAAAGTAATTTGGTTTTCATAAAGACAATTATTATGCATATCATGTTCCTGCATTTTTATACAAACATTTAATCTTTGCCTTCTTAGCTGCAAATTTCCATAGGCTGCACTTTGACTAATAAAAAAATGATCTGAGGCTCTGCAATGGTTTATTCCCGCCTGGTTATTACATAGTTCTGTAAAATAACATGTAAGGATAAAATTTACGAATGAATTACCATTGATCTTTTTATAGAAAATTGTTATTTAGAGAATATGATGCATTGGCAACATTGTCTAGTCACGTCATTACACGCGAAAAAAGAGCGTAATAAAAATAAAAGGAAATTATACGAAAATTGGATTACGATTTGGGAAGTATCTAAAAACGTTAGGGGAAAGCACAATGGTGCCTTTCAAGACTATATTCTTATAAGTTTTGAACATGAAAAGTAAACTCTTGTATTATGAATTTTACCAAGCCATCAATAAAATAAGAAGAACTAAAAGTTGCATGGCATACTTCATTCACCCTTACTTAAATACAATTAAGTAAGGGTTTGTAAATCTTAGTCCTGCGGATTAATGAAGAGTTCTTGATTCAATGTTTGACTTTTTCTGTAATCTTTAATGTATACTTTAAATATTTGCCTTTGATAAATAAGCAGTAGGCCTGTACATATGTTGTAATCAAAACTAAAATATTATTACTATATAAATACATACATAGATGAAATGTTACCTATGTAAACTTTTATTCCAATATGTTGCACTTTAATTGCAATAATGAGCTTTTTGTAAATCAAAGCATTAACCATTTACGTTCCGCGCGTTCTACCTTGGCCGGGCTAAAGTTGGCTTCCCATGTACAGGTAGTCTATAGAGATGTGCCAAAGATAATGGAAATATCTTTATGTATTTTGATAAATCAATAGTATCTAATAAAGAATTACGATAAACAGTGAAATACTAAACACACGATATAATATAACTTTATTTTTCATAGTCTTTAATGCACATCATCATAATCACTGTTAATATGGCATGTTGAATTTACACACCAATAACCCATACAAATTTTAAATAAAATCGAATCATAATTGATAATCGATTATTTCTCTAGTTTTAGTAACCACCCACCCTCCCACTCCCTATTGCCACCATTTTGTTCAAAAAAAACTATATCTGCGTAAGTCACGCACGACTAACTTCAACCCGGCCAAGATAGAACGCGCGGACTTTAATTTAAGAAATCTCATATGCTTATAACTGTATTAAGCATTAAACGTATATAGAAATTACACCAAAATATTAATTTATGTTAATGTTAAGTTTATTTTAAGAAGCCTTATAGTTCCAGTCATAACTTTTTGACATATAATTTTACTTATAACCAATCCCTATGTGAACTATATATGTGCTAAGAAATATTTTTTCGTAGTCTGTATAAACTTGCCTATACTTTCGAAATATCCTCTGCGCTAGGGATGTGAGGACTTATATTAAAATGAAATATAGTTGTGTTTACAAAGTTTATTGCATTCACTTATAATTCGTATATTAATAAAGCGTTTTTCTCCTATATGAGAACCTAAATATTCTATCAAATTACATTTGTTGATACATCAAAATTAAAACCATTATTTACCAAAAAATATATCTTTTTTGTAAAACCAATAGAAAACATTTTCGGTAATGATGAAATTCGAATAAAACGCCAAATTACTAGATAATAAATTAGATTTAGAAAATAATATACCAATGTATTATTTCTAATTTTTTAAAACAATTTGTGTTTGGAACGCAGTATAATTAATAATATTTGTTTTACAATTTATGCAACATGTAACGGTAAAATAAAGATTGCATAAGTTATTCCATTTATTAATTTAATCATTTATTCCTTGCTCTTCTGTATTGTTTTACATTTAGTATTATAATTTTGTAATAGACTATTGGACGTATTTTAATATATGTTTAACTTGTATTGGACTTTTATTTTTATCTTATCAATGCACTTTTAAACATACATATATTAATATGAGACCTATAAATAACTTTGGGACGGATATTTGCTTACTAATTTTTGTATAAAAGAATATACGTTTTTTAATACGAAAGGCCTCTCAAAACTGGTTAAAATTAGACATGAAAATCGCACTATAGTACCTCCCAACTTCTAGTGGGCTCTGTCATTTTAAACAAAAATGTTACTAGCTCCTGACCTCTATATTTACAAGTACGCTGTATATACAGCAGTACTACTAGATTTCTACTCAATTGTTAATAAACAAAAATAGAAAAATGACGAAAGGACCTACCTATCTCTAGAGTATTCATAATAGCTTTCTTATTTACACTCTTAAGTAATACGAGTTCCTGATTTATCCAGTTCAAAAATTTTTGAGTCAACATTTTTTGCAAAAATACGAATTGTGATATGAAAAAACAACTTCTCGTTTCAAGCTAGTCAGGATTACGGGAACGTCGATTTTTTTTATTTATAATTACAAATACGTTTTAACGGAAGTCGATATTAATATGATGTGACTCATCTGACCGCTCCAATATTATGTTCCGCCTAATACATCATGCAACCAAAGGCGCTGACTAAAGTCGTTGCGTACTGCATAATGCTTATGCAGCCAAAGTCTTGTGGTTGTATAAAATAGCTTGACTATTTCTATTTAGAGTACATACACCAAAACTGTGCTAAAAATGTATGTGCCAGCACGCCACGTCTTCGCTTAGATAGGAGAACTAATGTGACGTTATTTAGATTTAAGATAATGAAAGACAATTTTCATTTTATACATTTTAGTTCTGTCAAAATAAATCTTCAAGTTTTAGGATAAAATATAGCTCACGTCCATCCTGGCATTGCTCTCTATCTATTCGTTTTCATCACAGACCGACGATATTTAAAAAAAGGCTATTTATGTCTTAATACCCCCCCCCCCCCTGCCAGAAGCCAATTATTTCAATATAACAAACAGACATTTCAATATGTAGATTTGCACAAAGACCAAAAATGATTTTCATATGTAAATCAAGCCAATGTTTTCGATTTTGATGGGTGCTTTCAAATTACACGAGTGAAACCTTGAGCGGTTGCGGCGCAGAGTACGAGATGGGCTTGAACATCTTGTTGTAGTATGTGTAGCGTCGCTTGTGCGGAGTCACGGAGGCGCGCACCGGCACCACCACGTGCGGCTTTCGTGGTGTTGGCCGACACTGTGGACAATACTTTACATTATAAGTGCTACCATTCATATTTTATTGAATAAGGGTGACAAACGAGTATATAGTCCACCTGGTGGCAAGTGGATGCTGTGTCCCATAGGCATCTACGTTTATCCTCAATTAAGAATCAAACTACAGACGCGTTATCACCACTGGACTAAGATAGATTGCCTCTTTTTCATTAAAAAGGGTCCGGATATCTACACTTACCATTTGAAACACAGCAGCATTAAGCTGCTAATTTACGCTGGTGTACTGTAAGAACGTAGTCCTATCCCGGTCGAGCCGACCCATTCGTGCTACAACCATAATATAGCTGCAGCGTGGCTCTATCACCGGTCCAGACATTGTCTTATTATGGTCATGATGCTGCAAAGTTTTCGTAATAACTGTTCAATTAGGGAACATGAATAAAATAGGCGACTCAAAGTATGAACTAATTTGGTGATGATCGGGTCGCGTCGCGAGCTATCGGCGAGTGACGGTCTTATGCGCGGTGGTGAGAGAAAAACCCCCCGCGCTTCTCGTACTCCCCGCGAACACCATCGGTGCCGTAGACAGAGAATCCTAGATTTCTCTGTCTACGGTCGGTGCTGTCGTAACGGCGCCGACAATAACAGATTCGAATGTAGTTACCTTACCAACACGTCATGTTATACAGAGAATAATATGGCATCTTCGTTGTTTACGCCATAAGATGTACGCTGTTATAACGCCAGAGCGCGAGCGCTGCCATGCTTACTAAGAATGCAGGCAGGTCGCCATCATTTAGAGAAAAAAAAAACATTTTTAACACATTCTGGCACTGACCTCTATATATACAAGTACGCTGGACTGGCTATAAGTCATGACATTATGAGGCAATTTGATTTCCGCCATTTTGGCGCTGACAGCAGAAGTGCACGTCCACGGAACTAATAATAGGGATAAGACAGTGTGACAAAATATATCGATAAAATGCTATACCCTACCTAAACCTAAATAAATAGAATGGACTCCACCCGTAACGTCCATTCTATTTATGTATCATATTAATATAATGCCAATATCATTCATCATCATTATAGCCCTTCACAAGTCCACTGCTGAACATAAGCCTCCCCCAAAGAATGCGACAAAACACGGTCCTAAGCCACCTGCATCCAACAACTTCGTGTATGTCTTACCAGGTCTTCACTCCATCTAGTGGGGAAATTTCCGACTCTTTACCTGCCGGTACGAGGCTGCCACTCGAGAACCTTTTTTCCCCATCGGTTATCGGTTCTTCGAGCAATATGGCCGGTCAATTGCCACTTCAGCTTACTAATCCGTTGGGCGATGTCGGCCGCTCTGGTTCTACTGCCGATACCCTCATTCCTAAGCTTATCCTCCTAAGCATTCCAGCTTCGGCAGTGCCACGTATTCTAAGGGGCTTGACATATCGTAATCCATTGGTTCTTAATCGAACACTTAATTTCTTTTGTCGGTGGATGTTGCGCAAGAGGAAGCTGCCAAAAACCGTGAATGTAAATGATGGCCAGAATTTGTAAATAAGAAATAAAGGCCGTTACGAAGTTAAAGAACAAATTAAATCTTGACACTCGAGAGAGAATTGAATCTCTAGACTCGCACTTACTAAAACCTCATGGTGTTCTACCTCTGACTCCCTCTGCACTACGAACTCCCCAAGCCCGATATGTGAATGGAGCCAGGAAAAAACAAGCATTTGGAAGCATCAAGTGGTGCAGCCTCACCAAAGTCGCGAATGATAGTCGATTGGCATCGCGTCACCAATCACCATACCAACACTCTTCTTCCCTGACGACTCCCCCTCGACTACAGCGGTATAGGGAGAGGAATCTCCTCTAGCCACAGCCCACTAACACTCATCCAACGTGGCTCAACATCATCAGGCGACCTTTCGACACTTGGCTATGACCCTTGAGTTTGTGGAAAAATGAGGAAAGAAGAAATAAAAAAATCATTCGAAATAATAATCTGATATTTTTGTACCTGCTGGTACTGGTACTACCAGAAAATATTGTAGGAATACTGAATTTTGAAAGTGGTGCAGTTCTCATGTCTAATAAAACAGTCGTCTGTGAAATGTTCCGAACAAGTATGGTCATTTTGTTTCGGACGCTAATTCAAAATATTTATGATTTAAAGCCAAAATTTTAGTCTATATTCAGTTGGAAACCTGTTAATTAATAAACATTTGATAATCATCTGTTATTGGCGACTTTGTTTGTTAACAGATATGGGTAGGAAAGAACATCGATAAGTATTATAGACAAAGAACTCGACAACCCTATTAAATTCCATTGTTTATCAAAACTCAGTAATATACAGCCAAACATGTTGGTATAATATATGATATTGAGATTAGTAACAAATTTTTAAGTACTTATAATATCAAATAGTTTTAATTAGTTTAATATTTGCTGCAAATTCACTTACTTGTGAAATGTTTTACCACTTCCCTTTTGGTAACGAGTTTTACAGATTACGCACACTCTCATTATTAAAAAAAAACAATTCTTATTATGTAACTAATATTATACATAATCTAACAACACAAAATACTTTCGTTTTTTAGTTTAAAAGTTAAAAATGCAGACTTATTAAATAATACAATATAAATAAGACAACAGACTTAGGCATATTATGTCAATTTTATTTTTCAAGACATCCTTAGCGGCGCTTCAAATTGGCACAGTCATTTTGTATGGTATAGCCGGTTTTTTTTTTGCGCCCGAAGCAAATATGGGCAACCCTCCGGAAAGCGGGGGAGGGAGGTTGGGAATGCTCATAGCATACCACGCAGCCGGCTGCGTGGTATGCTATGATCATTCCCTGCTATGTGGTGACTTTTACCCACTAAACCCAACCTTTTAGGAACTGGCTTAACGATCTAACTAGAGATCTCTAAGCCGTATACGAACGCGACCCTCCTTGGCAGAAAGGAGGGCGCAATATAGCCAGTCCAGCGTACTTGTATATATAGAGGTCAGTGCATTCTGGCAATAAACAATGTTACTTTTAAAAACATTTTTTTCTGAATTCTTATTTTAATAAATTACTGCACCCGGGAGTTATGACGCGAACTTGACCGCAGATTGCTTCTTCTGTATCTATTATATAATAGTCTGAAGAAAAGTTTGATATAAAATGTGGTGCGATTTGTGTATTAAATGCAGAGCACGTGAACTAAATGGAAACGATGAAATAAGTGCTCCGGTTGTCATCTGAACCTCAAGATAATGTGTCTGCTTGGGTGCATTGAGATAAATTACTATCGTCATCGACTCTCTGTTGGATCAAGCTGCCATCAAAATTTCCCAACAACTTCGCGACGCGATTTTATAGGGTAATTTCTCATTTCTTGACACCTGCAAAAGTACGAATATTACGAGTGCATTACCAAAGAAGGAGCCAGTGTTGTCATCTGCGAGGGACTACTATTGTTTATCCCTGCAGGCCTCAGGGTGCCCCCATTACCCGGGTAATCCTCACAGCCCATTTCTTGGGAGCCGTACAAGGACGGCATTGTAGTTATTCTTTGTTGGCGCATTGCGCGGCACCAGGTAGTTGCTTCCGGAGGGTCAGCAGTCTCGAAGCCCCGCAGAGTCCCGCGGATAGGGAGTCGACGCAGGGTCAATCCTGCCGACAGGTGTGCGCTCCTAACAGCAGCACTCAGGGCCTAGAGAATTCCTAGGCAGAAATTGGCGTATCTCGCGCCCCTGGGAAGGGATCTGCCGAAGGGTCAGCAACCTCCAGGTCCCGCGGAGACGCATCTCGACGCGGAGCCGAAGTCACCAACTGGCGCACGCTCTCCTAGCAGCACGCCGGGCCTTCGGAGTTCGCTTCCCAGCATGGCAGATTAAACGCAGCGTTGGGTATGTAACATCCCGGGTAGGGGCGTCCTCGAGGCTCGACCCCACAGCACGTGCTGGGTGCACGTGCTGTGGGGCCAACTCGGCTGCGAAGCGACGCGCTGTACTTCTCCCGCCCGGGCGGGAGCCGACAACCGACGGACGTGACCGCCTGCTAGCGCGGTCCGGACGCGACTCATGAGGTCCGGTCTAAAAGCAGGGAGTAAAGAAACCGTCCCGTACAGAGAGAGGCAAAGCTTCATACAACCGCGCTACGATAGTTACACTACTACAAGCTTGAGGCGCGTGTTGAGTGAGCACTGACGGCTGGTCACATACAGAGAAACTGCGTTAAACCGTCTCGGCGTGTTCAAACTCCTTGAACTATTATTTATTCTGTGGTGATGCAAAGAATAATAAGTGTCAAGTTTAGTATTTTAAAGTATAATTCGTGTCAAATGAAATATCATCATCATCGTTACAACCCTTCTTAAGTTCACTGCTGAACATAGGCCTCCCCCAAGGAATGCCACAGAGCACTGGCATGAGCCACCTGCATTCATCGACGTCGTGCATGTCTTACCAGGACGTAACTCCATCTAGTGGGGGGACGCCCTACACTTCGACTGCTGGTACGAGGCTGCCACTCGAGAACCTTTTTCCCCATCAGTTATCGGTTCTTCGAGCTATGTGGCCGGCCCATTGACACTATTCAGTTTACTAATCCGTTGGGCTATGTTCTACTGCGGATATCCTAATTCCTAATTTTATCACGCAGAAAAACTCCGAGCTTAGCCTTCTCAATAGCTTTGCAATACGGCCGGCAGAGAATTACCACGTCTCAGATCCATTGGTCATCACTGGCAACACGCAATGGTTGTACCATCTAGTTTTGAGATTCTGAGGTATGCCTGACGAGAAGATATGTCGCAATCTCCCAAACGCTAGACAGCCAAGTTGAATCCGTCGATTAACCTCTCGTATGAAGTTAAGAGTGTGATCGGAGAAATTTTGTGTTCTTCTGCGACGGGTCATATAGAACTTAGCTCCGACTGCATGGACAGTTTTCACAAGCTTGTCATTTATATCGTCCACTTCATTGCAGTTATCTAGGCACTGAAAACGGTTTTGCTTCGACCTCGTCGAACTCGAGCTGAAAGTTTTCGGGGCTTTGGATTAGAGCACGAGAAGGACGGAAGGTTCACTTCATTAGACATGACCTCTCCAAATAACACGTTTTTGTTTAGTGTGCATCTCACCATACGGTGATCGCTGCCAGTTTTCACCCTTGCGATTACTGAGACATCACTGAACAAGGTTTGTCTAGTCGTCATTTGTCGAACCATTGGAGCTCGACCAGGTCCACTTTCTGTGGGGCCGCTTTTGGAAGAAAGAGTTCATTATAAAAGTTCCTCTTTCTCCATAAAGTCGGCCAGCTGCTGGCCCCTTGAGTTTCGATTCCTTATTCCGAATTTCGTTCAAATCGCTCAAGCCATTCAAAAGTTAGTCACAAGTCCTTACATAAATAAAAGATTTTAAAAAAGCTTCGCCACTCTCATTTCTCATATCTTTTCTAACGTGATTGTTATATTGGGTCCTTACATATGAAATTAGCGTTTTGTCGTACTGACCACTTTGATCTGAAATATCTCCTCTTTGGTCAAGAATTCCAAATTCAAATTTATAAATTCATTTAGCTGTTACATTTGAGTTTTGAAAATAGTCATTCATTTGTTTTTTCCTCATTATTTTTTTCTTTGGCGTCGCTTATTATCGCAAAATGGAAAACATGAAATATCGGTATATTTACGAGTACGAGTTCAACCGTAGCACCAGTGCTGCAGAAATAACTCGAAGGATTAATGATGTGCACGGCGCTGGTGTCGCAAAAGGAAGCACGGTACGTTTTTGGTTTCAACGTTTTCGTTATGGAAATTTCGACCTTCAGAACCAATCCCGTGGACGGCCGGAGACCACAGTGGAAAATGAAGAATTAAAGGCTATTGTGGAAGCAGATCCATCACAAAGCACTTCAAAGATAGCTGCAGGCTTCGGGGTAAGTGATAAAACTGTGAGAGACCAGGCGCAGGCACGGGTGTGAAACACGGCCGACTTCTTGACTCTTGGCTGCTACTGACAATTTCTTATTACTGATTTTGACTCGACCTAAGACTTAAACCCTGGTGCTCATGATCAACAACCGCATTAACAACCACTATACTAAAGAGGCAGTATAATATACACCAACCTAACGGCGACTCATCTAGGGTGTGGAAGTTTCTTAAAACAGTTAGAGTTGGTAGAAACTCTCTTAATATTTCACCTCCCAGTGTTGATGTTGAACTATTAAATCAACATTTTTCTAATCCTTCTAACTCTTTTGATAGTGAACATAAACTGCAAACACTTCGTTCTCTTTCTGTATGTCCGACTCCTAATTATTCTCCGTTCGTTTTTAGTCAATTTACTGTATGTGATGTTAAGAAAATCATATTATCCATCTCCTCAAACGCTGTCGGTAGCGACGGCATTAGCCGTAATATGATCGTTCCTCTCCTTGATGTTATCACTGCCATTATCACTCATTTGCTTAACGCATGTGCATCTTCCTCTAAATTCCCTCAAGCCTGGAAGAGTGCTTATGTTATACCCCTTCCGAAGAAATCTAATCCCGTCAACCTCACTGATTTCCGTCCCATTTCGATTTTACCTTTCCTTTCTAAAGTCCTTGAAAAACTTATTTGCCAACAGCTGACACTTTTCCTTAATAGGCACAATTTGTTGAATTCTTTACAATCCGGTTTCTGTCCCGGTCATAGTACGGCTACTGCCTTAATTAAAGTTACTGATGACATACGGTGGGGTATGGATAATAAACAACTCACAGTCATGACCTTGCTAGATTTCAGTAATGCGTTCAATACTGTTGATTTCGATATACTGTTGAGTCAGTTGTATTCCCATAACATCAGTAATTGACTGGTTTCAAAGTTATCTCTGTGGCCGTCGGCAGTGTATTCATTTTGATGAAACTCACTCATCTTGGTGTGATATTACTGCAGGCGTGCCGCAGGGTGGCGTGTTGTTACCTTTACTCTTTTCCATTTTCATTAATTCAATTACTCATAAAATTTCTTCTCTCTGCCACATGTATGCGGATGATGTCCAGATTTACACCCAGTCAACTCTTGAGAATTTGCCGAATGCAATCGCTACATTAAACAATGACTTAAATATGATTCATGAGTGGAGTCAATCATATGGCCTAAATGTCAATCCTAAAAAGTCACAGGCTATCATTTTTGGTAGTCAGAGCTTTATCTCAAGCATTGACTGGTTCTCCATACAACCTGTTGTATTCGATGGGGTTGTGATCCCTTACTTTGACAATGTCAAAAATCTTGATGTTTACCTTGATAGTTCCTTAAATTGGAAACGCCAACTGAATGAGGTTAGTAAGAAAACCTTTGTCGCTCTTAGTTCACTGCGTCGCCTTCGATCATTTCTTCCCATTCCTACAAAAAATATGCTTGCACAGTCTCTTCTCCTTCCGATTCTCGACTATGCTGACGCAAGCCATGTAGACATAACTAAAGACCAGGTAACTAAGCTTGAGAGACTTCAAAATACTAGTATTCGGTTCATATTTGGATTGCGCAAATTTGACTACATTTCCCAATTTCGCTCACGTCTCAAGTGGTTACCTATCCAATTTCGCCGGAACATGCACATTCTTTCTATTCTGTACTGTGTCTTATTTCACCCTTCTACTCCTCCTTATCTTAAGGAGAAGTTTAGTTTTGTTGGGCTTCCAGGGGAACCTTTACGCTCTTCAAGAAAACTCATTTTAAGGGTACCAACTCACAATACATCTTTCTTTAATAAATCTTTTACTGTACAGTCTATTAAGCTCTGGAACGCCTTACCTTTGTATATACGCGAAGCTCAGACTATTGTAGTCTTTAAGCGACTTCTTAAAGAGCATCACTTGTCTCAATCGTTCGAAAATCATTAGGATAAATTATGTGATTATGTAGTTTTGTATTTATTTGTTTATGTTATTGTTAGTAGTATATATTTGAGGATATATGTATGTATATGTATATGTATGTATGTATGTGTATATATGTGTGTGTATGTTTAAGTATATACGTATGTATATGTGTATCATATTTTTTTAATGTATTAGTTATTTATATGTTATTTTATTACATGTATTGATATTATATTAGGTATATTTATATTGCACCACCTACCTAGTATTCACTGTTTTATTCCTTTACACCTTTGGTTGCCTGGAAGAGATCTGTGTAGCGATAAGGCCGTCAAATTGTACATGTAATCTGCTCTCTGTTATGTTCTTTGTAAATTTGTTTGTGGTGTGCAATAAAGTATATTCATTCATTCATTCATTCAACCTAACATAGCAGCATAATGTACTTATGTGTTTCATTTTATGAGTACAAAGGTAGTGAACCAGAAACCCCTTTTATTAAGCGCAATAATTACATTATCTATGGTTTTTAATATTAACCAGGCATTCCATCTTAGCCCTCAGGGCCGAAAGTAATAAATAAATCTGTATTTTGTTTCGTAAACGATATTAGACATATATGTTTACGGACCACAGCGTTTATACGTGGTAGAGCCACGCTGCAGCTACCATATATTATGGCTGTAGCTCTCACAGAATACCAGCGTAAAATAGCAGTTTATTACTGCTGTGTTTCGTATGGTAAGTGTAGAGATCCGGAGACCCCTTTTTTACTGGAAACGAGGCATTCCATCTTAGTCCTCACGGGTGACAACAATCTGCATTTTGATTCTAAATAGAGGATAAATGTAGATGTCTATGGGCCACAGCATTCACTTACCATCAGTTGGACTGTGTGCTCGCTTGTCACTCTTACTTTTATAAAAATATAAGTATATGTAGAGCCAAAATGTATCAAGTAGACTGCATAACTTTAAGTATTTACCTAATACCTAGGGCAGGGATGGCGAACAAATGGCATGCAATATTTTGGGCACGCCACCGATCACAAAGTTCACTATGAAGTATTACGAACGAACACGAGCGATCCTACGTTTTGTGGACTACTATTGCTAATGATGCATAGTTCGTTTCATCATCATCAACATTACTGCCCTTGACAAGTCCACGCACCCACCAAGGAATGTATAGTTCGTTTACGCATAGGATAATAGTCAATTTCGTTGACATAACTGTATTTAAAAGTTTATTTGTGTAATATTTACGATTGTAGAACCCCAATATAAGTTATTTGTCATCTAATCTGCTACAACTGAAGTCACATTAATGTTACTTTAATTTGAATTAGGTACGCGTATAACTGAAACATCTTGCAATGTAAAATAATAACGACTCAAAACTCTTTATTTATTTTTTGTAGTAAAATAGATATATGAGTTGATAGTATTTAGTATTATTGTTGCCCAATAATCACGAAATCAAAATCCATGAGCTCATTAACATTTCTTTTGAAAAATGGCACGTTGATACATAAAGGTTACCCCTGAGCTAAGGCGTTTCTTGTACTGTTTCTTCGCGGTTTCGGTCAGGGGAACCCCATCTCAAAACGATGGATTTTTTTATAAGTTGTTTACATAAATAAAAATATTTAATTAGGTTCATTTCAAACTCACCGCTTTCCAGTCGAGTCCTCTCAACGATGATTTGTTTCGACCACCGAGATTTTGTTTCGAAATTTACGAATGGAACCTTAGCACGTACATGTTGAAATTGTTGGTCACATATTTGTTTTTTTTTTTTTCATAATCAGCTTATTAAAGTCCACGGCTGACCGTGGGCCTATCCTGTTGTAGGGTGTACTCGCCTTAATTGCCACCCTTGTCAAGTGGATTGACGTTCGAAGTGCCAGACGGTTCGGCGTTTTTCGACGCTGCTCTATGTCATTCTCGGTCTGGAAGACTTAGGCCCGGCGTTAAAGAGATTTTTATACCTTATATCGCTGTCTATAATATATTTTCTGGCATATCTCCTAGTTGTTTCTTACGACACCCTCGGAACAAAATGAGGTGATTGATTAGGCCATACGTCGAAGATATTTTTTTGAGCACAAGCAACTATGACGTTCATTGATACAATTTTTTTAGAAGTTTTATTTTGAAAGCACGTAAATTTTATTTTTGATATAAGAGGGGGCAAACAAGCAACCGGCGCACCTGATGGTAAGTGACTATCGTCGCCCATGAACAACTGCAACACGAGGAAAATTGCAGATGCGTTGCCGGCTTTTAAAAAAAAGAGTAGACTCTTTTCTTAAAGGTCCCTTAGTTGTGTCGGTCGGTAATATCGCTTGTAGTAGCCGATTCCGCAAAGAAGTTGTGTGCGGAAGAAAACTTCTGATAAATGGCACGGTGGTGAACCGCTGATCATCCAGATGGCATGAATGGTATCGCGAGTTTTAGTGAAATTTAACGACCGGAATTAGCCCGAACAATTGCTCAGAGCACTCTCCGTTGACGATTCGAAAGAATGGCGCTTCGCAGCGCCAGTGCGTCAAGCCGATTTGAGTGTCTATTACGATATTACATAAGACATGCAATTAAGTATACTTCTAAATACATTTGTGTAAGTTTGACAAATCAAGATTGCTTTAACTTTCTACATAGCGTCACGCTTATAATCGCCGTGGGGGTAAGCTTAGCCAAAAATATGCGTTTAGATGGAAAACTGTGAAAAAATTGATAGGCTGCTAACCCATCACTTACATAATTACAAACCTCATGTACTATTAATCACCACCTTTTACTATTCAAGTAACATAGCATATTCTTTTTTGTTATCAGTCCCACGTAAATAAATATAGGACCTAAAGGCCCAGTTGTTAGTCGGACTCCAAAGTTGACCATCATGCATGGATTTGCTTTGATTGATTAATATGAAGAGAATTTTGTCTTTATCCATGTGACTTACACCCTCCAACGAAACAATAGGCTGGAAGGTCAGAAACAGAAACAGAAACAGAAACTTTTTATTCAATGTAGATTATAAACAATACTTATTGAAAGTCAATTTTTTCATTTACCACAGGTTCGCAAAAAAACCTCAGTCCTGGTAAGAACCAGCAGGAAACCCAGCGGGACTATTTTGTTTTCAAATAATAGCTTACAATCATGTTTACAATTAACAACACAAGACCAATTAGAAATAGCTTGGTAGCGTAGCGATCACCCTTCGCAGGGGTTATTATCATCCATAAATTCCTTAATATTATAATAACCCTTTTTATACAAAATTAGTTTAATAAAAATTTTGAACTTTGCGTATGACAAATTTTGTATATTTTCTGGGATTTTGTTGTAAAAGCGTATACATTGCCCCAAGAATGAATTACTGACTCGGTGGGGTCGAGTAACTGGTACTACTAGTTGTGTCTGTTCCTAGTATTTACAGAATGAATATCACTTATTTTCGCAATACTACTTTTATTTTTGTGTACGTACATTACATTTTCATAAATGTATTGACAGGCCAGAGTTAATATATTAATTTCCTTAAATTTTTGTCTCAGTGACTCTTTTGGTTTTAGATTATATATTTCTCTAATGGCTCTTTTCTGTAAAATAAATAAGTATCAGTGTCAGTCGCGTGTCCCCATAGCAAAATACCATACGACATAATGCTATGGAAATAACTAAAGTAAACTATTCTCGCTGTTTCAACACTGGTAAGAGTTCTAATCTTTTTTACAGCATATGCTGCAGAACTAAGTCTACTAGCTAGTTTTGATATATGGGGTAGCCATTGAAGCTTTGTGTCTAGTGTGATTCCAAGAAAAATGGCGGTATCAACAAGACTCAGTTCTTTCCCATTTAAAATTACATTCGTATTAACATGTTTGACATTAGGAGTTACGAATTTCATACATTTAGTTTTAGTACCATTTAAATGCAAACTATTAACATTAAACCAATTGACTACCTTAGCTATAACATTATTTACTTCGTCGTAATTTAATAACTGTCGTTTTAATTTGAAAATTAATGAAGTATCATCAGCAAATAATACTATATCATGGTTATCCCCTACTATGTAAGGTAAGTCATTAATATATACAAGAAACAGAAAGGGGCCGAGAATTGAGCCCTGAGGCACGCCCATTTGTACAGTCGACCCGGAAGAACTCATACTATTGATGACAACTTTTTGCGTTCTGTCACTTAAATATGAAATAATTAATTTATGAGCATCACTTCTTACACCGTAGTGTTGAAGTTTTCTGATTAATGTTTCATGGTGAATACAATCGAAGGCCTTGGATAGGTCACAGAATATAGCCAAAGCATCCTTTGAATTCTCCCATGCGTTAAAGATATATTTAATAAGCTCAACACCAGCATCAGTTGTCGAGCGACCTCTTGTGATATGTCATATAATATCCTATACTGGGAAACCGTTGGGTTATGAACATACGAAAGGTTTCATTCACACCTGAGTGAGGAGTTGACGAGGCATACATCAAGTATATTTAAAAAAGTATTTTTCTTGTTTAGCAATGTACTCGTGTTTGGGTGCAATGGTCTATACCATAGATAGCTAGTATGCTATGATATGCTAGTATCATTTAATCGAAGCGAATACTTAATTTCTTACGTAAAATAATTAAAGTTATTTCAAAGAGTTTGCTATTATACAGAATAGGGCTGAGGGCACAAACACAAAAATACTCCAAAAAATCTAATGTCAAAAAGTTTATTACCAAATTTAAACACTTGTATAATTTTGGCACAATAGTGCAGTAATTGTTATAGTGTCCTTCCTACTTTTAATTCGTAGACATAAACGAACATAATGTGATTGTATACTTATCGTAATGAATAAAAATATCATTGGAATGGTTATCTGAAGCAGCATTGTCAATAACGATAAAGATAAAATATAACTAATGATTAATTTACGCAATTCGAAAATGTGAAAAAATTACAAAAGGTGGCAGCATCGTATGGAGATTATAAATTGCGTGCAAGTGACTAAATTTGTCGTTAAATGTAAAAACATTATAAATACGTTAAAATCCCTGCAATAATTTGCTCACTCCTAAATTATTTACTTTCTAATTAACATTCTTAACTATACTAAAGCCACTTACTATTTAACAATTATTATTGCTGTTACATGAGTCAGTGATTTTTATCTAATCTGTGGAATATTATTTTATATCTATTGACGACTGTGACGGTCGGTGTGGAATTTTTTCATACGAGGTTTAGTGCACAGAACATTATTACTCTTTTCAGTTTTAAGTTAAAACGTGCTGAGTCGATTTTATTATGTTATCTATTTCAGTATTAGAAAAGCTCTAATCAAAAACTAGCGGATTCAAATCCACTACTATCAAAGTTCAAATGTCGGATGTTCGTTTAAAAATAATAATAATTTTATATGCGAACATGTCACACGCATTCACACATGATTAGAATCGCTTGACAGAACAAAAATACACGACACAATAATTAAGTCCAAATAGGTAGGTACTTCTAACAAAATACCAAGCGTATTTGATACTAATATTATTTGTTAAATATCTAGGTAAATTGAATGTTTTGTCAAACGCTTACTCTTACAATTGGTATCATATGAGTTGAATCATATCTGCGAATTAATTTATACACTCTTTTTTATAGAATAAGACTGACAAACGAGCATACAGTCCACCTGATGGTAAGTAGATGCTGTTACCCATTATCCTTGATTAAGAATCAAAAAGCAGATGTACAACCCTAAGGACTAAGGTGGACTCTCTCGTTACCAGTAAAAATGGGCCTCTGGCTTTCTATACACACTGTACGATACATAGCAGTACCTGCCTTAATGCAGTACCTTTCTGGGAAAGAACGTGATCCTCCAAGGGTCCAAGAGGTCCAAGGGGATGAACCGACCGATTAGTACAATCATAATATAGCTGCGGCGTGGCTCTACCACAAATTAGGTAAAATTTTATTTTTCTAACGCGCGTTTTTGATCAGTCAGTCAGCAGTCAGCACATCACTAGTTTAGTGATTGGTGGTCTCTTTACAGAGTAATAATGTTCTGTGTTGGACGTGCTTCTATACCTACAATGATGGTGCAAAAATACTTTCTTTGTGACGACACATTACAAAAATATATATGTGTAGTATTAAAACGTATTTGTACCCTTTTGATTGTGTTAGTGAGACTACATTTATATGTCTTACTCGTGATAATTGTCTAGTTTTCTTTTATATATTTAATAAATAAATTTGGAACTATTTTTCCTTAAGGCCGTACTACACAGATTGTTCGATGAGTTGGTTCACGCCACAAAAATAGTAATTTACGATTTCTGTGGTTTACACACATTGAATGGTTCGGGTGAAATGTAGAATCCACTTGTGGCGGCGCTGTCGTCGCGCCGCAAGCGAAACACCGAAGCCTAAATCACGCTATCAACATTCCGAATCATAAACAGCATAAATAGAACATCTCCGAACTATCACAGTGTTGGCCGCTCCCCGGGCAGAACACCTTGCCCGGCGGGAGATCTCCCCTTTTCCTACTACTACCTACGGCCACATACTAATTAGTCTAGGGGCCTCTGGGGGTGGCGTTAATCAACACCATACCTATAGTGTTTAAAAAAAAATTATATTCAATGTCGTTCCCACTTTTACAACTGAGACTACTCGATGGCGCTTAGTTTGTTTTAGTTTTTCGCTAATAGCACTTTTACTTTATGTTATCCTTTAAAAAAATGATTTACATAAGTAGAAATGTTTTATATATAACTTTTATGTATAACTTGTAATATATATATATGATTTTGACAATTATTTATCAACAAGGGTTTATTGACAAATATTAGTCAAAATTATTTATATTTATCGTCGGTCTAGCGGTCTTAAGCGCGACTGCTGATCATGGGTTACTGAGTTCGAACCTGGGATCGGGACAACATCAGTTATTTTTTTCTGCTAAGAAATTCTCAACAGCAGCCCGTAGTCAGGGAGTTGGCGATGTTACATCCTCACGGCCTGGAAACACGCAACGCTGTTGGTCATGATCTCTCTCCGGTCGTGTCGACTTGCCGTCCCATCGGACCTCCAGAGTGATGACAGAGATCAGCTGTGTCTGCACTATAACCCTGTCCTGCGCAGACGGCTAGGGTGCCGCGATGACCGAATTCGGTCCGGAGGACATTATTGTTATGTACTTACGATTCTCGCCTTTCTACTAAAATCACGTAGAATCCCTTTTTGTTTCAAGCACTTGTATTCAAATGTTACTAATGTGCTCTCCAGTTCTCTCAAAGCACTAAAATAGTGTAAACCGGCCATCCATTTAGTGAAGCAACAACCCTTGGTAGGCAATAAATAGGCAATAAGTAAAGCTTGCTGAATGTAGAAGACATGTGTGCATTGTATGTGTTTATATTAACTCATAGATAAAATAGTAAATAAAAATTAAAAAAAAAACGTAAAATAAACTCAAAATATTTTATTACAAAATCCGAAAAAGCGCGGTACGTAATTATGGCGCTTTAAAATATCTCAACAAAACTTAAATTTAATTTTTAAAACAATAATGAAATTGGTACAAATAATGAAAGTAATTATAAATTAAAATTAAATCGGAATTATTATTGCAGATATAAAGTGATAATTAAATTACAATATTATAATTAATTATCGATAAAACTATTAGATATTAATTATTACAAAACAAACTCATTATGACTAGTCTCCTTCGAGTGAATAAACGTGATTTATTTCGAACTTATAGCTAAATGGTTAAACAAATGAGATTACTTAGGAGATCTAATTAATGCTTATAAGTTAATTGTAGCTCACGAAATTAAGTTGAACTCTTTAAATAACACCCCTCAGCGTCATAACACCGCTGAAATCGTCCATAGAGACATGTGTTGGTTTTCCTTAGGTCAAAGTATAAAACTAATGGAATGGGGAGTCAAAAAGCTGTTAAATTATCTCGGAGGCACTTCCCTCGGCGGTGGACTTCTGTATTTGGCTTTAATGTGTAAGAAGGGTTTTTTGGGGCAACTGTTGTCAGCGATTGACGCGGCTAGCGACTGTCTGATGCTTTCTTCTATGGCTGCCTGCGTCATGGGCCCATTTGTGGACAGCGAAACGCTTTTAATGAGAGGTTTATTAAAGTCTACCGGTGTTGCCAGGCTCATGCTTCTTGTTTTCTTTGAGTACCCATTCGTTCCGCTAAAGGATTTCTTGGGCTCATTGATCGGAGTGGAAGCCAAACTCTGGCTACGTGTCTTTCGAGCAGTAAGAGTTTTAGTGGGCGTGCTGCTACTGCTTCTACTAATTTGGTTCTTTCTGTCTTGGTTCAATCTTTCCGTCCCGCAGAACGGTTTTTTCTCCTCCTTCTGTGAGACACCCAAGCTCATACTTCTGGATTTCTTTGGAGTGTTAAGCAAAGTGTTGGAAGTGAGAGACTTTCTTAATTCTGCAGGTGGCGTTCGCGTCGATCTACCAGTCGGCGTGTTGGGTGTGCTAAAGCTGGAAGGTGCCGATTGTTTTCTAGTGCGCTGTGCGAGATGTTTTTGATCTACCGTAGAGTCCGCTTTAAGCGGCAAAGTCAAAGCGGACCGTAGGTTTCGCGATTTATTAGGTGTGGAAGTTCTTCGGATTTCCAGCTCTGGTTTAACACTTTTGCCGGCTCTTCCTTTGTCTGTTGGAGAAGATTTACCGCTAACAGATGAAGCTTTACTGTCTACGGGTGATACGGTGCCTGAGAGGAGTTCTTTGCTTGTAATCGAGATTTTACTGCTGGCGGGGGAGATGGTGGGTTTGCGTGGGATCGGTGAGAGTTTAGCGGCATTTAGCTTGTCTGAGGAGAGCGGTGGTTGTGGTGATTGCAACGGTTGCGGCATATCTGGCGGTGGCGATTGCGATGTGGCGATTGGCAGAATGTTGCGACGGCCCTGCGTCACGAGGCGCACCTGGCACGGCTCGTGGCGCGACAGGAAGTGCTCCAGCGTGTCCCAGCCGCCGCCCACGCGGACCATCATGTGGCGACCTTTTAGCAGCTGGAAAAAATTGCATTACATTAGCTGTTTGCAGTGACATTTAAATCTAGGTTTTCTTATAGAATAAGTGTGACAAGCGAGCACATAATCTAGCTGATGGTAGGTGGATGCTGTGTCCGGTGTCCCATAGATATTTATACCCGATTAAGGGATGCAGATGCGTTGTCACTCCTGGTGAAACTAAAATGGAATGCCTCATATCCAGTAAAAAATTTCTCCAGTTCTCTACACTCACCATACGACACACAGCAGCATAATCTGCTATTTTACGCTGATATTCTGTGAGAGCGTGGTCCTACCCCGGTCGAGTCGACCTATTCGTGTTACAACTTGCAGCTTAGTTCTACCACATAATATCTGTACATATGAATAAAATTGAATTGTTTGTTTGTATGATATAAAAATAATAGGCTTCCATTATCATAAGGTTACTTGCATGCTTTTAGGACCTAAGTAACAATTTCTTTAAAATTTGGTCTGTCTGTCTGCGCTAAACTTGGGAATGGCTGAACCTACTATGGTGAAACTTAACGAATTTTTATTTATAATGTCTTAATATGAGTAACGATTAATGGCTCCGTAGTGCAGTGGCATAGCAATGTTTCACAGCGCTGAGAGTCGCGAGTTCGAATCGCGCACATAAAAAAGTATTTTTATGGCCTACAAGTAATTCTTCTGGGTCTGGATGTTTGTTAGTGTACAATTTATGTATGTAAACTGCCTCTACGACACAGGAGAAAATCCAAGTGTGGCGGTAATGTTACCTTTAGAAAAAGTAAAGGTTTATGAGGTTCAAAGTACTAACCCTGATGAAGACATTCCTGCCGGCGATGTTGTAGCGGCCCTCGCCCACCTTTTTCACCTTCAGCAGGCGGGAGCAGCGCTCCGAAGTGCAACTGCAGCCGCGCTCCATCAGCCGTGTCACTAGCTGCACCTGCCAATTATCATCATCGTCATTACAGCTCTTCACAAGTTCACTGCTAAACATAGGCGTCCTCCAATGAATGTCACAGAACACGGTCATGGACCACCAGAATCCATGTCCTGTATGTCTTACCTGTGATGAATCTCGCACAGAATAAGTATTACATGAAAATGCGATGAAAGATATTTTTATATATAATAAGGGTGACAAACGAGTACACTTTTTATCTTCAATTAAGAATCAAAAAGCAGGTGCGATGTCACCATTGACGACTAAGATGGAATGCCTCGTTTCCAGTAAAAAGGAACTAAACTGCTACTTAACGCTGATATTCTGTGAGGGCGTGTTCCACCCCAGTCGAGGCGGCCCATTTGTGCTACTATCATAATATAGCCGCAGCGTGGCTCTATCACGTATGTACATGTTGGATATTCTATTCTACTGACATACTTCCAACTGTGTCCGGTAGATCCTAGCCAATCCGCATATTTTTCTTGTTATTTTTTAACTATTCTAAACTGGTACATCACTACTATCCCACGTGATGGTAAGTGGTAATGCAAATTAAAAGTTTTGTACATCCCACTTTAATATAAATAAAATGAGAATATCATCAATTTATTCGAAGTTAATTAAATAAGCATTATTAAAGATAACTCAAAACTACTGGTCAGATATTGATCAAGTTTATATAGGACTACACGAGAAATACCAGCGTTCACATAAAAAAAGATCGGTTCACAGAAAAAAAAACATACAGTCGAATAGAATACCTCCTCCTTCTTGAAGTCGGTTAAAATGCCTTTGAAAGTATTTAATTAAGCAAATGAAGTAAAAACTTGAATACGACTTACTCTCTTATCCAACTCGTTTGTAGGTTTGAGCGGAACATCAGAATCTGTGCTGCTGACCGTACCTTCTGATTTTGTGCTTTCTGCGTCTGTGTTATCAGGAACTAGGTGTGCTGTGAAAGTACAATTTTTATTAATCTAATAAAAATTTCATTAATATACCTAATTAAAATTTAATTAATTTCGTTAAAATTTAAGGGACTACAGTAACTCAGCTCAAATTTTAATTTCGCCCTCACTTCCCCGAGCGTCGTATGCTATGCACCGACATGTTTGTAATCACTAATACTGTAAGTAGATAGGTGTTATTAGATACTAATTTCATTAGGTGTATCATATTTACGCCTATTTCTTTACACCAACCCAGTCGCTTCTCATTTTTATTATGGTCATTTCCCATTTTAATTTTACGTCGTCCTGTTGCGTAATGTGTACTCTGATCGTAAGCGACACAGCTTTCCCGTTCGAAAGCCGAAGCAAGACTGATCGGATGATCTGGCGGCAGGAAACAAGCTTCAAGACGCCGATAATTTATTCGTACAATGAAAATAATGGTATGATTAAAACTACTTTTACGGATTTTATCGCGTTTATTTTTACTTTTAATTACTTTTATTTTTAATTCCCGACGTTTCGGGCGCTTTCCAGCACCCATGGTCACAGGGGATTGAGATGACTGACGTCCCGATGTCATTGTTAAACCCGGAGTACCTTCAGCTTTTTTAATTATTGTTTATGGTCCGATCTATGCAAAATGAACTGACTATGTCCTGAGGTCATGCAGTGGTATGCTTGGGTTTAGTTTTAATTTTATTGATTATAGGATCCCAAGCAGGTGGTAGTACCCAGCCTCCTTCTCTATTGAAATTAGGATGTTTTTTTAATTTCAATAGCCTCACGTATCATCCTTGGTGGGAATCGGTGTTCTTTCGCGAGGATTTGTGGTCTATCAAATCTGATGTAATGGTTGGGGCCGTCTAGGATATGATCACAAACTGCAGATTTCCCGGAACGTTGATGCTTCACATCAGCTATATGTCACATCAGCAATTATGACCCGCGTAAAAGAACATATAGCTGATGTGAAGCATCAACGTTCCGGGAAGTCTGCATTTTGTGATCATATCCTAGACGGCCCCAACCATTACATCAGATTTGATAGACCACAAATCCTCGCGAAAGAACACCGATTCCGAAATTAAAAAACATCCTAATTTCAATAGAGAAGGAGGCTGGGTACTACCACCTGCTTGGGATCCTATAATCAATAAAATTAAAACTAAACCCAAGCATACCACTGCAAGACCTCAGGACATAGTCAGTTCATTTTGCATACATCGGATCATAAACAATCATTAAAAAAGCTGAAGGTACTCCGGGTTTAACAATGACATCGGGACGTCAGTCATCTCAGTCCCCTGTGACCATGGGTGCTGGAAAGCACCCGAAACGTCGGGAATTAAAAATAAAAGTAATTAAAAGTAAAAATAAACGCGATAAAATCCGTAAAAGTAGTTTTAATCATGTGTAGTGTTCGCGTAAATATAAGAAATCATTATAAAATAATGGTAATTTAAAATAATAAAAAAACACAAGCCCTGCTTATAGTTAGTTCAGTTAGTATTTAGTATGCAAAGTTTCGTGACCTAACTTAAAGTATTTTATGAATATCAGCGGTTTGTTGTTCAGTTTAGAGGTAACTTTGGATTTTTTTTATCGAGAGAATTTTACGGAATCGTGTTTTCGTCTAACATTAATCCTCAACTTTACCATATATTTATTTCAACATTAATGCTGCAATATTTTCGGCGTAACGGAGGTTTGAGGTAGTATTTTTACTATTTCCCCTTAACTGGAAGTTAGTCTTAAATTTAAATGTATTTAATTCACATTTATTAAGGTAAATTCACCCGTTCATTTCGTGGGTGTCGTAAAAGGCAACTAGGGGAAATGCTGGAAAATCATATGATTTCATTTTAACTTTTTATAGAAAACGGGGAAAATGAGCATGCGGCTCACCTGATGGTAAGTGTCGGCCACTGTCCATGAACCACTGCGACTCCGGAGGAATTGCAGGCGAGTTGTCGGGCTTATTAAAACTAATGAGCTCGTTTGTTGAAGGTCTCTAAGTTGTATTAGTCTGAAAAAATCACCCGTGGTAGACGAATCCGCAAAGAAGTCTTGCGAGGAAGAAAACCTTTATAAAGGCCTTATATAGGGCTTCTTCTACTGAAACATCTTGAGTGTTCGAGTACATACCAGTTCCGACTGACTAGGTGTAGAAAGTTCTAGTATGGAATTTTCAAGAAAGCTCTCCTAATTTTTCTACTCGATACTAGATGGCGCTAGTGGTAGCTCGCCATGTACCAGGCATTAATTATGGCACGCAGCGGTAATTACGTCGGGCACTACGATTGTTACTTCATCTGCTAAGCGTGACGATTAAGACAAATCTTCCTTCGAACGAGGGAAGTACCTGTAGGTTAATGAACAAGAACCGGTAAATAAATGTTTAAATACTTACAATCATTGGGTTCCGGGGATAACGGTGAGGTTTCTGATGTGGATCTGGAAAGACATTTTTGAGTTCGATGAAGAATTCTTTCGATAAAATTTTAACTACTCTCAAAGACAAATGGGTATATAGGGGGATAATTAGGTACTCATATCCATAACAGTATATTATGTTATGGTCATGAGGTTTTTACTATTATTACACATTAATATTAGGTACCTAACTGCTGTATTTACTTGTCTTTAAATTTCATAGTACGTGAACAAACGTGGGTTCGATCCCCGCCGACTCCAATAAATTTATTAATTGCAATTTTAAGTGCTGATTCACCACATGCTCGGCGGTGAAGCAAAACATCTAGAGAAAACCTGCATGTCTGAGAAATAATAAAAAAATATTTCGAAGATGTGAAGTTCGACATCACGCATTGGGACAGCGCGGCGGATATTTCCTTGCCCTAAAACCCGCTCAGAAATGAGGGGAGGCTGTGCCCAACAATGGGACTATAGGCTGTAAAATTTACTTTATTTTAAAAATATATGGAAGTTAAATGAATTTTTTTATTATTATTTAATTCTTTCCCGTACTTTAATTTAATTTAATGCCTACATATATCCAGCAGTCAATTTACTGCTGAGCAATGCATTTTACGACATTGTTTCAGATAGGGACCACTCATAATATTCTTATCATTTTAAGAATGCTTTTGGGGCTGACCCTAACCATGCGCGTGCAACTAGAGGTGCATCTCTTTTGCGCATAATTGCGTAAAAACAATCTACATGATGTGCTTGAGTATCATGGTATCAACTTACTTCTCTTCGGTTTTGGTTTTCAAAGTGTTGTTGCTGCTGCTGTCCTTACTATGCAGCGTGAAAGGTATCAAGAAAGTGATTTATTTATCACGTTAGTAATACTCGTAGAGCGTGCACTAAGTGAGACTGCCCGCCGTGACCGAAATTCGATATAGAGGACATTATTTGTTACGTTAGTAATAATTATATTTTTGGTTAAATTTCATTATATTTTTCTATCATTTCACTGTTTGTCTATTTTTTTAGAATGTATGTATGTAAATTGCCAATACGATTAGAGTATTTATACAAATTTTATAAAATAATTTCTTCATAATTTATCATTTAATAAACTTACTCGATTGCGTTACAGCACCTATGACGGTTTCAGGTGAAAGGGACTAATCTCTGAAAACCTTTTTTTTTAATTTTAAAAACAAAATATATTTACTAATAAATTACAATATCTCATTCATGCAACTGTTAATAAAACTGCCCCTTTTTAAAAGCGCGGGGCATTAGTTAATCGAATCCGCCGTTCGTTTTTCGATTCTTTAAAGCATTTATTGATTGAAAAGCAAAAATAAAGTCCGTTACTTGTTGAAAACGAAGAGTTAATAAAAGGTATGGTCAGGTTAGGTTTAAAAGAAAGGTTAGGTCGTGTTATAACCAGACAATATTATAAATAATGAAGTAAAAATCAGTATTAATTACGGTGCCCGAATTGAATTGTCATTGTTCATATTGCCTGGGCATTATAAATATCGCCTTGATTAATCACTTGGTCCATTACAAAATAAAAAATGACTAATAACAGAGCACCGGTACTAACTTATCATTATCAGGAGCCGGTGACACGTCCCTGAACTGCCACGCGGTGCCGGACATCGCGGAGTCGAGTCCCGAGTCACGCTCCTCCATAGCGATCTCCTTCTCCAGCTGTACCAGCCCTGGAGGCTCCACATTAAACTTTGTTGCGAGGCGGGCTACTTCTAGAAGGCACAGTATTACCTGACGAGGCTGGTTATGGAGAACTGCAAAGAGAAATTAACGGGGAATATAGTTATATATTTATATACATTTGTTACATTCGAATTTTTAAAATTTTTGAGTTTGAAAAGAAATACGGTTAATTTCACACAGTCTCAGGTTCTCTACGTTTACCACACGAAACACAAGCGTAGTCCTCCTCCGGTTGAGCCGACCCACTTGTGCTACAACCATGATATAGCTGCAGCATAGCTTTACCTCGTATTAGAATGTATTTAATAATACAGAATTTTAAGCGTATGAGATATTTACCTAAATGCAAAATAAAGCTATTTCATTAAAGTATTCCGTCTTAATCCTCACGGGTGAAAACGCATCACCATTTTGATTCTTAATCGACAAGTCTAGATATATATGTGGGCCACAGTATCCATTTACTATCAAGTGGACTGTGTGCTCGTTTGTCACCCTTATAAAAAATCAAATACTATCTATATATTATAAAATATAAAAAAAATATAAAAATCAATTGTCGTCCGCCAGTCTCGTTAAAACTAGAAACTGGCTGGACCGATTCTGATGAAAATTTTTGTGTGTGTGTTTTGTGTGAGTGGTTTAGATTCACATTTGGACCCGGTAGATGGCGCTGTTGTCGAGATCCAGAAATCACGCGCGCGAAGCCGGGGCGGGTCGCTAGTTTTATATTTCAAAAAAACTTGTTACAGTTTCCCTCCGCTGCCTCTTATGACACCCATAGGACAAAATATGGTGCTGGATATTCTTACACCGTCGCTACAAGGAATGAAGTAAGTAAGGAAAATAAGAGAAGAATACAGTACCTAGGTCGTCACTTTCAAAGAGCAGGTTCTCGTGCACGCCGAGCTCGCGGCAGAAGGTGAGGAAGTTCTCGGTGTTGTCCCGCGAGAAGAAGCTTCTTCGCGCCGCACGTTGCCAGCAACGCCCGCGGATCTGCGGCACCGGCTGCAAACAAGTGGGGTGTTCAGTTACTTTATATAGGTATTCTTTAATAAAGTTAAAAAGTTAAAGTGACAGCCTATAAACGTCCCATTGCTGGGCACAGGCTTAATCTTATTTCTGAGAGGGTTTTAGGGCAAGAAAGTGTCCGCTGCGCTGCCCTAATGCGTGTTGGTGAACTTCAAATGACTTCTAAGAAATTGTTTTTTAGTGAAATAAAATTCTTTTATAAAACTACCACTACCATCGCGAGACGTCAGGTCAGCTGGTGATCTTCTGGTCTACCCAACTCACAGATGGGCGGAGGCAGTAGAGTCCAAGGGGGAGGCATTGGCCGTTAGTTTGGACATTGCGAAGGCCTTCGATCGGGTTTGGCACAAAGCGCTTCTTTCGAAGCTCCCTTCCTATGGGCTTCCCGAAAAATTGTGCGATTGGATCATCAGCTTTGTTGCAGATCGGAGCATCAAGATCGTTGTAGACGGTGCAAGCTCCGATTACAAGCCTATTAATGCTGGTGTTCCACAAGGCTGCGTGCTATCGCCAACGCTGTTTCTTCTGCATATCAATGATATGTTGCAAACCCATAACATTCATTGCTATGCAGATGACAGCACTGGTGATGCTCTGTACACCGGCCGTGCCAATATTTCTCGGGAAAACGTATCCGAGTACCGGGACAAACTTGTGTCCGAAGTCGAGTCTCTGCTGATCAGAGTCTCGGATTGGGGGCGACTAAATCTAGTCCAGTTTAACCCCCAGAAGACACAAGTTTGCGCGATAACCGCAAAAAAGAACCCCTTTGTCGTATCTCCTCAGTTTCAAGTTCTCCCCTTGATGCCTCAGCCAGTATCGGAATCCTCAGCGTCGACATATCGAGTGACGTGCAGTTTCATGGTCACTTGGAAGAGAAGGCCAAATTGGTCTCTAAAAAGCTTGGCGTGCTCTTCAGAGCGGGACAGTATTTCATACCGGCACAGTATTTCATGCCGGCACACCGCCTGCAACTTTACAAGGCGCAGGTTCGGCCGCACATGGAAAACTGTTCCCATCTCTGGGCTGGGGCTCCCCAGTACCAGCTCCTTCCACTTGACCGCATCCAGCGCAGAGCGGCTCGAATCGTCGATGACCGAGTACTTTCCGATCCGGCGCTGCGAAGAGATGTTGCATCTCTTTGCATTTTCTTTCGCATATATCATGGGGAGTGCTCTAAGGAATTGTTCGGATTAATCCCAACCGCCAAATTTCGTGAATGCACTACGCTTCAAACGTCCCGATACCATCCACACCATCTAGATGCTTGGCGGTCCACCACTGTACTTTACAATATTTTTTTGCATATCAATTAAAATATATACCTAAAAACAACTATCAAATGCGAATACAAAATAAATGAAACATTACTGGATATAGAGTTTAAAGTAAAAGATAAGCAAGTCGGAAATTTAATTATGTCATAAAAACGTTTAATAATAACTATGCAAATTTTATTACACTATTAAACAATGACCGTGCAATATTTTAAGACCAGTAAGATCAGAATAGAACAGCAAAAAAACTAAGCGGGACAATTTTTTTTTGAAAAAAGAAAAAAAAGGTTTACTATCTTATTACAGTATACAATTAACTACGTAAAACTAATTAGAAATAATTTGTTAGTGATCACCGCATTCCCAGGGGTTATTATCATCTATAAATTCCTGGATATTATAATAGCTCTTTGAAGCTTTTAAAAAATATAAAATAGCAAAACGTCTTCTATAATCTAAGTCCAACATATCATTTTTAAATGTATTATAATTTATAATCAAAGGCGTATAAAAACAAGTTTAATAACATCATAGATTATAACATATTTCATGCATATCGTAGACCCTAGGCAAGTGTGCGTGCATAATATCCTTATTTTAAAAATTCTATGCTAGAGCTACATATATAGGCTTTGAATATCATATTTTAATTGAAAGTTTTCTGTAGATTAGTTTTTAAACTTTAAATAATGATTTAAGAAAACTTTAAAATTAGTAATGAAGCTTGAAAAAAACATTATGTCGTAGTTTGAAAGAAACATAAGGAACTAGTGACCGAAATTGTAATTCTTACAGATAATTACGTGCACGTTCAAAGTAGTTTAGTGGAGCATAAAGTATCCTGTCAGTGGGCTGACAAAGCGGACAAAACGAAACTAAATGAAGGGACGCAAACGGAATACTGGCGGTTTTCCAGGTGGAGACGCGCAAGCTAGACTCTATTTATGGTTCCGATACAGCAGTACTAATACTGAAGCATCGAGCAGCTAATTATGCATTGGAATCTACGACATTTTTAGACGTAATTCTTTGTACACTTATTATAGTTGGCTTATGAAGGTTTAGAAATTCTTGAATCTTTGTAATCTATTCTATACATATAATAAAAATGTAAATTACAAATGTCTGTATTACATTTTATATTTTTGTAACAAAATTGATGGAGAGAGACTAAAAATAAGTAATTGAATACATTTCTATCACTTTTAGAATTCTCTGTCTTTCTGTCTGTCTGTCTGTTTGTTTGTTAACGTATCATGTATAAATTACTGATTTATATCAAAATAATCTTCAGGAAAATTGTGAAGCATATTTTCGCTTTAAAATATAGAAATACCTATTATATAACTGTACAAAAATCTGCCGTTATTGAGCATTATACACTAAATATTAAAAAGTGCTTATGTATCATTGTGTCCGGGTTAGTTATCCGACAAATATATAGTGAGATCAGATCCAGATAAAACGGCTTTACGTGCTTTCTGAGGCATTGGGATGAAACATTGCAAAACTCTTGACTTCGGGCTGCTAGTGAGAATTTCTTGACAGAAAACCCAACTGATTTAAGATAGATCACATCTATTACATAAAGGTCAAAAAACTTTCCTAGGTTGAGTTTATTTTTCATTTGTTTGCAGGATGAGACAAAATATAGACACTTACGCAATTTCATTTATTTTTCAAGGTAGGCATAGGATTGTAGTTTTCAATGCAATTTTATTATTTAATATCAAAAATTGGTTGTGCTTGCTTATTTAGGGCAATCTCTTAGTTGTTGTATGGAAACCAAATATTGGCTAGAGAAATTCGGGAGCAAATTAGGGATTACTTGCCGTCATTATGCTTTTATTATAAAATAAAACACAGGCGTACAGTTTACCCCACTCGTTTGTGGGTTCGTTTATTTGTTAGTTTGTTTGTTTGTCTGATTAACCGACTAACTGAATGTCTTTATCAGAGTAGTCAGTTCAGAGTGCCTTTCTAAGTCTTTTTGACAGTTAACTTTACAAATTAATAAATCATTATCACTTAGAATAACAAAATTACTGATTCAACGCGAACGAAGTCGCAGGCACGGCTAGTATTGAATAAATTGAATTGAACAAATTTTTCAATATCATAAAAACACTCAAATTTTTCTGATATATTTGTATGTAAGTTTGATAAGATGAACTAGATCACTCCTGGCATTGTTCTCTGCCTGCTCGTGAAGTTTTATTTGAATCGGTCGCCCGGACTGACAGACTACAGGCAAAAATGTTCCTAATGGCTATTCATGTCTCATAATGACATGCGAATAATCTCGCGAGCTCGATAAAAGGCAGTTATTTCGATATTATATATACACTTCAATATTATTTATATTATATGTATGTATGTATGTATAGCTATAGGTTATATTATCTTTGATTATAACTACTTTTACGGATTTTAACGCGCTTAATTTATTTGATTTTTAATTCCTGACGTTTCTGGTACTTTCCAGCACCCATAATCACGGGGGTCACCTCAGTCTCCAGTGACAATTGGTGCTGAAAAGTGCTGAAAGGTGCTGTTCACTATTTTATAAAAAGACGGCAACACATCTGCAATTTCGCTGGTGTTGCAGTTGTTCATGGGCGGCGGTAGTCTCTTACCATCAGTTGTTCGTTTGCCCCCTCTTATATATAAAAAAAGAATTTACACAATTCTCATTTGTTCATCGTTTTCTTCTTCCCCATGATCAACCTGTGAAAGTTCACTAATACATCATAATATGTGCCTCTTCAGTTGTTGATTTTGCATACTAGTCACGCTTCGCAGGTGGAATTTAACTTTGTCGCCAGTCTAGTTATTTTACGTCTAGCGTAGACAGGGTCTTGTATATAATAGTTGAATCTTACGTCACCAGCTGCCAACTTGACGAAATAGAGTAATATATTCACTTAAGCCGCTGCAAATCAGTATATTATTTATTTTATATATTGGTTCGACTTGCGACTCGGTAACGAGGCACTCTAACTACTAAACTACGCGTCATAAAGTATTAAGTACTGATTGTTTTCGACAAAATTCAGTCAATAATACTCACTCCAACAATAAGTCCCTGGTCAAGTGCCTCTCTGGCTCGATCGTGAATGACGGCCGCCAACTGGCACAGCTCCGCGCCATTGTCCAGGACGTCCAGAAAATTCTCTCCCGTCAGATACGTTGTGCCTGGACATGAAAAATTTAAATTTCTTCACAATTACTACACAATACAAGAAATAAGGCTTTAATTACAATTTTTTTAATGTTAGAGTGTTGTGACGGCCTAAAAAGTTTCATCAAAGTCAAAGTCAAATATTTTTCTTATAAAATTGGCTTTTACAAACTTTTTTTGAAAGTAAAACTACGCCATCACTTCAACAACTCTCTACTGCGGTTAGGAAGACCTTGTGAGAAAAAGCAGCAAGAAGCTGTCAAATCCACATCCCATTTCGTCCCGGGGGAATAGTAAGAGGCGACTATGGAAATGCTACAAAATATTTTATGGCTTTTGATAGACAGTGATATAACCACAGAAATCGTAATAATAAGACAATATAGATCGCATAGACGCGTGACCTTGTCGCCGCTATTATGTGTTGACAAACATAATTCACCATTTTGTTATTTAGTTGCGCGGGGAACGTCGTACATGAGTTTATATTATTATAATGGTGAACTGCAGCATAATATTAAAAAAAGTAGTAAAAACTCATCAAGGACGTGTAATTCAACTCATAAAAAAATAAGGCGTAAAATTTCATTGGTAAATTGTCTTATTATTACGATTTCTGTGGTTATAACCATCGTTTATATGCTCATCTTCTAACCTCTTCACAGGCAATGCTGAAATAAACTAAAAGCCCACCCGATGTTAAGAAGCCACTGCAGCTCTTGGACACCTGCAACAGAACTGATGTGTTGTCATCTCTGAGGACTTATATGAAATGCCTTCTAATCTGTTATTATAGGTACCAGCTCGTATTCACTCCAAACCGATACAGAGCACTAGGTGCAATGCCAATTTGTGATTATTTATATCCTGTACAATTACAGGATGGGAAGCATTCTATCTTAGTCCTCAGAGGTGACAACGCTGTAGTCAACGTTATTTAAAGTTGGCTGCAGATGTGAATGGGCTAGACTGTAGTTCATTAGTCGCTTCAATTGTTTATACAATTTTTTTTTTTAAAATGAAGAAATTTAAATTATTTTTTATAAAATGAAGAAGATAGTGAAAAAATATCAAACTTTTCTGTATTGATTGTATCTGTCCTCCAGACCGAATTTCGGTTACGTCGGCCTGTTTGAACGGTGGCTAGTCATCTACGTAGGATAGGATTACAGTGCCCAAGTGTATGCGCAATCACAGGTGCACTCTCTATTTCCTCACTCTCATAGTCCGACGAGACGGTAATCCGACATGACGGGATAGACTTGCTTTTTACTTTACGTACTTTCCGAGGTACAGGGGTGAAACATCAGGACATCAGAATTTCTTGTTAGAAAATCCAATAACGGATTTTAACCCAACCCGGTTTCGAACCCGGAACGTCAAGATCAGTAACAGCGTTTACGACCACTACACCAACGAGGTATGGCCGTAATATGGTATCATGGAGCTGACCTGATGATAAAGCGTGATGCTGGCATTGGAAACGCTTATAAAAAGCTTGTCTTTTATTAGCGTTGCCGATGCCAGCAAATTATATGTATACATTTTATATCTAGTCTATTCTCGAGCTTCCATTCCATTACCATTCCAGCCTACAAAAGTTAACTGCTGAACACAGGCCTACCCCACAGAGTCTCATAGTTGGGAGCTTGCCATAGTTGCCACGTTTGGCAGGCGGTTTAAAAAAACTGTGGTTGGCAATCACAGTTTTATTATTTAGAGTTGTTATCGGGAAGATGCTGCAGCCCATCACTTGTGTCAGTCTCCGTCTGTCTTTTCTTACGACACCCACGGGACCATTTGGGGTAGTGGATATTGTTCCACTGCCACTACATGGCACTAGCTATCTCATTCAAAAGTTTTTAATTAAAAAAATATTTCGTCAACACAAATATTCATATTTTTGTAATTGATTTGATTTGATGAAGCGACAGTAACATAATAACAGAGTGCAGACCGCAATCTCAAAATAACGTGGGTTCGAATCTGCCATTCGACTTCCGTCATGATTCATGAACCACTCCTAACGCAATCATTTTAAGCTTATCAGGTGTGGTTAAAATTTAGTGTTAGTATTGTTAATAGTATTCCTAGTATTTGAAAAAAAAAATTAACGACATCTTAGTATGTTGGTTGTCCTAGTAGCGTCGGTTATTTTAAAGCATATAAATTCAAGTACATTTTCACATAAATCAAACAGCCTCCGTTAAATCGCTTAATCAACTATAACTCAAACGGTTACCGACAGCTTTGCTCGGCATCAATAAACGTGAAGTAAATCCAAAAAAGGGAATCAAAGACAAGAACAGCATAAGTAAATCAAATTTACAATTTTATATTTGCTAAGAATTTCTGATTTATAAGGTCTTTTAATTTCTAGTAGTACTAGAAAATGTAATAATGTATATGTACAGTAACTAAACTATACGAGTACATGCCCACATATATAAGTTAATGTGGGTAATTGAAAAAAATCATTAGCTAACGGCACTACCTGAGGGTATAAATATGAAAAGAAGTAATGAAGTTATAAAAACTAAATTTTTATAACTTCATTACTTCTCATGTAACCTTCAATCACAGACAACGGGAATGACTGACCCGACAATGTTCAAAAAAAATCGAACTCCGTGCGATGGGAAAACTCAAAAAACATCCATGAAGAAATGATGGCCATTTACCAAGTCACTGATCCTACAATGTCAACCGTACAAACCGAAAAAATGTGAAAATTATTGAAAAACTTGTATTAAAAGATGCACGAGTAAGAATTAAAATGTTTACAGAAAGTATTTACCTATCCGTTGGTACACACCATATTGAATGACTATCTCAACCTCACAAGTCAGAGCAAGATGGATGCCGCGAATGCTCACTGCGGTTTAAAAACAGGCGCGGGCTGACTGTTGTAAGAAGTATTTAAAGCTGTGTGGTGACGACTTAAGCACTGTGTTTTTGATAGGATAGTTACAGTAGATGTTCGGTAAAATCATTGCCGTAGTGTTTTGGGATTGCGAAGGAATACTAATGATCGCGTACACAAAAAAAATGAAACCATCAACGCAGACAAATACTTAGCCACTTTACGCCGTTTGAGAGAAGCAATAAAAGAAAAGGGAAGACGAATGCTGATCAAGGGATTGCTGCTTGTTTATGACAACGCACCGATTTACACGGCGCGATTGCCTCAAGGCCATTATATGGACACTGCGGGCTTGAGGAAATTAAACACTCACTATACAGCCCAGATCTAGCCCCTAGTGACTGCTTTTCATTTCCAAACTTAAAAAAGACCTTTGGGGAAAGCGGTTTCCTGACAATACTGACCTCGAGTCCGCTGTCAATGAGAATATTTGAGACCAAGACGAAAAATATTTTTTCAAGGGAATGGAAAAGCTTTTTTCACGAACAAATAAATGTATCGATGTCATGGGCTCTAGGCTATTTTATCTAAAAAACTTGGATATTTTCAAAAAAATAAATTAAAAAATAATAATAAATCTAACCCAGAAACCGGGGCATTAGTTAGTAGTTTTGAACAGATTTAGATTTTTTATTTACAATGATAAAGTGTACTTTTAAGACGTAAACAATAATAAGAAATAGAACGAACTATGTACTTATGGTAAACGAAGGAAGTAATTTTTGGAAAGTTTTATAACGTTAGTTATAAAGACAGTTTATAAATCAGGAAGACATAAATAATTGGTATAAGTGCAAGCTTTCGCAATTCCCAATTAATCAAATAACGGTGTTTCATTAAATGTAAACGTAAGAATGGGAAACAGTCTGAAATTCCTATGCTTACTGTTACAAACCTAAAGTCCACGGCTGAACATAGGCCTTCCTCATATAAGAGAGTTAGCAGCCACTTACCATCATGTGGACTGTGTGCTCGCTTGTCACCCCTGTCCTGTAAAAGAGCGCAGTTTTTATTTTTAGTTGCTATTAAAGACACTGCTTCACATCTTCTGACTTTCTCCGTGCGTCGCCTCTTACGACACCCGCGGGATGATGTGCGGCAGTGGATATTCTTCCACGCCACTGCTCGGTCAATAATTAAATAAAATTGTACTGTTCATGTATTTCGTGTTTACAGACCTGTAAAAGTCTACTAGGCATGGGTCTCCCTCTCTGTAGATATTTATTTTTTAAAAGCCATACTAGGTAGTAGGTATGTATAATTAAAAATTTTACTTTCTTTAGGTCAAAGTGTTGATTATAAAAATGTATGATGTCAAAAAAATTTATGATTAAGAGAAAAATAAAATATTGTCATAATCATTCATAGCCATAGAAAAAAGCTACGTAGGTACTTCAAAATGTCCCTACTGGGGGATACCTTGTGAAAAGAAGCGGAAACTCAAAAGTACACTGTTTTGCTCCCAACAGAAACAATTTAACCTTATGAAATATGTACGAGTACGAAGCTCATTACGTCATAGCATTCTTATTTTTAAATAGTCATCTAATTTATATATCCTTTCTTTATAAGATCGCTCGATAGGTACATGCGTTTTGAAATTTCTCAAAAGCAAATCAATTGGGTATATTCGTACAACATGAGATGTTATTCCAAAAATGATTTATGGCGGGTGTTAACATTATGGATATTATTAAATTCTAGACTACGTAGTTTAATTTCAAAATCGATGACATTTATGAGTCCACTGACCTATTAGTGCGTTACATATTTAGGCGAGTGGACAATAGACGAAGTGTACCGTGAAATTGTACACGCACTATCATTATTAGGTTTATTGAACTGATCATATTGCTAAGGAGCGGCGAGGCTGCGATGACGTGGAATTAGAATGCTGTTTTTTGCATTAGAAGTCGTACATTAGAGTTTAAATAACTTCACGTAAGTAATTCTAAGAGGTAGACTTTAAATAAAGCATACGATACACATATTTGAGTATGATCATCGTATCTGTGTAAAACGCCTTAACAATGAAGGGAATAACCCTAGCGCAGGAATAACGTGTTTAAAAATGGTTAGTATACCACCTCTTTCTATTCTTCTTTCTATTCTACCCAAAAATACAGCAGCTTAAGCGCTGTCCCCCCTCGTTTCCTTCTCCACTGAATGAAGTGTACATTAATAAATGCAGGTGGCTTATAACCATGTTTTGTGACAGTCTTTAGAAAAGGAATGAGGTTTTTTTTTAATAAAACTGAAGTGTCAAACAATCTTGTAGTCTGCACTTGGTGATACGTACTGAAATCTACCTCAAAAAAGAAACTTCTTGTTCCCACATCTGAGGACTGAGATGGAATGTGTCCGAACCTGTAACTATACCGTACTGTACCTACTGGCTTTCTATCCTCTATAGGTCGGAACTCAGTGCAGGCAACACAGATATAATAATGCAGGTGTACCTTGAAAAGCTGTTATATTGAATAAGGATTCACCACTATACAACGAACAGCAAATTAATACACAACTACCACAACTACTTATGTAATACTGTTACCTGCGACTTCGCTCGCGTGGAATTTATTACTATTGGATTTTATGGGTTTTAATTTTTTGCGCGGAACCTTAATTGTTAAAATAAAAGTTGCCTAAGTTACTCCTTATAACATTAACTATCTATCAGTGAAAGCCGTTTCGCGGATTAGCCGGAACAAACAGACAGACAGAAAATAAAAACTAAAAATTGTGGTTCTGTGATATAAGTCTTATAACTTATAAGTACGTGGTAAAACCACGCTGCAGTTATATTATGGTTGTAGCACGAATGGGTCGGCTCGACTGGGGAAGGACCACGCTCTCACAGAATACCAGCGTAAAATAGCAGCTTAATGCTGCTGTGTTTCGTACGGTGAGTGTAGAGATCGAAGACCCTTTTTACGGGCATTTTTTAAAGACATTCCATCTTAGTCCTCAGGGGTGACAACGCATCTGCATTTTGATTTTTAATCGAGGATAAATGTAGATATCTATGGACCACAGCATCCACTTACCGTTAGGTGGACTGTGTACTCGATTGTCACACTTATTCTATAAAAAAAATAAGTACCGTATATACTTTCATATACATCTAGTAAAAATCTGTTATTTTGACATTAAAGACACTTACATTTTATTTATTTGTATATATTACATAAATCCCTCTTAAAGGAAATTAATTATATTAATATTCATGTAACAGTCAACGACAGTCTGTTGTTGTGCGAACAAGACACAACACTGTAAAAACACCTACTAAACATCTATTTTTTATTACTTAAGTTAGAAATGAACAAAAAAATGGATGCTACATTTTACAAATACACATTGCTAACACTATTTTAAACTTAATAACTTGTGGTCACTCGTGTCATAGAGTTCCCATGGGGACCGGACTTTCACGAGCCATTATAACGCCTTTTGACCTACGCCCTCTAGTTAACCCATTTTGCTTAAAACAATAGTTAGGTCTCAAAACTATCCAGGTTTAGACATGATTATTCTAGATAAATGTAAGTGATACGTGGTAGAGCCACACTATAGCTATTTTATAGTTGTAGTACGAATGGAACGGCTCGATCTGGGAAAGACTACTCCTTCACAGAATACCAGCGTAAAATAGTGTTGTGTGAATAAGTCAACTAGCGCCATCTAGTGTCAGGAACGAGAGCGAGGGGAGCTTTGCAGAGAATGACATCACCGATCTCTCGACCGACAGCGCCACCCGAAGAACTAAGTTTCTAGAAAATCTATACTCGAACTCTCGGTACCTTACGCGTGTTTACTTGAACATTCCGGATATTTTGCTAATTTAAATAAATAGGTGGCGCAAGATGCGATCGAGACAGAGTTGAACTCAGCGACACAAGCGACGCTTCGGAGCAGAATTAAGTGAATTAGTGTGTTTAATTATTAGTGTTTTAACTTTAATTTGTGTAAAGTAAATAAAAGTGTTAATTTAGGTAATTTTATCGGCAATTTTTATTGTCACGAACCCTAAGCTCGTAACAATTGGTGTCAGAAGTGGGATAAAATAATGCCGAGTTTACCTAAGGAGGAAACGGAGGGTGTCCGTACCCGAAGTCAACGCCAGCAGGAGACGGACCAGAGGAGATTTGGTGGTGCAACGCCGCAGATGTCTTAGGGCCAACCGCCGGCCACGGAAACCGGTCCGTCAGCAGCTTCTACGTCTGTGGCCCCTGACTTAGGTGCTCTGATGGTGATGCTGCAACAGCTGCTGGGCGGACAGGAGGAACAGGCCCGCCGACAGGAGGAACAGGTCCGTCGGTTGGAAGAGCAGCTGCGGGGCGGACAAGAAGAGCAGGCCCGCCGACAGGAGGAACAGGCCCGCCGACAGGAGGAACAGGCCCGTCGGTTGGAAGATCAGCAGGCAGAATAGGCTCGTCGGTCGGAAGAGCAGATGCTCCTCATGAAGGACCTTCACGCTACCTTTGGGAAAGAGATAAGGCAGGTGAAGGATAGGGTTGCTCAACACGACAACCGTCTGTCGGAAGCTGAAACCCGAATCGAAGAACATGAAACCCGAATCAACCATGTGAACCATCGGGTTGACAACGTGATGGCCGACATGAAGAAATCACTGGATGAACTCAAACTTGGAGATGGAGCTACAGCTCCCGCAGTAGCTACAACACCTTCGCTACGTGGGTTCAAGGTGCCACCGTTCGACGGTACCTCTTCCTGGTCAGCCTACAAAATTCAGTTCGAAGCTGTTATGAAGGCGAACGGCTGGAATAAAAATCAGGCCATGACTGCTCTCACACTAGGCCTGCGCGACCAGGCCTTGACAGTTCTGGAAGCTCTCGGTGAGGAAGTGACTTATGAGCAACTCCTTGAGGCATTGGAGGCGAGGTATGGCGACGCTCACCTGGAACACGTCTTTCGTGCGCAGCTTAAAGATCGTGTGCAGCGCATCAACGAAAACCTGCAGCAGTGAGCTCTAGAAGTGGAGAAGCTGGTGCGAAAAGCATACCGGTCTGTACCTGCGCTCATTGAAGGGAACCTGGTGCAGACATTCATCAACGGCATCCGCGACCTGGAAGTCAGAGCTGCTGTGAGGCTCGGGCACCACGAGACGCTTAAGGACGCCTTGGCCCCTGCACTGGAAGTGGAAGCCGTGCGGCAGGATCATCGTTCCCATCGCGTCAGGGAGGTTGCAGCAGCTACAGTTCGCGACCGCAACAAAGGATACAGCCCTAGGTGCTATGGCTGTGGGGAAAAGGGCCATCTTCGATCCAGCTGCCCTAAGCGAACCCTAGAAAGGGACGGTGAACGATCTCAGGAGGGTAGTGCGGCCAACAGCACCGCCCAGCAGCAGCAGGGAAACGAGTAAAAGCCAGAACTGCGGGGCGGGTGCTGGCTGATGTTAAAAGAGCCCCAAGGATCTCGATCTCACAAACCCATGATGGGAACAGTTTAATCATCAAGGGCGAGGTCAACGGAATGCCGTGTAAACTGACCATAGACACTGGAGCCTCTCGTACGGTTGTTAGTTCCCAACTTATAAGTCAGTCCCTTGGGGACTCCGCATACAACCGAGAACGCATTAATTTGGTAACATCCACCGGTCAGCGTATACCCGTCCGTGGATAGAAGGAGATGGAGTTGAAGCTTGGCAACGTGATCTACCTGCATAATGTCATCGTGGCTGATATAATGGACGACTGCATCCTAGGCCTAGACTTTATGAGGAATAATTGTTGTGAGATCGACGTTAAGCAAGGTGTTTTGAAATGTGGACAGGAGGAACTTTTTATGGAAGGTGCGTTACCAGGGAACGTGTACAGCATTAAGAAGATTGTTCTTCCGCCGAGATCGGAAACGATTGTTCCGGTTAGTCTTCCCCGAAACGCTGGGCAAGCTCACCGTTGTGTACTTGTGGAAAGGGTAAACAATGACCTTCCATGGAAAGTAGCTCGAACCTTGGTCAGAACCACTGACATCTCAAGAATACGTGTGTTGAACCTTTGCGACCGGGAACAGATTATAGAAAAAGGCACACCGGTTGGCACTTGTGAGGAAGTGGATTGGTTACGTCGGTGCCAATATATATCGAGTGGGACCCCCAGCAAGGTTTCAGAAACGAGAGTGACCACACTTTTGGAACACTGTCGCAGTGTTCTCTCCCCGAACGAATTGGTCAAGGCGAAGAAGTTGTTACTCAAGTACGCCGATGTATTCTCGTCAAACGATGCTGACATAGGAAAGACTGGCTTAGTTCAACACAAAATAAACACAGGAGAGGAATTGCCTATCCGTCAGCGGCCAAGAAGATTGCCGGTAGCACGTGAAAAGGAAGTGGAAACCATGATTGAGGGAATGGTGAAGGATGGTGTTATTGAACCTTCATCTAGTCCATGGTGTTCACCCGTGGTGCTGGTAAAGAAGAAGGATGGCAGCATGCGGTTTTGTGTTGACTACCGCCGTCTGAACGACGTTACAAAGAAGGACAGCTATCCCTTGCCAAGAATTGATGACACGTTGGATATGCTTACAGGAGTAAAATGGTTTAGCACGCTGGATCTAAAAAGTGGCTACTGGCAAGTTGAAATTGACCCTAAGGACAAGGAGAAAACTGCGTTCTCGACGGGAAAGGGTCTGTGGCAATTCAAAGTAATGCCGTTTGGGTTGTGCAATGCTCCAGCAACGTTTGAAAGGCTGATGGAACTTGTACTTACCGGGCTAATTTTCGATGCCTGTCTGGTCTACTTGGATGACATCATCATCGTGGGCCGTACATTTGAGGAACACCTTGAAAACCTGAGACGCGTGCTCATGAAGATTCAGAGTGCCAATCTCAAGCTGAGTCCGAAGAAATGTTCACTGTTTAAACGGCAAGTCAAGTTTTTGGGGTATGTAGTGTCGGAAGAAGGTATCCGCACGAATCCAGAGAAAATTGCAGCTGTAAAGGATTGGCCGGTTCCAAAAGACAAGACGCAGGTTAGAGCATTTTTGGGTTTGTGCTCCTATTACCGGCGATTTGTGAAGAACTTTGCAGATATGGCCAAACCTCTGCATAAGCTAACCGAGGAGAAGCGACATTTCTGCTGGGATGAAAGTTGCAATATCGCATTCCAGGAGCTCAAGGACCGTCTGTGCAAAACACCTATTTTGGGATACCCTGATGCAAGCAAAGAATTTATAGTTGACACAGACGCAAGTGATATAGGACTTGGCGGTGTGCTGTCTCAACGGAATGGTGACCAAGAGGTCGTGATAGCGTACTTCAGCAAGTCGTTGTCAAAACCGGAAAGGAACTATTGTGTCACAAGACGCGAATTGCTAGCTGTGGTAAAGTCGTTGCAGCATTTTAGCAAATATCTTCTGGGGCGAAAATTTCACTTACGAACTGACCATGCTGCACTAAAATGGCTATTGCAGTTTAAAAACCCAGAAGGACAAGTTGCGAGGTGGATTGAACTACTGCAGGAATACGACTTTGAGATCGAACATCGCAGCGGGAAATCTCATGGCAACGCAGATGCATTATCACGAAGACCTTGTCCTGAAGATTGCAAACATTGTACTAGGCAAGAGAGTAAGGGAGTGGTATCCGTGAGGATGCTCAGGGCAGACCACCTCAGCAACGAGTGGAAGGACAGCTTACAACGTGCACAGCAGGAAGATCCGGACATCAAGCCGATCCTGGAATGGATGAAGGCCAGTGCTCCCAAGCCCAAGTGGAGCGACGTCTCAGCGATGAGTTCGACCACTAAAAGCTATTGGGCCCAGTGGGATAGCTTGCTGCTTCAGGATGGAGTTCTGTGCCGTAAATGGGAAAATGTTCAGGGAGACAGCTGTCATTTACAAATGGTTGTCCCTAAAGCTAAAGTACCGGATGTTCTACAGCTGTACCATAATGATTATTCAGGAGGCCATCTGGGAGTTAAACGAACTCTACTGAAGATCCGAGAACGGTTTTACTGGGTCCACTGTCGAAACGATGTCGAGGACTGGTGTCGCAAATGTACAAGTTGTGCGGCTGTAAAGGGACCTCAGACTCGTAGTAGAGGTGCATTGAAGTTGTACAATGTTGGTGCACCATGAGAGAGAATAGCCATTGACGTGGCGGGGCCGTTTCCGGAGAGTGAAAGCGGTAACAAGTATTTCATGGTTGTGATGGATTACTTCACTAAGTGGCCAGAAGTCTTCGCCATTCCAAATCAAGAAGCTTCAACAGTTGCAGATAAACTAGTTCATGAAGTCTTCTGTCGTTTTGGAGTACCTTTAGAGATTCACAGCGATCAAGGAAGGAATTTTGAGTCTCAAATATTCCAGGAAACTTGCCGAGTTATGGGTACTCATAAAACAAGAACGACTTCTTATCACCCGCAATATGATGGAATGGTGGAACGATTTAATCAGACATTGGAGAGGTACCTAGCAAAAGTTGTAGACAATCGGCAACGAGATTGGGACAAGCACATACAACCGTTTTTGTTGTCATATCGAAGTTCTGTTCACGAAAGTACAGCAGTGACACCAGCTTTCGCAAACTTTGGAAGAGAATTACGGCTGCCTGCAGACCTGATCACTGGGATACCACCTGATGCCCCACGCAGTATAACCGATTATGCATATGACTTGCGGAACAAAATGAATGACATTTATGAGCACGTCAGACAATCGGGCCAGCAAATGTCTGAGAAAATGAAAACCCGGTATGACCGCAAAATGAAGAATAAAGGGTTCAACGAAGGTTCATTAGTGTGGTTGCACAATCCAGTCCGCAGCAAAGGGAAATCTCCTAAGCTTCAAGCTAAATGGGACGGCCCGTACCGGATTGTAACCAGGATCAACGATGTGACCTACCGGATACAGAAAGGCGCAAGAGGGACTCCTAAGATCGTCCATGTGGATCGCTTGGCGCGTTATTATGGGACCGATAATGCTCGGGACGAGCATGTCTTAGGAGGGGGCAGTGTTGTGTGAATAAGTCAACTAGCGCCATCTAGTGTCAGGAACGAGAGCAAGGGGAGCTTTGCAGAGAATAACATCACCGATCTCTCGACCGACAGCGCCACCCGAAGAACTAAGTTTCTAGAAAATCTATACTCGAACTCTCGGTACCTTACGCGTGTTTACTTGAACATTCCGGATATTTTGCTAATTTAAATAAATAGGTGGCGCAAGATGCGATCGAGACAGAGTTGAACTCAGCGACACAAGCGAAGCTTCGGAGCGGAATTAAGTGAATTAGTGTGTTTAATTATTAGTGTTTTAACTTTAATTTGTGTAAAGTAAATTAAAGTGTTAATTTAGGTAATTTTATCGGCAATTTTTATTGTCACGAACCCTAAGCTCGTAATTTTGCTTAAAACAATAGTTAGGTCTCAAAACTATCCAGGTTTAGACATGATTATTCTAGATAAATGTAAGTGATACGTGGTAGAGCCACACTATAGCTATTTTATAGTTGTAGTACGAATGGAACGGCTCGATCTGGGAAAGACTACTCCTTCACAGAATACCAGCGTAAAATAGTGTTGTGTGAATAAGTCAACTAGCGCCATCTAGTGTCAGGAACGAGAGCAAGGGGAGCTTTGCAGAGAATAACATCACCGATCTCTCGACCGACAGCGCCACCCGAAGAACTAAGTTTCTAGAAAATCTATACTCGAACTCTCGGTACCTTACGCGTGTTTACTTGAACATTCCGGATATTTTGCTAATTTAAATAAATAGGTGGCGCAAGATGCGATCGAGACAGAGTTGAACTCAGCGACACAAGCGAAGCTTCGGAGCGGAATTAAGTGAATTAGTGTGTTTAATTATTAGTGTTTTAACTTTAATTTGTGTAAAGTAAATTAAAGTGTTAATTTAGGTAATTTTATCGGCAATTTTTATTGTCACGAACCCTAAGCTCGTAATTTTGCTTAAAACAATAGTTAGGTCTCAAAACTATCCAGGTTTAGACATGATTATTCTAGATAAATGTAAGTGATACGTGGTAGAGCCACACTATAGCTATTTTATAGTTGTAGTACGAATGGAACGGCTCGATCTGGGAAAGACTACTCCTTCACAGAATACCAGCGTAAAATAGCATCTGTACACCTAATGGTAAGTGGTCGTTATGGCACTTTGACATCTACATCTCTCCTCGATTTAAGATCAAAATGCAGATGCGTTATAACCCCTGAGAAATAAGATGGAATGCCTCATTTCCAGTAAAAAGGGTATCCGTATCTCTATATTCACCATACGAAATACAACAGCATTAAGCTACCATTTAACGCTGATATTCTGTGAGAGGGTAGTCCTTCCTCGGTCGAGCCAAATCATTTTTTTTTAAATTAATATAAAGTTTACAACATCATACAAAAATAAAGGCAAAATAACGTAAGGCTGGTGGTGGTCTCGTGACCTTATACGACTTGTTAAGCATCTTTAATGCGGAGGTCCATAATTAAAAACACGGCGATCTTTCAAGTGTTCACCCTATCAGTGCATCGGCGAGGTCCGTGCGAAAGTGGTCAGCCTTCGATGCAACCAGCGCGATTAATTTTTCATGTTGTGTCGATTGCGAGAGGAGGTCACGATCGATTTTAATATTAAAACTGTTTACGGTGAGTTAAATGTAATAAGGAGTTATGAGTTTAATTTTTACACTGGTTTAAGACAATTATTTGTTACAATTAGTATTGTAGTGATACTCCCAATGAGTAATTTGCAGCATATTGATATAGTACGATGTAAGAATATCCATTACCCCAAATCGTCCCGTGGGTGTCGCAAAAGGCGACACGGCGAAACAAACAACAAGATGGACAGCAGCATCTTTCTGATAACAGCTTAAATTAAAAAAAATGCTGAACCGCTTGCCAAGCTAAGCGATCCATGGGGAGGCCTATGCTCAGAGTTGCGAACAAACAGCTTGCACTTGTACAGAGTACGGTACACACTCATTTCCATATCACATAGGTTTTAAGTATGCGTATATAGTTAAGTATGTCTTAGATATTGTCTACCGAAGAGTTGATATCTCTTGTAATTAATATAAAAATTAAAAATAATATGTTAATATATTTAGGACAGTCTGGTATATAACTGTTGAATAAGTATTTTTTAATGTAATTTGATTGTTATGTGTTTTGTTGTCAGTATAATAAACAAATAAGTAGACATTCATACTGTGGCTTTGGGATTAAATTGTTCAATGCGATAGTAAGCAACTATAGGAGAAAAAGCGTAAACTTGCTGACGGTAAGTGGATGCTGTGACCCATAGACACATATAAATATCCTCAATTAAGAATCAACATGGAAACTCGTTTTTGTCCAGGATAACGGTTAATTGATTTTAGAATACGTGTCGATGCGGGACGTCTAAGTACAAATTTGATAAACAAATTATAATAAGCTCGCCTTGAAACGACGGATCAAGACAAGAGATGTAGCGAATGGAACGTCACATTAGTTTTTGGAAATGATAAAAAAATATTTTTGATTTGTTTTAAATTAAACCAGCACACCTACTACGTTCAAAAATAATCTATCGCCGAAAGTGAGAAATTTTACCATAAAATTTAATAAGAAATTTGTGACGGTAGATTGAATATAAAGTACATATTATAGAAAATCATATATTTAGGTTCATCAGGGAAAAACAGCGCTTGAAATACTCTATATATGTATTATATAGACTGCTATACTATATTAGAGACAATTACGATATCATCATTAAAAGCATGTAATTTCAATCTAAATTCCCGAAAAGGATTCAGATCTACAAATAATTAATCGTGCAACAAAGAAATCGATTATGTAAGAACATTATGACACCTGTTCTATGTACCTATTATAATATATTTAGCTGTAGTTTTATTTTTCAGCATGATTAAATCATTTCTCCTGTTGCACCAGAACATCGAAGTACCAGACATTACGCACCTTTGACGCTGCAGTCCGTCACTGCTCTGAGTATACGTCTAGCGTAAACGAGATGATTGTCATGAATATGAAACTATTAGATTTTCTGGCATCACCTCATGGCCTCATGCTCATGCAACATCCAAAACCGTTCATTGTAATTGAATCCAATAGTATCTGTACTTCTATATAATAATACCTGACTGATTCTATTAATTAATTACCTGTAATAGGAATTATATCCATGTATTGTAATAATAGGAATTTTACGCTTTAATTCCTCCCTTCCATTAGAACTAAAACCAAACGGTTTACTACGACTTTTTTAATGCGTACAGGAAAAGTGTGGAATAATATGTCGGCGTCTATCTTTACGTCCGAATACAATCTGGGCGTCTTCAAGGCAAAAGTGAATAGGCTTTTGTTACGCTAAGACAGTGCGATTTACAGCACTTACCACCAGGTGAGATTGTGGTCAAGCACTGGCTTATAATAAGATAAAAAAATAAGAATATTTCTTCGAATCATACCAAATCCGTGTCAATCTTGATTGATCATCGATCATTTTAGTTCTTTAGTTAAAAACTGCCGTCACTCTTCCCTTACAACTTAAGAAGACATTAAATATTCGTAACGCGGCCTGCGGGGTACGCAGCGGTAGTCTCGCAGTACCGATAGCTTGCAACTATTAATAGAAAACTGGCCGAGACTGCAGCATTCTAAACAAACCTCCCGTGACTCAGCCTGCCCAAAGCTGTCAAATTTATTACCAAACCTCTTCGATACTTCCGATATGATAATATTGATCACAAGGGGCCCTATTCGCAATATACACACTGTTATTATACCGATTATAATATAGATATTTTAGGCTATTAGAGATGAGGTATGGTTGACTGTTAATTATGAATGTTTAACAAGTTTAATGGTTAACACAAAAAACTCGACTGCTTTGAAAAGTTTACTGAATAACAACCTGCCCCGGCTTATTTTTTGTATTTGCAGATGCAATATATAATTAAGTATTATAGCTTATCTCACTCCTACAATTAAGGTTAAAGCTAAAGTTACAGCCTATATATGTTTCAATGCTGGGCACAGACCTCGCCTAATTTATGAGAGCGTTTTAGGGCAAGGAAATATCCGCCGCGCTGCCCCAATACTTGTTGGTGGACTTCTCATTTCTTCGAAATATTTTTTTCTGATTTCTCAGACATGCAGTCCTCACAATGTTCTCCTAAACCACCGAGCACGCGGTAAATCAGCACTTAAAATTCCAATTAATAATTTCATTAGTGCCGGCGGGGATCAAATCCGGGTTGTTCTTGTACTGTAAAATTTACAGCGAGCGCTTAGCCACTGAGCTACCACGGCTATCCATCGATCACTAACGGCTATCCAATAATTAAAATGAATTCAATAACATCTCATATGTTATAAGTTATAACTTATAATCCATCAAGCCGTTTAGGCTACAGACCGTGCCAAACAAATATACGTACATACATTTAATATACATACTCACGAAAAACATAACCCTCCTGGGGCACTCGCGTATAAACGAAAAACGAAAACTTACAGTTAAGGGGAAATATAACCTCCCCGTCCGCATCCTGAAGCTTGTTTTTTCCAAGCTTCAGGACGCCGATAGTTTAGGTAATTTCTTTTAACAGTGAAAATAATGATAATTTAAAAAAAAATAAAAAACATAAGCCCTGCTTTATAGTTAGTTCAGTTGGTATGCAAAATTTCATGATCTTATTTAAAGTATTTTATGAATAACAGCGAGAAATCGATATTATCGAGATTATCGAGAAAGTTTTACGGAATCATGTTTTCGTCTAATATAGTACTTAACATTAATCCCCAACTTTACCATATATTTATTTCAAAATTAATGCTGCAATATTTTCGGCATAACGGAGGATCTTCCTAAGCAATTTGAGGTTATATTTCCCCTTAATGTATAGTATGGAAAATCCAAAAGTGCACGCCTCATGAGCGGTTTTACTTTTTTCATGTTATTTCATATTTATATAAAATATAATAATATAACAAAATAGATGAACAATTTAATAAATATTAAAATATTTTTTATATATTCAATCTTTCTACATGGTAGAGGCACGCTGCAGCTATATTATTATGGTTGTAACAAGGTTGTAACACGAATGAGTCGGCCAACCGGGAAGGACCACGCTCTCATGGAATACCAAGGTAAAATAGCAGCTTAACGCTGCTGTTTCGTACGGTGAGTGTACTGAACCGGATTCCCTTTTTACTGGTAACGAGATATTCCATGTTAGTACTCAGGGTTCACTGACTTCTTTGGTTCAACCCGGGAATTTTAAATTCGGGAAAATAACCCAATGGTTAATGGTTAATTAATCACATATATGAGGCAATCTTTGTGGTAATCCTATTGTTCAGCAGTGGAAGTTTGATGGCCTGCTATAACAAATATTAATCGTCAAAAGCTTTGAAAGACGTTATCTTACCGTCTTAAATCTTCATCTCACTTTAACTTTCTTAACACAAGTACTCAAGTAAATTGTTCAAAATAACGGATATGTCAAATGTTAACACAATAATAATCTGTCTCGTTCATTTTACAATTTACGCGGGAAAATAAGAAACAATGTGCTAAACGCTCGTTGAAGTTTCAATCTGTGCAAGCGAAAACCATAATAATGTAAAATGCAGAAGGTTTATATTGTAATGGTAAAAAAGAATATCAAGTATAGAACTGATCCGTCCGGGGATGGATAATTGACTGTAAGATGAATATAATGGCACTGTCGTGTCAGATGTTGACACCGCGGTGTTTGTTTATTTTGCAAATTACACAGATAATAAAATTAAAAGCCGTTAATGGAGTGGTATATAGAATATAAGGTACGTTTTCCCACTTTCTCAAAAAACCATACTTACTTATTTATGAACGAAGCTTGAAAACCAGCGTGGAATATAATTACAATGCTGCTGTGCGGTGTATAGTGAGTGTAAACAACCGGAAACCCCTTTCAACATGCCTTTATTAGCTTCGCGTGTATCTATCTGTCTATATAACGGAATATTTTAATGTAATTTTCACCAACTTCTAGACGACCAATTGACTTGAAAATTTGCACTCGTATCAAGGAACTTTATCTTAGTATCCTGAGCAGTATCACCGGGATAAAATAACATAATTTTTATCTTTAGCGTGTTTCTTAATTGTTTTCATATTAACATGGCATTCCATCTTAGTTCTCAAGGCTGACAACACATCATCATTTTAAATTTTTAATCAAGGATAAATATCTAAATAATAAATAATATATATAAAGTCGATTGCTGTCCACTTACTATCAAGTTGACTGTGTGATCGTTTTTCACCCCAATTGTAATAAAATAATGCTTTGGGCTTAGGAACCAATTGACAGCGGAAAGCTCACACAAAAATGTTTAATTCGAATTTTATATACTGGCTTTTTCTCGCGTTAACCGATCCGTGTGACCTACGTGATCAATATGGCTGAATATGTTAAATTCTTTTTCCTTATAGAAGTAAAGGAACAAAGGAGCACACAGTCCACCTTATGGCAAGTGTAAGTGACTAAAAGATTACCTTGAGATACCTAAAAGTCTAATATCATAAGACACAGTCCATTTTAATAATACTAGTTTTTACGAATTTTATCGCGTATATAAATTTTTTATATACGGAACGTTTCGACGTTCGACGTGAAGTGCTCGAAACGCCGGATATTTAAAAATAAGTTAATATACACGATAAAATCCGTAAAAACTAGCATTATTTAAATGTGTAGTGTTCGCGTAAATATAAGAAATCATTATGTAAACCAGTACAGACTGGTAACTGCAAATAAAATACGCCGATTAGAAGATCTAAAGACCAAGCGCGCAAGATATCTCACAGCTTTAAATTTCTTAAAGAGATGCCGAGATCATAATATCATTCCTACGTGTGTCAAAGTATCAACAAAAAGGACATTCGAGGAAGATCCTTAAATCAGGCTAAATCTATGGTAACCGCAGCTAACTATGACATCTGGACGTTGAACATCTTAGTCTCCCCCGTGACCATGGGTGCTGTAAAGTGCTCGAAACGTGGGGTATATACTATAAAAGTTAATATACACGATAAAACCCGTAAAACTATTATTATTATTCGAAAACGATTTGCATTTTGTAAAATTATACCTATTCACGACAAAGTTGAACTAACATTACTAACTGAAAATTACTTTACTGAAAATTTTAAAAAGGTAGATAAGTTATTATACCTACTCCTCACGCAGTACTGATAATCTAAAACTGCAATTACCTAAATATAATAACTTATACGGAAAAAGAACTTTAAACTATGTTATACCTAATCTAATCAATCAGTTACCTAAATCTTTGAAAGACGTTATAACACGTAAAAATATAAAATATAAATTAAAAATTTTTTATATACAATTAACCCTTACTAAATACTCGTAACACTTAAAACAACTTCTCGTTCTATATTATTGGTTCACTTTACCAACATAATATTATCTTATTATAAATTTATGAAAATATATGTTATACCATGTGATTTTACGCTCATCGCCAAAACTATTTTATATTTTTGTACCCACAAATAGTTTTTCAATTAGAAACATAACATTTAATGCTAGGTGCATTTGCATTTAAGTTGATAATAATATTAATGTAACTTTGGTAATGTTATGTATTATAAAGTGTTAATTAGAATAATGTGTCGACAGCAATGGTGTACGGAAAAACTCTAATGAGTTTATGTTTACACTAAAACTATTCATCTTTGTAATCATACATTTCTTAAATAAATAAATAAATAAAATAAAAAATAAATAATTTAAATGTGTAGTGTTCGCGTAAATATAAGAAACATCACACAGTTCACCTACTCGTAAGTGAGTAAGGAGGTACAAACTGTGGCCCATACATATCTACAAGTCTAATATTATTAGAAAGAAGCTTAACTACAAAAATTTATCGAATAATTGTAGATTTTTGCATAAAGTTTTCCATTGAGTTTTCAATTATATTCCGTAATTATTGATTCTTAATATATCGACACTTATCAGAAAACAGTACGGTTTGTACTCGTATCGATACAGACTTATGCACCAGTTCTCTGGAAATTTCCTACCGAGAAACAGTCACGGTTAAAATTTTATTTTTTTGCTCACACCCTCGTGAAACGCGTCCGTGATTTCGTTAAAGTTTTGTTTGGGAATCGTATCCTGTTACCGGCTTTTAAGTAAACCAGTGTAGCCAGGTGGAGGACAATATGGTCAGTGAGCATGCGCATTAGTGACCATGAGTTATGTCTTCCTGGTAAACCAAAGCTCTTAGTAGTTGCCAAGTCACACGTAAAGTTGCGAGAAATTTTAGTTAACAGTCTGTCGCGGATGTTTGGTTGATGGAGAAATTATAAATTTTGATGAAATATTTTTAAATAATGTTGATTTTGTACAGATAAATAAAATTGAAGTGTCTGCTATAACTATATTGCAATAACTGCTCTGCTCTGATCAGAGGGTTATTAGCATGCTATTAAAACATAATACAACATTTTTTTCTTTGCCTGTCTATCTGTTCCGGTTAATCTTGGGAATGGCTGCACCGACTGTAAGGAAACTTTACGAACGGATATAGGGAAATGCCAGGAGTATATTTTCTTCCGAAAATTTGAAGATTTAATAAAAATTGACGAAATAAATGTTATTTGATTAGGTTAATAAGGATTGCAATACAGTACCTACCAACCATAGAGTACTATAATACATTTATAATAGAACGGTGGAGTGGGCGGGGCCCGTGTAGCAACTACCTAACCTAAAAAAAATTCACGCCTATAAATGTCAACACAATCAAGCGTTTCCAATTTTCGTGTCAAGCGTCGTGCATGCAAATTATTTAATAAATGGCAAATTGTGCAATAATTACGTGTCGAAGGAACAACGAGAAATGAAATTTAAATAAAGGAGACATATTCTACAAACAGTAAGTCGAAACTATTTATATTTTGTGAATATTAGAAACAAAAATAAAGAAATATTTGTGTCAAATCAGTCTGTCAACACAGCTAATCGGGTTTGTAGTAGTGATAACTGATAATACGACGTAATTACTTATATGTGTGTTCCCGGCGACACCAATCCTCGTACAAAATAAAGTTAAGCGCCATTCTATTGTGTATTATAGTATTATATGGTACAAACAGTATGAATGAAAAGCTTAAACAATATGAAAAAAATCTTATGGCTGTTAGAGGAGAAATTAAGTTGCAGTCTTCAGCATGTATGACAGCATATAGGTTATTGAACAGATCTCATGCATAATTAGCATGCGGTGGAATTTACGAAACTTTAATACAGCTCGTTTTGAAAAAGCGATCAAGCGGAACCAAGGCTCCAAAGTCTTTGCCAGAGATCTGTCTGCCTGAAAAAGCCACCTGTTAAAGCTGAAAACAAAAAGGCTTTATTACCATAGGTCACATAACATACCATTCGGCAAATTTTACTTAAGACTGTAGACTCTGTACTCTGACTCTAGACCATGAGAAAGCTTTTGATTCCGTCGAAATTTAGGCGGCGCTACAGTCCCTTCAGCGATGCCAAGTTGACTGTCAATATATCGAAGTGCTGAAGTGTTTATACACTAGGACAACTATGGCTATCCGAACTAACCAGAGGACGAAACCATCCAACTTCAGAGAGGTGTAAATGTAATCCGTGTAAGACAGGGTGACGTATCTACGCAACTATTCACCGCTGCATTGGAAGACGTTTTCAAGCTACTGGACTGGTAAGGATACGCTATTAACATCATTTGCGATTACATCACTTACCTTCAATTTGCCGACGATATAATCTTTATGGCAGAATCGCTGGAAGATGTAAGCACTAAATAGTGCCTCCCAACGCATAGGTCTTAAAATAAACATGGATAATAAATACAGAGACCATGTGTAAAATCCATGTCACACTTATGTTAGTAGTTGTACGGAGCACTACGCTCGAAGTTGCCGACAAGTATGTTTATTTAGGACAAATATTCTGATCAGGTAAGTCCAATTTGGACCGAGAGGTTAATCGACGGATTCAACTCGGCTGGGCCTTCTCCTCTTCCCATCAAGTATACCTCGAAAGTGAAAACAAGATTGTAAAACCTTTTGACGACTTATAGTTCTGAGACGTGGTGCTTCACTGCTGGCTGTATGAGGAAGCGCGAGATTGCTCAGTCAGCTATGGAAAGGGCTATGCCTATGCTCGGGGTTTCTCTGAGGTATTCGAGTAGTACCTCGTAACGGTAAGTGAATTGTAGGGCAGTCGTCCACTAGATAGAGTGACGACCTGGTAAGAGATGTAAGAAGTCGATGGATGCAGGTGGCTTAGGGCCGTACATTGTAGCGTTCTTTGCGGGAGGCCTATGTTCAGCAGTGGACTTGTGAAGAGCTGTAATGATGATGATGTAATCAATAAAGAATAGTATTACAATAGCATCTACAACATTGGATGACCAAAATCATCAGGGAATTTATATACTACAAATATTTAACAAGGAATCTAGTTTATAATTATTAGGTTCAGTCAGTCTAAAGTCGATATAAATTATTAATGTGTGTATTAAAAGGCAATTACAATAATCTTTAATGGTGGTAAAACATTAAAAAACGGATAATTATGATTTTTTGAACTAATTATGAACATTGTATACTTCGTTAAAATACGCTTCCACGTTAACGGATGTTTTTATTAAATTATACGTGAGGTTATGATTAATTCTAAGAAAAAGTGTTTATGAAAGCAATTAAAACGTCCGTACAGAAATCAGAACACCAACATTTATTTCATAGCAATAAATTATAACCAATATGTGCACATAGTTTAATTTTTTTATTTTAATAGTTGCATCATCTACTACTACGTCTATGAAACTCTGAAATTGTAACTAAGTGTTAGGACTTCTGCATAGCGGTTAATCCGGATAGTAGTGTTTTTGGGACTAAATAACTATGCGTGTACGACTGGGTTCCGCTTTGAAGAGAATAGAGGGCCAATATAATTGCAGGCCGTGAAACATTCCATTTCAATCCTCAGAGGCGACAACGCATCTGTAGCCTCTTATATTCAAAGTTAGTTTCTGGTGGCTACGGGCCACAGTAGCCACTTACCCCCAGGTGGTATATTCATTTGCCACTTCAATTTTATATAAAAAAAAGCAACTCGCTACTGCGACTCTCAATTCCCAACCGTTAGAGTTAAGATAACGTCAGTTTCTGTGCAAATATTTTATTACAAAAACGGATGATAAAATTATCATATCATAATAAATTTCCTCAAGACCGGTCACTACGGCCAGTCTTATTGGAGACTAACTCTCTGCGCAGAACAGGATTATATTGCACTCTCCATTCCCTTACTCTCATAGTCAGATGGGCATATCCGACAGGCGCGACCGAAGACCCTTTCTACTGAAAGCGAGGCATTCCTTATTAGTCCTCCGGCGACAATCGAGGATAAATGTAGACGTTTATGGACCACAGCATCCACTTTCCAGCAGGTGGACTGGGTGCTCGTTTGTCACCCTTATTCTATATGCAAAAAAAAAAAATGCGCGGCCGAGACCAAAGAGGCAAGCAACCACAGCGGCCTGATCTCTCTCCGCTCGTGTCGGATTATCGTCCCATCAGACTTTGAGAGTAAGGGAATACCTAGAGAGTGCATTTGTGATTGGGCTTACACTTGAGCACTATAATCCTGTCCTGCGCAGTTGACTAGTCGCTGTTGAGACCGGCCGCGGTGACCAAAATTCGGTCTGGAGGACATTATTATCAAAGGCTAATTAAAAAACAGGCCGCAAAACACTAACTTTGTCGACACGTAATTTGATCGTGGCCCAGCGTACGTCATTAATTAATAAAATAGTTCGTTTGTTGACGTTACACTATTGAGAGCATTTAAGCAAAATGTAGGCCGACGCACTACGTCATGTACAATTTAATGTAAACTCAACACTTAGCTCTAGTTCTAATCTAGGTTAGGAATAAATAGGTAAAACATTTTAATGTCTACGTAAGCTAATCAACGGTTGATCGGTACATAATACCTACGTGCGTTTTACGTTCTGCGTTTCCTACGCTATACTTAGGCAAGTATATTTTTATAAAATATAAATCATACACTTTTCCATAGCTGACTGAAAATATAATGGTGTTAAGTGGATTTTTTGATCCATAGACATCTGTATTTATTCTAGATTAAGCATCAAAGTACAATACCTATAACATGAGTCTACGATAAAAAGTTATTACAACTTGTGCAGAATATAACTAGTTTACGGATTTTATCGCACTCATCGTTAAGTCCACCGCTGTATAGGCCTCTCCCATATATTGCTCATAGGGGACATGTTGTTATATTTGCCACGCTTGGCAGTAGGTTTGGCAACTGCAGTTTATATTATTTTTAAGTTTTTATCAGTAAGATGCTCCTGGGTAGTTTTCTTCTGTCGTCTCTTGTGACATCCACGGGACGATATGAGGGACGATATGTGGTAAGGGAGAGGTCTTACACCACTACTCGTTGATTTATCGCGTTTAATTTAACTTTTATAATTTCCGACCTTTTGGGTGCTTTTTAGCACCTATGGTCACGGTGGGACTGAGGTCCTGATGCCATAATACCTTGAAGGTAGCCTGAAGATGAAATTTCTAAAATAGTTTTATTAGCGACGCGGGTTCGAATCCTACTTTGAACAAAGATTTCGAATTGAATAAAACTATTATTTACGGATTTTATCGCGTTTAATTACATTAATTTATTGTTATTATTATCCCGACGTTTCGGGTGCTTTACAGCGCCCATGGTCACACCATTTAGATACCAACCGATATCTAAATGGTGAATCTCACCATCATCCTTCACAGTTAGCTACCGTGGGTAAATCTTTGTTTCAGAGAGCACGAGGGATCTGTGACAGAAAACATCTGGCTGCGGAGCTTCAGCATGTCAAGCAAGTATTGCAAGACAACAAGCTTCGGGTCCCGCGCCTACGTCACAGTGAACGAGTGAAGTCGGCCACAGTCGAGCGCGCGCCTGCTCTACTACCATATGTTAGAGGAGTCACGGACAAGATTGGCTACATCTTGAAGCGAGCGTCCATTAAGACATACTACAAGCCGCTGAAGAAGATTAGTCAATTTTTACCATCCATCAAATGTAATATTCCTCTACAAGATGCAGGTGTGTACAAGCTAGATTGTGAATGTGGTCTCTCTTACATAGGTCAAACAAAGAGATCTATAAAAACCCGCGTGAAGGAACATATAGCTGATGTGAAGCACCGACGCTCCGGGAAGTCTGCAGTCTGCGAACATGTTCAAGATCGTCCCCACCATTACATTAGATTTGATAAACCACAAATTCTCGCAAAAGAACACCGATTCCTACCAAGGATGATACGCGAGGCTATTGAAATTAAAAAACATCCAAATTTCAATAGAGAAGATGGTTGGGTGCTACCATCTGCTTGGGATCCTATAATTAACAAAATTAAACCCAAACCCAAGCATACCACTGCAAGACTTCATGATACTATAAGCTCGTTTTGCGTAAATCGGACCAAAAATTAATATTAAAAAACTGAAGGTAGCCGGACTAACTATGACATTGGGACGTCAAACATCTCAGTCCCCCCCGTGACCATGGGCGCTGTAAAGCACCCGAAACGTCGGGATAATAATAACAATAAATTAATGTAATTAAACGCGATAAAATCCGTAAATAATAGTTTTATTCAATGTGTAGTGTTCGCGTAAATTTAAGAAATCATTAAAGATTTCGAAGTCATGTGAAATCCGCTAACTCGCATTAGGGCAGCGTGGATGATATGTCCTAGTCCTAAAAGGGCATGAGAGGAGGTCTGTGCTCAGCAGTGGAACGTATATAGGCTGTAAACTTAAACTGACATCACGATATAGGAGAAAATCCCAGAAAGGGGATAACATTTTTTTAAAAGTATTTAGATAACAAGAACAACTAATTTAATGGGTACATAAATATAAGAAATCATAAAGACGATGTTACCAACCTCACCCTCACAATGCGAAAGGGAAAGCGATCATCTTGCCTGCAATTTTTCACATGTCACTTGTATTAAACAAGAAATGAGTGCGTGCTGTCCGTGCTGGTGGAATAAATAGGGTTAACAACAATGGCGTACGATCGCATGACCCTCGGGTCGTCGGCGTCTGCGAGATTAAGATCAGCATGGCGACGCGACAGTAAGAGACCACTCGTTTAGTTGACTTAAAGATAAATCACATGTCGGAAGATTATGAAAAGAAACAAGGGGATACAATGAATATTATCCGACATATAATATATGTGTTTGTCAAATAGATATAGAAACTTTTTTGTTCATTACTAGAAATCCGGCCCGGCCTCGCCCGGGTAATTTTTAGATCTCAACAGCACCGCCACCTACCGGGTGCAATTGTAAATATCGACCACTTAGGGCCCAAACAAACAATTTCAAAGTAATTAATTTCGAGGGCAATGTGGAAAAAGAAGCGTATGCTTTTCAAACAAAATCCTAGAAAATATACAAAATTTTAAATGTTTTATTAATGAAAAATTGTACAAAAAGGGTTATTATAATATAAAAGAATACATAAATAAAAATAACCCCTGGGAATGAGGTGATCGCCACCATGCTGGTTCTATACAAAATCATTCAAAAATTGTAGGTACAAAACAAATTTATTGTAAATTGAAATATGTTTAAAAAAAAGGCCCGCTGGGTTTCTTGCTGGTTCTTGCCAGGACAGAGGTTTTTTTTTCGAACTAGTGGTAGATAAAAAAATGACTTTCAATAAGTATTATACAATTATCTGTATGGAATAAAAATTATTTATTTCATTTCATTTAATCAAAATCGGTCCAGCCGTTCAAGTGATGAACTTTCAAACATACGCATTTGATTTATATTTATAACATTACAAATTTGGTATATTATATATATGTATTTTTTAATGGAGAAGGTTTATATTAATAAACAAAAAAACTTGATCTTGTTTGCTTTTTTTCAATCAAGCGCGGCATTTGATAAATTATATTTCGTGCTCTAATATAAAAAAAAAATTGCTGCGATATTAATTGGCAGGACAATGTCTGCCGGGTTCAGCTAGTACTTCATAAATTATATTCTTTACGCGAGAGGTGATAAAGGGAAACAAAAACAGGAGATGGGCAACAGAATTTTCCTGATATTAACTAAAAATAATAAAAAGTGGAGTTGCCAAGCCGTCCACCAAGTGTGGCACCAATGGCAAAATTCACCTTGAGGCAATTTATGGGGAGGTCATTGACCAGCCGTGAGCATTAATAGGTTGTAATGGATGTATGGATGGATACATTTTTTTATTATATTATGAATATATCACAGCCTAGCAAAGTCTACAGCTAACACAGCCCTCCTCACAGTTTGGCTCATAAGGAGATTGTTTGCAGTAGTTGCCACGCTTGGCAAGCGGTTGGCGACCGTAGTTTTTTTATTTTGTAGTTGTTATTAGAATAACGCTAATACCTATTTTCTGGTTTAGTTTCTCCATGTCGTCGCTTACGACACCCTCGGAACGACATAAGGTAGCAACTTGTGCCTCCGGTACACTGCGAAATATTGTTTGTTCTACAAATAATTATTTCTGGGTATGGATGTTTGTCCATGTGACACTTCCATGGTGCAGAAGATATTTCAAGTGTTGGGTAACGTTTTATATAAAATATATAAAAGAAGAAAATAATTTGAATTGATAATACCGTAATACGAGTATAGTACGGAAGGTAATATGGTCATCCAGTTAATATGATCACTTTCTAGTGTCTCAAAAACCTGTGGTTTTTGTTTACATAGATGGCTATATATATAAATAATAAATATAGATGAATACGATAGCTCTACATCGGTCAATCAAATAATAAAGGGTCAAAAGGGCGCCGCTTTATCAATGCCATTTTGATTTTGACGGTAGACACCATACTTAGTAAATATTTTAGTTGATGTTAGTACGGTGAAGTGTGGTTCATTTTTTATGTAGATTTTTCGGTCTTTCTAATTATTGCCAAAGCTTATTTGCTGTCTTTTTTCTTAATAGATTAGTTAGTCTTCTAGTTTTGGTTTTATAGAGCGGCAAAGTTTAAGATGACCATATTATCCTCACGTACCTACCTTATTTAAACTTTTATAAAGTGAAAACCTTGGTTAAAAAACTAAAAGGTATATAATCATCGAAATCGGTTGACGTGGTAAGGAATTATTCGCTCGCAGGTCATACAGGTGCCGTGCTTTTGACATATTACCAAAATGCTACTACTAAACTAAATATGGGCCCACTTCTTAGGAAACCCCTTCTATTCCGACGAATTGGGAACCCCTTTTCTTTCATTCAGTTAAAAATATCCTTAGGAATTAATGTATTGGATGTTCTTTATAGAAAACTAGCGTTCTGCCCTGGCTTCTTACGAATAATTTGTGGATTTTGACAACAGCGCCATCTACCGGATCCAAATACACTAAAAATTTTCATCAAAATCGGTCTAGCTGTTTAGTAGCCCCCTCTTACGAGTTACCCACGGGACGAAATGGGAAAGGATTCTCTTAAGGCAGCACCACAGAGCTAAAGTAGATATTGCACACGTTTTAGTTTACAAACGGTGTTAGACTCACCAATGGTCTTATTAATCCAATCAGCCAGATCCTCCTGAAGCGGGAACAACTGTCTCGCCTGCGAGTACAGTATCTTCTCGCGGTAGAAGTCCTCGTCTTCAGAGCAGGGTGTCTGAGCCGCCAGGGCGCAGTCCGCTCTCTCGAAACTGCTGCTCATCTTGCGGTTCACCACTATATCACTGTGACCAACATGCCGTTCCTCTTCCCTCCCCTCGAACGTACTCCGGACGTATTCGAACGCGTTGGTCCTCTCGAAGGCGTTAAAGATTCTGTCGAAGTTCCCGCTCAAAGGCCGCTCGATCTTGGGCTCGGCCGGTGACGTCACCGACCAGGACGCCCGGCTGCCAATGGCTGTGGGGCCACAGCGATAGTACGCCATGACGGCCGGTCACTCTGTAAAAAAGACTTTGGTGACTAAGCGGTAACGACGTTGATAATAGGTGGCATAAGCCTAATGGGTTCGGTAATGAGGCGCCTTACTATTTAGGGTTGCCAGTATAATTTGATTTAATTGAAGTTTTTGGTATATTTAAAGCATTCCTGGTTGTATGAATCACAGGCTTTAAAAATAATAAGTTATAGTACATAATTTATTGCTCATAGGTAATCTGGGTAGGTCATAAATAGTTGAGCATTTAAAACAAGAAATAGTTCAAAAGCCAATTCTCCGATTTTTTTTAATTCAAAAACGATAAACGAGCAAGTTTTATACGTGGTAGAGCCACGCTGCAGCTATATTATAGTTGTAGCACGAATTGGTCGGATCGGCGGGAAAGGACCACGCTCTCACAGAATACCAGCGTAAAATAGCAGTTTAATGCTGCTGTGTTTTGTATGGTGCGTGTAGAGAATCAGAGACTGGTTTTACTGGAATCGAGGCATTCCATCTTAATTCTCAAGAATGACAACGCATTTGCATTTATTGTTAATCGCGGTTAAATGTAGATGTTTATGGGCCTCAGCATCCTCTTACCATTAGGTGGACTGTGTGCTCGTTAGTCAGCCTTATCCTATATAAAAAAACACGGTTTACCTTCATAATTTTAGTCTAGCCCACTACTATGTTAAGTACACAATTTATGACATTGTGAAGTTTGAATTTAAACTTTATTAAATATATTTACAAAAATGTCTTGGGCAACGGTGATCACTCACCATCAGGTGAGCCGTATGCTTATTTGAAAGAAAGAAACAGAGCTTTTTCTCCCATGAAAAAATAATTCGACTAAGAAACAACTGAAAATAGTTGAAATTTTAAAAGTCTTCTACAGACTCTTTACTATACTATACCCACCAATCTTGTCGATTATGGTAATTACTCCTTATGGCTTGTGTGTTAGTGGTAATGTTGACAGATGGATGGACATTTCACCACCATCATCAAAATAGATTTACTATTACTTACTTTTATTATTACTTTTAGATTAACAAATTTTTAGTCATCTCGCAGTGATAAAACCTGCCAGCCCTGTCAATGCAGCATTTAGAATTCGAGGCACCGTTGTGTGTAGAACTTTTAACACTAATTTAATACTAATTTGCATGTGAGACGAGTGCTTGCATTGTGTTTATGAGTACTCATAAAGTCCGAAGGTCGCAATAGATTATAATTAAAATACAAAAGTGCCACCATTTTTTGTAAACGTGACAAAGACGAGCTCCTGAGGCGTAGTGTTAAGTTTTTACAATATGGTTATTAGGCGTATTACCTTTGCTCATTATTCCCAATACAGTCGCTTTCAGTATTCAATTGGGAATCCATAAACAGATTACGAGTATGACTTATGCCTGGTTTTTTTTTTCTACATTTTCCACATTTAAAAACATTTCATTTTATTTTACGATCCATTTAGCAGTAAATGAAGTGCATGAAAACCCTTTATTTGAAACAAAATACAAGAACAACTAAAACTGTACAAGTTCAACAAAATACAAACAAACAAATAAAATACAAGTTCAAGTAAAACTAGATTGTACAACCAGTGCGTGTTGCCAGTGATGACTTACGGATCTGAGACGTTGTCCTTCACTGCTGGCCGTATGAGGACGCTCAAGGTCACTCAGCGAGCTTTGGAGAAGGCTACGCTCTCAGGGTTTCACGCGTGATAAACTTAGAAATGAGGATATCCGCAGTAGAACTGGAGTGACTGACATAGCCCAACGGACTAGTGAGCTGAAGTGGCAATAAGCCGGCTATATAGCTCGAAGAACCGACAACGGTTGGGGAAAAAGGTTCTCGAGTGGCAGTCTCGTATTGGTAGGCGTAGCGTAGGGCGACCCCCCCACTAGATGGACTGACGACCTGGTAAGATATGCAGGAAGTCGATGGATGCCGGAAGTTCAGGACCGTGCTTTGTGGTATTATAGGGGAAGGTCTATGTTCAGCAGTGGACCTGTAATGATGATGATGATGATAAGTTCAAATAATTATGAATCGTTTTCAGTTTTTTTCAGTTTAAGTCCTTTTTAGCATTACAAACTATTCCTGAATGAATAGTTTGTAATAAAAACTGTTTTTAAATGCACTTTGTATGCATTAAAAAACCGGCCAAGAGCGTGTCGGGCTACGCTCAGTGTAGGGTTCCGTAGTTTCCCGTCCGTCACAATAAGTGTTCCCACTTATGAGTTTAAAGGTGGGCATCCATTATGTTCGCGCTCCAGCAGCGCTCCGCGCTCCTGCAACTGCTCCCGGTAGTTGGTACTGTTGTTTACATCCAAGTTCAAAATGATTTTCCTAAAAAGTCCTTATAAAGTTCTACTTTTCAGATTTTTTTCATATTTTCTAAACTTATGGTTCAAAAGTTAGAGGGGGGGGGGGGGACACATCGTTTTTTACTTTTGGAGCGATTATTTCCGAAATTATTGACATTATCAAAAAATGATTTGAGTAAACCCCTATTCATTTTTAAATACCTTTCCAACAACATATCACACGTTAGGGTTGAAATTAAAAAAAATCACTTCCCACTTTACATACCTAGGGGGGCTACCCTAATAAAACATTTTTTTTTCAATTTTTATTTTACCACTTTGTCGGCGTGATTGATACACATATTGGTACCAAATTTCAGCTTTCTAGTGCTAACGGTCACAGAGATTAAGCGAGGACGGACAGACGGACAGACAGATATGGCGAAACTATAGGGGTTCCTAGTTGACTACGGAACCCTAAAAACGGATCGTTGGACGTACGATTAATACTTCGTCCCGTGGGGTGTTACAAGAGGCGATAGAGAGAAACTGGAACAGGAAATGGGCAGCAGTATTTTCGTAATAGCAACAAGCCAAGCGTGGCAACTGTGGCAAAATCTCCTATGATCCTGTATTGGACGGATGGATGGATGGTACCTATGTCTCATTAACTGCATGCAAGATGCATTAAAAAAAAACAATTTCTAATCTTATTTCCTTTCAGTCATCTGGTGTTGATGTCAGAGATCCTCGAGTCATGGCTTTTTGTTATTACGATAAATGTATTGTAAAAATGCTTCCGGGCGCTTCTTGTCTAGTCTATCTCTATTTGTTCAAAAGTTTAATTGACAAAGAAATAACGGTACTCCATATTGCACAAGAACACGTTTAGCCGATTTCCAACTGCGGCTTAAGCTATTCCCGACACGTCTCGCAGTTAAGAAAGCGGGTCCTACAGCTGACCATCTGTAGCGAAAGTGACTCGCCTATAATATTTGGACCTACCACACCGCATGTTTCTCTTGCCCTTATGTATATAGTTTCGTAACACTGTTTAACGTATTAGATTATGTCGTCATTCTTAATTTGTGTAAGTTTGTACATGCCTCGTTAGTCTTGTAATCATAAGGGCGGTTGTTAATCATGAGGTGCCGCGTTTGAATCCCCAGTCGGATCAAAATCCGTTCTTGGGTTTTTCTGTGAAATGATTCTCAGTCGCAGCCTGGAGTCAGAAAGTTGGCGGTGTTTCACCCCCGGGACTTGAAGCTTGTAAAGAAGTATTTTAATTTTATTCGGGACAACAAACAATCTCATAATAATGCCTAAACCAAATAACAATTTATAAATAATATTGGTCATTATGTAACCAGCACGGTTATCCACAAAGTAAAGTGCCGTTGGTCCTGCCCGTGATCTCTCTCCGATGGTGTCCGATAACCGTCCCACGGGACCACGAGAGTGAGGGAATAGAGAGTGCACCTGTGATTGCGCTTACACTTGCACTATGTTCCTGTCCAGCGCAGATGTCTAGTCACCGTTAAGACAGTTCGCCGTGACCGAAACTCGGTCTGAGGGACATTATAATTAGTTTATTTATATCTTATTGGATTATGTTCCTTCTTAATTTGTGTATGTTTTTACTCTGTAAAAGTATATTCATTACTCTGTAACATTTATATAATTGATCTAAGAGTATATCTCTACTGGCGGATACAATGTCGAGTCGGCCAAGACCATGGCTGTCACATACGTTACACTTTTGAAGAAGTGCTGTAACTGGAGGTCAACGGATACCTGCGGCCAACTCCAAACAAAGATGGCTACAGATGCACTGTCACGACAGGACTAAGATTAAATGCCTCACAGCCTGTATTTATACTGGATCCTACACCCTTCAGTGCAAGCACTGCAATTTGCGGTAGAAACACGTAAGAGAGTGGTATCTACCCAGATGACCTTCCAGGTAGAAAAGTCAATGTACGATGTACTTAAAAGCTTTATATTAATCATCTTAATTGTCTCATCATCATCGTCATTATAGCCCTTCACAAGTCCACTGTTTGTGACCGTGGAAGGAAAAGGGGAGATATCCTGAGGGGCAAAGTGTTCTGCCCGGGGAGCGACCAACACTCTGTGTGATAGTTCGGAGAAGTTCTATATATACTGTTTATGATTCGAAATGTTGATAGCGCGATTTAGGCTTCGGTGTGTTTTCGCTTGTGGCGCGACGACAGCGTCGCTACATCACCCCCCTGCTCAGACCGGAGGTCGATAGTGCAGCCTCGTTGCCGACGAATGTGCAAGTGCCAGGAGATTGCCTTGTAGTCTGCGGTGAGTCGAGAAGAAGGCAAGTAAACTGCGAAAGTGCCGTAAAGCAGAGGCGAGCAGTATGGCTCAGAGCCGTGCCGAACACTGTATAGCGCAGAGAGTAGCTTGAAGGAACAGGAAGCATTATTATTCCAGTGCTGCGATGAACCTTGTGAAGCTAGCTGGCTTGCAGGATATGAAGACTGCAGACGATATCTGCTCGGGAGCGAATGGGTGAGGTATTCAATGATGATGATGAAGCTTGAAGTTTCCGAAGGTTGTTGGTTGCGTGTTCAGATCACGTCGGGTGGTCACCACTGTGGCCGTGGAAGGAAAAGGGGAGATCTCCTGCCGGGCAAAGTGTTCTGCCCGGGGAGCGGCCAACACTCCGTGAGATAGTTCGGAGAAGTTCTATATATACTGTTTATGATTCGAAATGTTGATCCTTTCCCGAGCAGGTGTTAACCTTTTTATCTATTATCTTCAACGCCTGCTTCAACCTTAGTTATTTTCCCACTTCGTGGAAAGAGGCAACTGTGATTGGAATTCCCAAGCCAGGCAAGCCTCTCAACCTCCCCTCCAGCCATCGCCCCATTAGCCTCCTCAAGGCAATGGGCAAGCTCTTCGAAAGAGTCATCCAAACACGGATGAGGCGCTATCTGTTTCCCACAGACGGTGACCCTCTCATCATTCCCCACCAATTCGGTTTCCGAGCCAAACACTCATGTCCCCAACAAGTTCACCGCATTGTGGAATATATCCTCAGCGGTTTCTATCCTCGACGTCATAAAACCATCGCGGTCTTCTTCGATATAGCCAAAGCTTTCGATAGAGTCTGGCACACAGGCCTCATCTACAAGCTCTACAAAATAGGTCTCCCCGATCGTCTAGTTCGTCTCGTGGCCTCCTACTTGAAACACCGTACCTTTCGTTTTAGACACGAAGGCACGCTATCTTCACAGCGAACTATCAAGGCTGGTGTCCCTCAGGGCTCAGTACTTGCTCCTCTGCTGTACATCCTGTTCACCAACGACATTCCCATCCCGTCGAAAGGTGTTCAACTCTCCCTCTTCGCAGACGACACTGCCATCTACTGCAAAGGTGTCTCACTACCCTTCATACGGAACAAGATCCAAAAGTCAGTTGATGACCTAGGAGATTGGTTCAAAAAATGGCGCATCGATGTGAACCCGGAGAAGAGCTCCGCCGTTCACTTCGATTATAAACGACGCCGTCTTAAAAACACCCCTCCAATACGTATGCTAGGGACCCCTGTCCCCTGGCATACGACAGCCAAATATTTAGGTGTCACTCTAGACACAGGGCTCACTTTTAGGCCCCACGTCAAACGAGTCACCCGTCACGCACGGTTTTACCTGAGTAGGCTCAACAGTATGTTGGGCAGACACAGTAAAATGTCCCTTCGAAACAAGCGAACCCTTTATAAGGTCTGTATACGACCCGTCATGTCCTACGCGGGCCCCGTCTTTGCCCACGCAAACCCCAATATTTTAAATGAACTCCAAATAGTTCAGAACCTCTTCTGTCGTCGAGCTGCGAACGCACCTTGGTACGTCCGTAATGCCGACCTTCATCGGGACTTAGAGCTCCCAACAATTCAACAATTCCTCAAAAAACTCTCTGAGAACTTCTTCAAAGCCTCAGAGTCGCACCCAAACAATTTAATTCGTGAGGCGGCTTCCTATGCAGCCCCACCCCCCTCTCGCTATCGTGTCCGCAGGCCGAGAAACTCTCTCTCGGACCCGCCTAATAAACTGTCAAACGACCTGAACTGTCTCCTGGCGGCTCAGGCCAGTTCTAATTAAATTAATTATTATTATATTAACCAACATTAATTTGCCTTCGTAGGCACTCCCTCAGCGGCACTTAGCCGCCTGCGCCCTCTTTTCCCAAAAGAGGGTCGCTCATGATAAGGCACAATAGAGCTTAATCAGCCGGTTGCCTGTCCCCAAAGGCGGTTTTTAGAGGGTATCACTTAGGGTCCCCGGTAGGACAGTGAGTCCCTCATAACCACGATAGACCGGCTATCGTGGTATGCGTAATGCATTTTCCGCCTCCCTACGTACAGGGTAGCCCTTTAATTGCTTCGGGCGCAAAAAAAAAAAAAAAAGAAATGTTGATAGCGCGATTTAGGCTTCGGTGTGTTTTCGCTTGTGGCGCGACGACAGCGTCGCTACATGTTGAACATAAGCCTTCCCCAATAAATGCCACAAAGCACAGTCCTGAGCCACCTGCATCCCCGATGAAACCCCGAGCATAGGCCTCCCCATAGCTCGCTGAGCGACCTTGAGTGTCCTCATACGGCCAGCAGTGAAGGACCACGTCTCAAATCCGTAAGTCATCACTGGCAACACGCACGGGTTGTTCAATTTAGTATTCAAGTTTTGAGGTATACCTGACGTGAAGATGTATCGTAACATTCCGAACGCTCACCAACAGAGATAAATACGTCGATTGACCTCTCGGTCGAAGTTGGACTTACCTAGTCGGAGTATTACTATACTATACTATTTAGTTGTCTAATTAGATTTAATTACTTCATTTAACTGTGTATAAACATAATTTTAGCCTGATTTTCTACCGACTCGAAGTCTTTTTTTAAAAGACTCGAAATTTAGAATTACTCGTATATTTCTATGTTAACTACAACTTAAAATTCTATAAAACTTATATTTCTAAAGTTTGAGCTGCTACAGTGTTGCCAATACGAAGCCTTGAACTTGTGACGGCTTTAAGATAAGTAAAAAGGCACCGACGCCGTCAAAGGATCCATATACGGGCCCTTTCGTGAGGTCTTACCGTGTGGGAGGGTCGTCGCTCTCATGTGAATGAGTCTGTACACGAGGAAACCATAGCATGAATAATTGGGAAAACGTGATCTGTTATTGCGATCTGAAGATGATTTGTAACTGGTTTTGATCGACGTGAAGTGTCATTAATAATTTATTTGTTTTAAAGAAGTTGTCTGCTTTGAGTCATGAAAATCAATAATAATTAATATTATTACTAGCATACTAGCTGTGCTTCCTTAAAAAAAGTTGCTTTCAAAAAGTCCTGCTGGGTTTCTTGCTGGTTCTTCCCAGGACAGACGTTTTATGCGAACCAGTGGTGAAAGTAAATAATGACTTCCTATAGGAATAACTTGTAATCTTTATTGAATTAAAAAAAAAAACATTTTTTAAAGTAGTGTAAGGGTGACTAACGAGCGCACAGTCCATCTGATGCTAGGTGTATGCTGTAGCCCATAGACATCTTCATCTATCTGATATTAAGAATCAAAACTCAGATGAGTTTTCACCCTTGCGGCCTATGATATTATAATGCCTTTTTTCAGTAAAAAGAACTCCGGTTCTCTATACACACAGCACGCAAACATAGCAGCATTAAGCTGTTATTTTACGCTGGTATTCTGTGAGAGCGTAGTCCTTTTCGGTTCAAGCCAACCATTCGTGCTTCAATTACAATATAGCTGCAGCGTGGCGCGTGTAAATCCGTGTTCCATTTTCTTTGAAGTTAATTTTAGCTTGCAAATACATGCTATAGTGTGTTGTCTGCTAAGAAGATTATTTGGACACCATTTAGACATGAATTTTTAAAATTTTTGTCTGTCTGTCTGCCGGCCTTTTTGCTGTTTTTTGGAATGGAATTGGTCTTGGATTATCTTATATTTAAATAACGTCATAATTAAAAGATCGTGTCGCTTATGTATACATAAATTGAATGAAATAAGTAACTGAAATAAGTGCAAGCATAAATCTATTTCCCCCATATAACATTACCAGCGGAAATGTTTTGCCTTTGAATGATATGCACATAAATTTTTTGAACTACTGACTTAAAAGTTGTATGCGTGAAGTATGAGCGGTACGGCTTCCTACAAACGGTCGCATGTCTGAGTTTAATAGTAGAACTAATAACAGATCGCGTGCCAGTTTGTCTCTCGGCGGGGATGCACGAAGTATGAACTATGAATATAAAAATGAACTGGGACGGCCAGGCACCGCCTTGCGACCTCCACATCCATGCAGAAACGTAGCCATTAAACATTATTAACATTAGATATGCTGATAAATAAAGAACATAATAATTTATTTTCTTTGCATGAGTACTCGACATTGAATAACTTATTTTTACGGATTTTATCCGTAAACTTTGTTTGGGGTGGACCCCGCGAACAAGGGTGCTGTAAAGCACCCGAAACGTCGGGAAGTAAAAATAAGTTAAATAATTCAATTTGCGGAAAATTAGTTTTTTATCATACCTTGATCGAAAGTTCGTATTTCGATTTTTTTTTGTTTTATAGGATAGGGTGACAAACGAGCACACAGTCCACCTGATGGTAAGTGGTTGCTGTGGCCCATAGACATCTACATCAATCCTCGATTACGAATCAAAATGCAGATGCGTTGTCACCCGTGAGGAATAAGATGGAATGCCTCGTTTCCAGTAAAAAGGGTCTCCGGTTCTCTACACTCACAATACGAAATACAGCAGCATTAAGCTACTATTTCACGCTGGTATTCTGTGAGAGCGTGGTCCTTCCCCGGTCGAGCCGACCCATTCGTGCTACAACTATACTACTAATATAACTGCAGCATGGCTCTACCACGTATAATCCTACTTTACAGAGACGAAAGCGCAACATAGTCTCCTGATTCAATGACTTATTAATTTAGTAAGCGTACGTCAAATTTCTAGCTCTATTGTTTTTAAACGCCAAAAGTACATTTTAAGTAACATTCATTTCGATCACCCACGGGCCACGTATATTATGGTAGTAGCACGAAAATGGGTCGACCCATTTGGGATTGGACCGGGGCTCGATTCTCACAGAATCAGCGTCAACAAAAATGCGTGTGTACATAAGGCCGTTATATCGCATGATGAATGTAGAGAACCAGAGACTCATTTACTGAAAACGAGCTATTTCATCTCTTACTCTCGCTAACGCATCTGTATTGCTGTGGCCGATTGATTGGCTTCGTCTAGCCTTATATTAATTTAATAAGAAAATTGTATTTAAAATTTTCGTTACAGTTCTCAACGTTAATACTTAGATATGAGAATTCTAGTATGTTTTTTTTTAAATATTTGATTGACAAACGAGCAAACAGGCCCCCTAACTGGCTACTGCGATGCGAGTTGTCGCTGTCACCAAGCGATACTGTTATAATGTATCTTGGTATGTAGGTTTGATATTTTTAGTTTATTATTTTAATAGTTATGTGTGAGTTTCGTAGTGACAGGCGATTGTTTTCGTGTGCATAGATTTCCTCCCGCAAGAAATTCTATCTCCCATCCGGTCCGCACCGGTCCTGTGGCCAGTGTTGCTCTACGAACATATGTTCAAAAATGTATATAATTTCCAAATAATAATAAAATAAATTTAAAAAGATTAAGTAGTAAAACTATGTCACACAAAGACAAATTTAGCCTAACCAAAATATAAAATATTTCATAATGTGTAAATATAGAAAAAAAAAAATCCAACAACAAAAATAATTATGAAAGTCACAGTGACAGCAAGAGACAACCTTCTCTTTCACTGAAAAAAAATAAAATAAAAAAGACCGTGGGATAGTTATAATACTCGAGAATATTATCACCTAATGAGGGCCAAGAATCTTCCGCTCACCAGATGTCGCTTGTTGACACTGAGGTGAAGGTTTTTGTAACACAATATCATTCAATTGAGAATTTAGTTTTAAGTAAAAGTTTATTATTTTCTACAGTAAGTATTACGTTAATACACAAAATAATGCCTCATTGCTTTGTTCTTTAATTTTTTGCACATTTTTAACTCTTCTTTTAATTTTTCTGTTTTTATGGATATCTGTGGTTTGGTTTATTTTTTTTTTAAATTTTATTAATATAAAATATAACTAATGGTACAGAAAGAAATATTAACAACCTTTACATTTTTCGAACAAATTAACTTTCCTGTTATGAAATCTGTCAAATATAATTCAACCCACATTTTTAAATGCCGCCACCCTGGTGAGAGAACAGAAAAAGTTGTGGATGCCATTATTAGCATTTAATCATTTACGTTTTGCCTAAATGCTGTTACGCCACATAAAAATAAAGCTCATCCTATTACACAAGAGCTCTTTGAAGATGTAAGTCACGCGTGACAATTGCCGCGGTGACAACATGTCACTCGCTTGTCACTCAGAAGAGCTCGACGTGGGTAAGTCTTGCACTTTGTGTGCCCTCAGCCTACGCATGACATACATGGTGATTCATTTGGAAGCGGGTAAACTTATGACATATTTACAGAGCCCTACTATAGTTACTTACAGGTTTTTGTTTAATACTAAATTGATTTGAGAGACGGAGAAAATAGTGTCGTATTTTTATAAATATTCGAATACTTTTACTTAATAGATTAAAAACGGTACCTTGGACCTACAGACACTAGGATATTCTCTTGTATCGAGGAAGCAGTTTATAAACATAAATTGCACAACGACAAACATCCACGCCTGAAACAATTATTTATAGGCAATATAAATACTTTTTCCGTTCGGGATTCGAACCCGAGGCCTTCAGCCCACAGCCATCAAATTAAATTGTTATTCGTTTGTTATTCGTTTCTTTTTATGATTATATTAATGAGTATTATATTAGTATACCTAAGTATATAATGATATTACCTAGATGGAGTGACGACCTGGTAAGACATGAAGGAAGTCGATGTGCTTTGTGGAATCCTTTCGAGGCCTATGTTCAGCAGTGGACTTGTTAAGGATGGAAGGTTAATGATGGTTAATGATGAAGTATATAACATTCATATATTTTATAGTAGTAAGTATTATATTATTCGACCAATATAATTATTAAATTAATTTGATGAAAACTATGTTCGGAGGATTAATTTATCATATTTATAGTCCATCAAAAATCGACCACCAAACATGTATGTTTGGTACTACTACACCGCTATTTGCCTAATATTATGTACGATACTTTGCATTGCCAAATAGCGGCGTATATTACATACATGCGGTACATAATATTACGTATTGTTGCGCGTCATAATTAATGCCTACTAGCGTCCTCTATTATTGAGTAGCAGAACTAGGAATCAAGATCCTTCTAGAGATTTCCATGCCAGAACTTTCTACACCTAATCAGTCAGGACTGGTATGTACTCGAACATTCTAAATGTTTCAGTAGAAGAGGCCCTATGTATAAAGCCGGTATCGACCACGGCCCGAGTCAGCATTGAATTGGCGATCAAGCGAGTACTTCGAAGCGATATAACTGCGAATTAAAGTGTTCAGTGGTACAATTGTGTTTTATTATTAGTGTATTTTAAGTTGTAATTGGTGTTTGGTAATTAAAGTGTTAATTTTGATAATTCAATCGGTAATTTTTATTGTCACGCATCCCAAGCTCGTAACAGTATCAAGAAATAGCGGTGTTATTATATATATATATATATATATATATATATATATATATATATATATATATATATATATATATATATATATATATTATACTGCTATGTTGCGGTCTGAAGGGTAGAGAGCAATATAATTATAGGCTTTGGGGCACTACATCTTAATCCGCAGACAAAACATCAGCTTATTTGTTTGAAAATCCTGCAGGTGTCTATGAACAGCAGCCACTGACCATCCATTTACCATCAGGTGGACTGTATTCGTTCGTCACTCCTGTTTTATTTTAAAAAAAAATACGTATTATGTAATCCTACCGAATAGATTAATACAAAACACGGTACTGTGTAATCTGCATCACTTTCTTTTTTCGTCGCACTGAACTGTGCTTTTATATGAGGCTGAACTGAGGTGAACCTTTCTTTCACATAGGTTCTCGGCTCTTCGAGCTATATCCCTCCTCCTTTTATCTATTCCTGTCGTTTTATGACCACTAGTCTGTTAATTATGTAAATTCCGGCATGTTTATTAATTTACTTTTATATTTGTAGATTATAATATTATTTATAGTGCACTCTAGCCATTAATTAACTTTTCACTTATTTTTATTTCCTATTTAGGTTGTCTGGAAGAAATTGTTGCATAGCAATAGGACCGCCTTTTGTTTTTCTCTTTGTTTGTTTCTTGTTATGTTGATTTCTTAGTGTTCAATAAAGGGTATTGTATTGTATTGTGTTGTATTGTACGGCCGACCCATTACTACTGTAATATTCGCATAGTTACCATTACAGCATATTAAAGTGTACGGCTAACACAGGCCTTCCTAAGCTTGGTAAGTGGGTTGGCTTCCGCAGTTTGTTTATTTATAGTCGTTTTTTATTTTTTATAGCACAGGCTGACACACGAGCACACAGTCCACCTGATGGTTAGTGGTTGCTGTGTAAGTCATTATTATGATGCTGCTGCCCATCTGCTGATTTGTTTCCCTCGTCGCCTCTCACCGCACCCGCGGCATGATGTGGGGCGGCGGATATTCTTACACCGCCACTGCACGGTAATGTGCATAGTTATTTTATTTAAAACTACCGGACCCTTTGCCCGGATAATATATTAATGTGACGCTATTTACATTTAAGACGATTAAAGACCATTTATTTTATTAATGTTTGATTTTTTTACAAAAAGTCTTCAAGTTTTTGGACAAAATATAGCCTAGATCCCTCTTAGTATCGGTTCAGCAATCCCGAAAACTAGGTGACAAATGAGCACACAGTGCACTTGCTGGTAAGTGGATGCTGTAGCCTATAGACATTTACTTGTATTCTCGATTAAGAATCAAAATATAGATGCGTTGTCACCTGTGAGTACTAAGAATGCCTCGTTTTAAGTATAAAGGCTCTCCTGTTCTCTATATTCACCATACAAAACAGCAACATGAAGCTGCTATTTTACGCTGGTATTATATGAGAGCGTGGTCCTACCCCGTCGAGCCAACCCATTCGTGCTATATCCATAATATAGCTGCAGCGTTGCTCTGCCACGTGTACCTGACCAGAGAGATAGATAAAAAATTAAAGTGATTGCTTATGTCTTCTCAGCATAGAAATAACCCCCTAAGTGTAATATAAGCTAGTTATTTTAATATTAGAGATGACACTCTTTTACTGTAGGACGTATGTCATACTGTAAAAAAGTGTCCATATACTGTAGGACGTATGTATGTATAGAATAAAACATCGCGTTTGCATTTCTCTAAACAGCATAACACAAGAGTTTTGAATCTCCCCACAAAGCGTATACTTCCGTAGTGTGTATGTTTCTTCTATTAATTAACTTCTCAGCGGGCACATTGCGATATAGTGATAAATAAGGATTTATTGTGAAAGTGAGGCACGGAAAGGCTGAACGCCGCGACGGGTATGCGATTATCCAATTAAAGAGTCTAGCACCGACTTGCACTGAGGGAGCAATGCTCTCCTGTCGTTTATTCACGTAATTGGCAGTACATTATTCTGGAATTAGCCGAGAATCAACGGGAATATTTGTTAGGTCACTGACGCGATTGTTTTCTGTCTTCTAGGTGGTAATGTACCATTTTTTACGTTTTAATTTTTTCACGTGGTAGAGCCACGCTGCAGCTATATTACGGTCGCAGTACGGGTAGGCTCGACGGGGAGGAACACACTCTCACAGAATACCAGCGTAAAAAGGCAGCTTAATAGTGCTGTGTTTCGTATGGGGAGTATAGAGAAAGTGTAGAGAAAGTGGGGTCATTGTAAAAGCGTGCTCGTCGCGACCCCTGTCAGCCCTTTTCAGGGCTGCAATTCTACACAGCTGCGCACCCATGCAAAAGAGAGTTAGGGCGTCCCCCCAAGGCGACGCACACCAGCTCGTCCCCGTTGGTGTGGAATGCAGCGCGCAAAGCGGCGATGGGGTTCGCCACCCGTCACGCACAGCCCGACACGGCGGAAGGTGGAGGACGGAGTGCAGAGTTGGTACGTGGAATGTTAGAGGGGGCATGAGAGATAAGACGAATGAGTTGATCGAAATAATGAAAGAAAGAGAATTAGATGTCGTGTGTATATCGGAGACCAAACGGAAAGGCAGTGGTACTGAAGAGCTCCCTGGCGGGACGTCAGCTATATGGTCCGGAGTCCCGGAAAGCGAGAATGCCTGCCAGGGAGTGGGAGTGCTGTTGTCGTCCCGGTTGGTCGATCTTATGACTGAATACAAGGTTGTGAACTCAAGACTTCTCTGGGTTCGCTTCAAAATGGGACTGACGAAGTTATTCCTTTTAGCTGTTTATGCGCCGGTAGCTTCGTCGTCCAGGGCTGAGCTGGAGGAGTTTTGGGAGAATGTAAGAGAAGTTCTAGATTTGGTTAAGGGAAACGAAAGAACTGTTGTATGTGGTGATTTGAATGGATGGGTAGGTATCGCTCGACCAGGATACGAGTCGGTGCTTGGAAAGTTTGGCGATAAAAGGGTTAATGATGCTGGCAAGCTTATACTGGCTGTATGCAAGGAAAAGGGTCTTCTTGTGACAAACACTATGTTTAATCACAGGAAAATCCATATGTACACTAGAGAAAGAAAGAATGAGAGAAGTATGATTGATTTATTCCTGGTGGATGACCGACTGCGAAAATAGGTGATGGATACACGAGTGTTCAGGGGTGCTGACCTGGGAACGGATCATTATCTAGTAATTACTAGATTTAGGGGTTTGTTCGCGGGTTGGCGCTACCGGAAGACAGTAACAGAACCACAGTCGGTCTGTCGCATCCGAAGCTGGAAGCTTCAGGAAGCGGATACTAGGGACAAATATCACACGAGGGTAGCCGAAAAGCTTGACACCATCGATGGCAAGAAAGAATGTGTGGAGAGAACATGGCAGAACCTTAGGGATGGAATGGTAAGTGCAGCGGAAGAAGTATGTGGAACGACAAAAAGAGGTAGTAGTAAAAGAAGAGATGCATGGTGGAATGATGAAGTGAGAGAAGCTGTAAAAAAGAAGAAAAAAGCATGGTTAGACTACTTAGCCTCTAGTAACGATGAGCATATGAGAGAGAAGATGAAAGAAAGATATAAGCTGCAGAAAGTTCATGCGAAAACATTGATTGAGGAAGTACGTGAAAGGTGTAGAATAGAAGCGGACGAGAGGTTGTCGCACAACTTTAGGGAAAACTTTAAACTCTTCTGGAAAGAGGTTGGAAGGTCCCGGAGTGGTGCGACAGCCTTAAGAATGAACAAAGGTATGTAAGGATCGTGACACTTGGCGATCTGTTCTTTCTGGCTACCCCGTTAGGGATTGTGCGTGAAGATAAGTAAAAGTAAAAGTAAAAAGAGTATAGAGAATCGTAGACCCTTGTGCTCGAAACCAGACATTCCATCTTAGTCCTCAGGAGTGACAATATACTCGTCCATGTTTTCTTTAATGTTAATGCTTTAATTCCAAGTTAAACGAAAGCTATTATAATAAAGGACGATGAAACGTAATAGTCGAATAAACTATTCAGTCTATTGAACTAACCAGGTCAATAACTGTACCAGCATGACACCAACAGCAGAACTGACTTAGGATACACCAATCGTCAGAGCAATTACTCAGGGGAGCAGGACATCAATTTACGACCACAAGAGACGCGGCGGCAATATAAGCGTCAATAGAAGCTTCAATAGAAGCGTCTCCAATTAGTTGTGCTGTTGACCCGGGAAGTCTCCCTCGGGCGACGATTGACCATTATTAACTATATTTAAGTTAACTGCCGTCTTAAAAGACGTGTATTAAGAATGTTCGGATTAAAGTTTATATGAAATATTGGGTACTTTTAAAGAAAAAAAAAATCTTTTTTCAAAGTTTCGCGTATTTTTTTTTTGTTATAAATCCGATGCCATGTTCAAATATCAGAATAAATTCTGCCGTATTTCGTACGATGAGCCTAGTCTTTAGGGCTGCCGAGGCATTTTTTATTTTTTGGATTTTCATTTGCGTTTTTATACTTAATTAAGATATAGTATAGATAGCTTTTATCACGAGGTAGAACCACGTTGCAGCTATATAATACCTGCGTAAAATAGCAGTGTTTCGCATGGTGGGTGTAAAGAACCGGAAACCCTTTTTACAGAAAACGAGGCATTCCATCTTAGCCTTCAGGGGTGACAACGCACCTGCATTTTGATTCTTAATGGAGGATATAAAAAAAATTACATGGTACTTTTGCTTGTAAAAAAGAGTATTTATTGCGTGAGTTTCCTTAGATTTCTTTACTTTTTAACGTGTTTATTTACATAATTACATTATATGTTCATTGGTAAAAGATTGAAACGATATGAGATGACATTTTATTAAAACAAAACTTCATAGTTGTATTAATAAAACAACACACGTAGATACGGAGTGTTTTTTCCCAACAGCTAATGTGTGCCGGAAGCCGCATTTCATCACCCCGCAGATCTGCTTCCAGATACCACAAAGCACATTTCGCTTTCGTTCATGGTGTGAATATTCCATTATTTTAAAATTAACTTACATAAAGACATCATCTTGGATATCAGATATGTAATTTAAATAACAAATTCCTTCAGTTTGGCCTTATATTTTCTAAATTTTTTCGGTTTTACAAGCTATATTCATTTATAACATAAAACGTGATGGTAAGACGTTAATAGTTACTACAGTTCATGGACCTGCGTCCAACTACAAACAAAAAAGGCTACATATGCGTCGTCTTCTCTGAGGACTAAGGTGGAATGCCTCTCAGCCAGTAATAATCTATCTTTCTACCTTTTTCATTAAAAAACTTTACACCCACACTGGTATTTGCTCCTGTATCGTGTTGACAGTTCACAAACATAAATTTCACAAAGGCGGACGAACATCCAGACCCGGAACTACTATTTGTAAGCCATACAAATACTTGTTCGGTGCGTGATTCGAACCCGCAGGACTTAGCGCTGCAACTCGTTGCTAAGCCGCTGCGCCATGGAGCCGTCGCTTTACACTGGCTCTACACTCTTTAGACCGGAACGCAACAAGTCACAACAAAAAATCAAGTACATGGCCGGCATGTTGCCGTTTAAGCTCACTGATTCGTCCCACAAAAATATTGTTCCATGTAAAAAGCGTTTAATTGTTCTGATTTCTGGTGTAACGGTGCAGGTATATTATGGTACTAGCACGAATGGGTCGATCCGACCAGAGAAGGACAATGCTCTCACAAAATACCAGCGTAATTTAGTATCTAGTGTTTGTGTGGTGTGTGTAGAGAACCGGCGACCATTTTAACTGGAAACGACGCATTCCATCCTAGTAGCATTACTTTATTTACCATCAGGTGGAATGTATGCTTGTTCGGCACCCTTGTGCTATTTAAAAAAAACTAATCCGACGAAGCGGTAGGAGAGTGTTTCAACAGGCCTGCCTCAACTCGGACGCGTTCAAACACCGCAACTCGAAATAGAAGAATCAACAAAAAAAAGGTTTCCGTTTCTGGTTACCGTCGCGCAATGGTTCCGTGGAAAAATGAGACGCGACCGTAAACACAGCGGCGGCCTTAAATGTCCACTCAATATGGTCTCTAAAACGAACGACATAAGTGCGATTATTTGTTTTGACGGTCGAGTGCAGTATGCGCTGTTTACAATAGTGCACTGTGCACTGAAGCGGGCAGCGTGGGACAAGATGTAAGCGGTTAACTGAAGCGTTTGTTTTAGATAGAAAGTTAAATATTCGATATTATTTGTTAAAAATAATTTAAACCTGAGTTATAATTGACACTTAAGTTACTGTATAATTATAGTACTTGTAATTGTTTAAAAATAGGTAAGAGTTAATTTCTAAAACATTAATATTTATGTCAAAAATCAGTAATGAAAATAAAGTCATTTAATAAAAAAATTGAAACTTATTAATTCAAATTAAATACTGATTCCTACCGAATAATTAAAAGATCGTTATTATGAATTCATTCAACAATTCATGTATTCTTTATTAATTTGCACAAGAAAAATTATGGTTGAGTCTTTATTGGTATTCTTTTTGAAATTATTTGTTAATAGATTTTATCGCGTTTAGCTTTACTTTTTTTAAAATCCCGTCGTTTCGTGTTTCCCGACGTTACCCTGTGACAATGGGTGCTTTACACAGTCACAGTGTCGCCGGGAATTAAAATAAGTAAAATAAAACCTGTCAGAGCGAGTCGGTCTCGCGTATAAAGGTTTTCGTACTATTGTACAAGATTTAAGTGAAGTGCGCTTGTTGCCGTTATTAAGATCAAACAACAAAGCCAAAAAACACGTTTTTGGTAGGGGAGCCCCCCTTTAATTTTTAATTAATTTTTATTTTTATTAGAAATACACATTGTGTGAAATTTTCAACTGTCTACCTATTTTGGATCGTGAGATTTAACCCACTGACAGACGGACGGACGGACGGACGTACAGCGAAGGCTTAGTAATAGGGTCCCGTTGGTAACACTTCGGTTACGGAACCCTAATTAAACGTGATGATTTCCGTATAAATAGTTTTATTCAATGTGTAGTGTTCGCGTAAATATAGGAAACCATTATTTATTTACGCTTTTAGTTTACCTTTTGACGAATCTTTCACACGCTTTCATTCCACCATTTGTACAAATTGAGTCTATTTTATAGAAACTGATAGTCTCAGTGTTGATGGAGTATATACTAAAATTATGTTACTCGGAAATAACAGCAAACGTGTGCCTAGCAGTAGGACGTGTGTAGGCTGTACTTTGCCCTGCCGTGTTTATAAAAAAGCTTTAATTCTCTGACTTGGAACACAGCACCGCAGCCGCAGCGGAAGCCCCGCGCCCTAACGTTGATGTGTTCATTGAGGAATCAGTTTCGCGATCAATAGCCCAACAACTCTTACTATATTTATTAGTTAAGCATATCGATCTATTATTTTAATAACAAAAATATCTTTTATTTCTTTTTACCCGATCGCCTCAGAAGGAAATTAATGTTTTTGGAGAGTATGTATGTATGTATGTATGCCCGGAGAAAGCACGTAAAGCCGTTGGTCCTGCGCCTGATCTCTCTCCGGTCGTGTCGGTTTACCGTCCCATCGGGCTATGAGAGTGAGGGAATAGAGTGCACCTGTGCTTGCGCATAACCTTTGAGCACTATAATCCTGTCCTGCGCAGATAGCTAGTCTCCGTGGAGGCTGGCCGCCGTGACCGAAATTCGGTCTGCAGGACATCATTAAATATTATTATCGCTTATGTATGTATGTATCTCTATTTCTTTGACGCGCTCCTAAACGGCTTGATGGATTTTGACATAATAAGGTGTAGTTAGATTTATCTCAATTGTGTGAATGACTGACATAGGATATGTACATTATATCAATATATTTCATCTGCAAAATCAAAAATGGAAGGTGAAGGTTTTTTTTTTACACGGTCGGGTTTTTAAAATTACTTTGTATCTAAAAAAAACATTACTTCCACATTTTCTCCTGTATCGTGGATATATTTTACATACATAAATTGCACAAGGACAAACATTCAGACCCATGTAATTTATTTGTAGGCCATTCCAAACACTCTAATTCCGTGACTGATTCGAATCTGCGACCCCGTAGCACCGCAGACAAACGCTTATGCACTGCGCTATCGAATAACACTTTTAAGAAATTGACATATCCATTATTATTATTTTGTAATTAAATATTATAGAGTCGAATGGTAGAAGTAACAATAAAATTTCGTAATGGAAAAAATAAATATTTTGATTAAGTAAACATTGCATTTCGGCAGTGGCCACTATCTAATACTATCATATATCTGATATAGCTGAAAAGATTTCTTATTAAAATAAAAGTGAGAAATGTCTGGTACCACAGTTGTAGTCAGTACATCTGTCCGTCAAGAATGACAAAAGCAAATCCACGATACAACAGGTGAGACCAATGCACACGAGTACAAATTGATGAAAAAGAAATAACACTGTACATAAGACTGTCTTTTGTCTACATAATTTATTATTTATAAGTATTATTTTCCGAGTTTGTTATCACTGAATTTTTTTTCTAACACCAAATAAAGCTTGGCAGCCTTGCTAGTGTTTAATAATATATTAATGTCTTCCACCTTCGACACCGCGTTTCGTTCAGGACAGAATTTCAACAGATACTAGCCATTTAGTAAACATTTACCAATTTAAAAATATTTCTTTCTTTCTTATTTTCTTTATTTATTTTTATTTTTCCGTAAAGAAACATTATACGAGGATTTTCTCCTGTAGCGTTGAGGCAGTTTACAAACATAAATTGCGCAAGTACGAACATCCAGACTCGGATCAATTATTTGTAGGCCATACAAATACTTGTTTCGTGCGGGATTCGAACCCGCGGCCCGTAGTGGCGCAACTCATTGCTAAGCAATTGCACACAAGCACCACGGAGCCATCTTTTCTTAGGCAGGACAACATTGTAGTGCACAAATGTGTGCGTGAGTTCTATTTTAGGTGATATAACATTAGTGCTGTGAGCCAGTTGGCTTTTACGGTGTGCGCAAGCACAGGTGCACTGTTTATTCCTTTACTCAAACAGTTGGCTATTACGGGCGGCACAATCGGACGGTAACCCGATAAAAGTTAAAAAAATTGGTTGCATGACCAACGCTATGCGTGCTTTATGAGTCACACCACCAGAGGTTAACACCACCAACTTCCTATCTCTAGGCTGTTACTGAGAATTTCTTGATTTAACAAGTGGTAAAATAAAAAAATTTGTACAACCAACTGCAATATAAGTAAAATGAGAACATCATCAATGACAAAACTACTGGTTCGATCTTGATCAAATTTATGTGAGGCTACATGAGAAGCACCAGATTTCAAATAAAAAGGAATTATCAAAATTGATTCACCTAGAAAAAATTCTGAGGTAACACACATTAAAAAATGCAGTCGAATTGAGTACCTTTTCCTTTTTGAAATCCGTTAAAAACCCAATAACTGGATTTGAACCCGGGACTACATCATAGTCGCTTACGACTTCTAGACCAACGAAGCAGTCACTGTTTAATAAAGTAACTGTCAGCAGTAATGAAATAGTATTTTTATATGCAACAAAAAATAATTATTACTTAACTCAAGTAACGAGTACATAGGAGTTCATTGTCACAGACGCATCCGCAAAGACCTGTTCTAGTGAATGAGCGAAGCGTGGGCGGGCGAAGTACGCCGAGGTAGCAATCGACGCCCATTCAAATGTACGATCACAGACTAATGAAGACAAGAAAGCTCTGTTTTTTTTTTTTTAATTTAAAGATACTAAAAGAAAAAGCAACAACTTTACGCTTGTACAACAGTTCTAGAAAATATACAAAATTTGTCTGACGTCAAATTAATAGATTATTATAATATAAAAGAATACATTAATGATAATAACGTGTGGAAAAAAGGTGATCACTTCCAAGAACTTTCTAAAATGATTGGTACTTATAAATGTCCGAAATATGAGGTTTCTCGCCAGCTCTTGCCAGGACATAATATATAGGTAGGTATTTTCTAAAGTAGTGGTTTATTAGAAATTATTTTCATTGGGTATTATTTAAAATCTATATTTAGTAAACATATATTTATTCATAATCGAGAACCGAGCACTTCGCGAATTGAGATGAAAATTAAGTAATTATCAAATTTAATAAATTTCATGAATTTTATATTATAACAATGTCACTCAATATATCACAGAATATGAGCGTAAAATAACATTTATTTTTTTGATTCTATACTTCTTATGATGAGTTAAGAGAACCGGAGACCATTTTTACTATTACCTCGGCATTCTACCTTAGTCCTCACAGGTGACAATGCATTTACATTTTTTTTATCGACATCCATTTGCTACCAGGTAAATGTGTGCTCGTTTGTCAACCTTATTATTTTTATTAAAAATCAGTGAAAGTAGTCCACAATATAATTAAATCTTTTATTTAGCATCTTGTTAATAGCAATTTAATATTAAATTTGAAAGATACTCCATCAAACAAACATAAAATTGAACGTACAGCCATAAAATTGATATCAAATGACAGATGAAATGCGTAAAATTAAAGTAAAGATATCAAAAATTAATAGCGGTATCTCTGTAGCTCAATATAATCGATATTTATTTAATGTGATCATAAATTAGTCATGGATCTAGTTGCCGTAAGGTTATTTCATGGCCGATTTACAATTTTTTACAACTTTTCTAGTGAAATAGTTTTAAAGGCCACCTTGTGCGAAAAACATTTGCGATTCTTATAATGAAACTTTTAGAAAAGTAAATTAACAGTATACTGCTGGATATACATACCGTATTTAAAAAAATGCTATAGTATGTGAGGGAATATGGTCATGTGGTAAATACACCTTATTATAACTCAAAAACTACAGCTTGTTTGCGTGGATGGCTTTGTGATACGACAGATCTTCATCATCATGAAATAATAAAAGGTCAAAAGGGCGCTTCTTTATGCCCAGCAGCGTCTTCCTAATAACACCTAAAAACAAAAACAGCGATTGCCAACCTGCCCGCCATGCGTGACGACCATGGCAAGTATCCCCCTATAATGCAAGCTATGGAGGAGGCCCATGTTCAGCAGTAGTCCTTTTATAAGCTGTAACGGTTTCAAATAAGCTTAAATTAAATAAAAAAAAATTTGACTTTGGCTTTGACTTTGACTGCTGACGGCAGACATGACATATTTTGACGTGGTAGAGCCACTCTGTAGCTACCTATGTTATGGTTTTAGCATGAATGGGCAGTACCACGCTCTCACAATACGCTAGTAATGCTGTTGTGTTTCGTATGGTGAGTGTAAAGAACTGGAAACTCTTTTTACTAGAATTGAGGCCTTCCATCTTAATCCTCAGGGGTGACAACGCATTTGCATTTTGATTCTTAGTTGATAATAAATGTGGGGATGCCTATGGGCTACAGCATTCAGTTACCATCATGTGAACTGTGTGCTCGTTTGTCACCCAATGCTATAAAAATGACTCTACCAGGCACAAATACCTAACTTGTTATAATTCTAAAATTTGTGAATGAAATCGAAAGATATATTAAGACAGACGGACAAAATATATTTCCTTTTATGTCGACAAAACCCTAAAACGCTAAAATAATTATGAATGCGGTAAGCGTCGACTCGACGACAGAGTATTTCCAAGTAGCAATTTTCTCTGTTCTAGATAGTCTCTATTCTATACAATGTGATGCGATCAATGTGCTCTAAATAAGTACAAGGGGTCCAGTAAGTCGTCAACAATGTGCTTACTAACGCCGTGTAACGAGGGAACTAGCCCGCACAGTTAACGGCCCCGATCCGTCCCGATCGCTTCAATTTAGCATAGCGTTATTGGATGCAAATTCAAGAAATAATTCCTCAGATCGTTTTCGTAGATTAAGGATTTAAAAATGTATAGCTTGTTATTTGGAATATCAAATATCAGTTATTATTGTTTTTTTTTATTAGTTAAAGTCCTTTTTTATATCAACGTCACAGATTATCCATTGATAAAGCCTCATTAGGCTCTTTGACATCACTCAACTTCATAATTACCAATGTAATTTGTACGCATTTCTATGTTTTTCAATGTCGTGAGTTGGTCAAATAAATGTTTTTTCTTTCACTTCGGGATCATTACAGAAGCATTTAGCTTCTGTCCTCTCGTCTTCTTGGTAAGGTCGCGTGATGGCCGCGTAAGAGAAAACATAATTCATTAGGTCCTGTGGGAGAAACCAAAAAGAACTAACGACTTCCGATGTGTAGAGAGGAAAGTATAACCATTTCTTTTCGCTAGTCGTAAAATACTCAGGCATGACATAGCCATGACGGGCTGCAGTTTCAAAGGTTCGAGATGTCTTGTACAGCGATATTCAATCTGCCTGCAAAGCGTGATGATTAAGGAAAATCAAAATAAGTCTTGTGAGAAGTTATTAACTTTTTTATTGTAAAATTTAAAAGAAAAGTCCCGCTGGCTTTCTTGCTTGTTTCGAAGTCAGAGATATTTTCCAAACCAATGGTAAGAGAAAAAAATTACTTTCGATAAGAATTAATTTTGTAATCTGTAAAAAAAAAAGTAAAGTTACAGCCTATATACGTCCCACTGCTGGGCTCAGGCCTCCCCTCATTTCTGAGAGGGTTTTAGGGCAAGGAAGTGTCCGCCGCGCTGCCCAAATGCGTGTTGACGAACTTCACATGTCTTCGAAATATTTTTTTTTCTTATTCCTCAGACATGCAGGTTTCCTCACGATGTTTTCCTTCACCGCCGAGCACGTGGTAAATCAGCACTTAACATTGCAATTAACAATTTCATTGGTGCCGGCGGGGATCGAAACCGGGTTACTCGCGTTCTGTTATATTTACAGCGAGCGTTAACCACTGAGCTACCACGGCTCTTTATTTATTTATTATTTGTAATCTGTAAGGCATAAAAATTATTCTATTCTATGCTAGGGGACTTTCAAGGGCTGATCATGATTACCGCTGTAAAAGTAGAGTAGTAGAGTCTACTCCACTTTTCTACTACTACAGGGATATTTGCCATAGCTGCCACGCTTGGGCGGGTTGGCAACCGCAGTGTTTTATTTTAAGTCGTTTTTAGGAAGACGCTGCTGTACAACTCCTGAATTCCCTCAGCCGCCTCTTCCGACGCCCACGCTATGATATGCGGTAGTGGATATTCTTACACCGCCACTACACGGTAACGGGGTTCCCTTACCGCCGAGCACGTGATATAATTAATGAAATTAATACTCAAACCATTTTATTATTGAATCGCTATACCTACCCACTTGCGAAAGAGCATCTACACCAAAAACCTATTTTTTTTAACAGTTAATTTAACGACGTGGCTATAGTCCGTTGCTCGCTATAACACTGATGATTAGCATGAGCGTCATTTCTACGCCCCAGTGACGGCGGCATCGAAAGTCCAGAGATTACGGTAGACAACGCCGCTTTGCATACTAAAGCCACTTGCCCAATTGGCTTTACCGTTGTGAATTATCGGTTAGTGCCAAAATTGAGTCAGTGGAATGATAATGGAATACATACACATACAAGTTTCATTAGTAGAGCGACACTGCAGCTATTTTATAATTATAGCATGAATAGATCGGCTCGACCGGGGAGGGACCACGCTCTCACAAACTACCAGCGTGAAATAGCAGCTTAATGCTGCTGTGTGAGTTTAGAGAAGCGGATACTCTTTCCACGGGAAACGAGGCATTAGATTTTAGTCCTCGAGGGTGACAGCGCAAGATTTTTAATCAAGGATATGGGTAGATATATAAGGGCCACAGCATCCGCTTACCATCAGGTGGACTGTGTGCTCCTTTGTCAATCTTACTCTTTAAAAAAGGCATATCCCAAATTTGCTTCTTACAATACACTCGGGCCACAGGATGCAATTGAGTGTTGTATCCTCTCAAGCTCCAACCACACGGATTTTACCATATTTAAAGCTCATTCGTACTTGTTCATCTAACAGACCTGTACATCTATCAAAAAATGAAGCTACATTTATTGATAAAAAAAGCTAGATACAAATTGATGCGAGATCTTGAATAACACGAGTCATCATTAGCATAAATTGAATACTTTCTAAATGATTCTCCCTGGTCTCTTCTCCTTATCATTATGTCCTAATAATGTGACTACTTTCTACGGTTAACTTATCGTGTCGTTTTGGTTTGCAAATAAGATTGCATTTTGCGACATTGCTTTCTTTTTTTATTTCAAATTAATGATAATTGTGTTATATCTTGATGTTGACCTTGTGGTGGCGGAGATGGCCAGCAGCGTCTTCCTAATAACGACTAAAATAAAAATAAACTGCTGCTTCCAAGCGTGGCAACTATGGTAAATATCCCCCCTATGAGGCAATCATGGGGGAGGCCCATGATCAACTTTAATAGGCTCTGACGCGTACGGGTATGTGTGTTATATTTCGTTATCATTTTAAACTAACAAATAGACCGTAATTTATTTTATTTTAAACGAATTAAATTAAAACAAGGATAGCTAATGCGTTATCACTTTTGAGGACTAAGATGGAACTCCTCACAGCCTGTAATTCTAATCCTGATTCGTACAATTTAGACTAGAAAATTAGATAAAGTGAGTTACCTAAATCGAGTCGTGTTAGCTTATCCCTGCTGGTACCAAACAAATATCGACCTCATGACTTTCGATAGATGGCAGTATACTATCTCGTTTAGGTCAAACGTAAATCAGACCAATGACCAGCAAGTAACAAAAATTTGAAAAAAAAAATCCTTCTTACAACAGGAGAGGCCAAATCTACATTGGGATTTTACGAGCTGATGAAGAAGTTAAAATATTGTTTATTTAAGGTTTTGGTATGTGTCAGTCAGATGAATTTTTCGAAAAATGCTTTGAAAAAGATATTTTATACTGGTTTAAACACTATACTTTTCAGTGATTCTTAACCGGTGGTTCGTGGAACACTGGAGGTCCTTAAAGGCACCCGAAGTGGTTTGTAAAGGCATACAAAGAAAACCACATATTTATATGTTCACAATTTTAATTTCGAAAAGGTATTTATAATATGGTCAGTTTACAGAATACGGTTTCTGTACAACGTGTTGCTACAGTAAAATATGGGGTGCACAATGACGCCTTTCATGATATTAATTTATGTATATGTGTTTTATTTATGGAAAATCTTGAAAATTTAACTACTATATTATAAATAAAAGTAGCATGACAAGACAAAAAACCTCTTGAATTATTCCTAATGTCTAAAAGGTTTAGAACCACTGGTTTCCGTAAAACATTAAATCTAAACCTGAACTAAATGTGAACTCACTGACGTAAAGTTGTTTTGACTTCCAGTTAATTGCTATCGTGTGTCAAAATTCAAATACATTTTAAAAATATCCACTAATTTAAATAAATAAATCGGCTATTGGAAGACACCTCCACTAATTCCGTATTTAGAATGCGTTTCACGGTCTTCGGACGAATTGTTTATGGTGCTAGCGTCATGGAGGACTGGATCTGGCACGTGTTCTAAAGTCAGCAAGGTGACTATTGTGCTGTGCTGTTTACTTTGTATACAAAAAGTTCAGAAGTTGTGCCGCTCACTGTGCAATGTTTATCATTATATCACCAGTTGTCGAGAACACATGCGTGGCAGGTGGGCTTTGTGTTTTGTAAACAATATACTAACAAACCAAATTGTACAACTTGTAATGATATCGTTAAAAATTGTTACGGTAGTCTCTAAATAGGTAATTTCTAAATGTACAAATATCTGTATGTGCGTGCGTGCGTGTGCGTGTGCGTATGCGTGTGCGTGTGCGTGTGCGTGTGCGTGTGCGCGTGTGCGCGCGTGCGTGCGTGCGTGCGTGCGTGCGTGCGTGCGTGCGTGCGTGCGTGCGTGCGTGCGTGCGCGCGCGTGTGTGTGTGTGTGTGTGTGTGTGTGTGTGTGTGTGGGTGTGCGTGGCGGACAATTTCTTGCCCTAAAACCCTCCTAAAGGCCTGTGAACAGATGTGACGTAGATAGGCTGTAAATTTAATCGTCACATAATCAATATAATAATATATTATATTGATGAAATGAGTCTACATTTGTCCTCGATTGGTAATTGTACATAGTATTTTATCAGACCCGTTGTCAGATGATGCCAAAAAAGTTTATTTGTTAAATAGGAAAGTAATTCATAAGCAATAAATAGTAATTAGTTTATTTTAACTTTTTGTTGTAATTACCCGTGTCATAATCGTACCAGCAATAACGAAAAAGCCCTTTGTTTATAATTTTTAAAAAACTTCGTTCTTATTTTTATGCGAACACTACACGTTTAAATAAAACTAGTTTTCAGGGATTTTATCGCGTATATTACCTTATTTTATACTCCTGACGTTTCGAGCACTTTGCAGCACCTATGGTCACGGGTAGCGTTTCCAGGCGTCCGGATAAAGCCGGACACAGTCAGGTTTATTGGTTGCTTGTCCGGCCAAATTAGATGGTGGCCGGCCTGTCCAGCTTTTTATTTCATCATCATCATTACAGCCCTTTACAAGTCCACTGCTGCACATAGGCGTCCCGCAAGTAATGCCACAAAGCACGGTCCTGAGCCACCAGCATCCATTGACTTCCTGCATGCCTTACCAGGTCGTCACTCCATCTAGTGGGGGGTTGCCCCACACTTCGTCTACCGGTACGAGGCTGCCACTCGAGAACCTTTTTTCCCCAACGGTTGTCGGTTCTTCGACCTATATGGCCGGCCCAATGCCACTTCAGCTTACGACGACTTCCAGCCTCCTGAACAAGCCGGTTTCCGAAAAGGCTTTAGCACCATAGACCACATACATACCCTTCGGCAAATTGTACAGAAGTCCGAAGAGTACAATCTGCCAGTTTGCCTGGCGTATGTGGACCATGAGAAAGCCTTTGATTCCGTCGAAATTTGGGCGGTGCTACAGTCTCTTCAGCGGTGCCAAGTTGACTGTCGGTATATCGAAGTGCTGAAGTGTTTGTACAGTAGGGCTACGATGGTTATCCGAGTACGGAACCAGAGTTCGAAACCTATTCAACTGCAGAGAGGTGCAAGACAGGGTGACGTTATATCCCCGAAACTCTTCACCGCTGCGTTTTCAAGCTACTGGACTGAAAAGGATACGGTATTAACATCAATGGCGAGTACATCACTCACCTTCGATTTGCCGACGATATAGTCCTTATGGCAGAATCGCTGGAGGGCTTAAGCACTATGCTCAATTACCTCAATAGTGCCTCCCAACGGATAGGTCTTAAGATGAACATGAACAAAACAAAGATCATGTTTAAACATCCATGTCCATGTCACACCAATGCCGGTAGTTGTTGGGAGCACTAAGCTCGAAGTTGTTGACGAGTACGTTTACCTGGGACAAATAGTCCGGCTAGGTAAGTCCAACTTCGACCGAGAGGTCAATCGCCGGATTCAACTCGGCTGGGCAGCGTTCGCGAAATTACAACGCATCTTCTCGTCAGGTATACCTCAAAACCTGAAAACTAAGTTGTACAACCAGTGCGTGTTGCCAGTGATGACATATGGAACTGAGACGTGGTCCTTAACTGCTGGCCGTATGAGGACGCTCAAAGTCGCTCATCGAGCTATGGAGAGGGCTATGCTCGGAGTTTCTCTGCGTGATAAACTTAGAAATGAGGATATCCGCAGTAGAACCAGAGTGACCGACATAGCCCAACGGATTAGTAAGCTTTTATTTACATACATACTAATGCAATTATTGATATTAATATATAATACAGAAGACTGATTTATTCAAATTACTTCATTAGAATTTAGGAAGATTTTATGGTAAATTATAAAAAGCATCGTTTTACTTTGAAAAAATATCGTTTTACTAAGACAAAAAAATAATAGAGTCCGGCCTTTTTACCAAAATGTCTGAGTAAGCTCGCTGCTCTGTCCAGCTTTTCGGTTTTAAGACCTGGCAACCCTAGACACAGTCGGTTTCTCTGTCTACGCTCAGGGAGGACTGAGCAGATCGATTTTGTTCCGATCTACGCAGTCGTAGAACTTATACATAGTATCTTGAAGTTGTAGGCATGGGTTGGGATTTAATTTTATTAATTAGGTATAGATAAAAAATCGCGATATGCAGTAATTTTACTTTTTTTTTGTTAAGACGTCATGTCATGTCATCATGTCGTTTGGTACTATTTTGCATGAAATTAGATTGGAAGGACATCATTTAATATTACTCAAATAAAAACTCTTAAGTAAACTTTTGTTCTTATTTTAATTTTACCTCTAAATAAGGTGTCAATTTTCAATTTTTAAACTTAAACTAGCACACACCACCAGATGGTAATTGGATGCTGTGGCCCATAGACACCAATATTTATCCTTAAGAATCAAAATGCAAATGTGTTCCTGATCCCTCCCTGAGGACTAAGATGGAATGTCACGTTTCCAGTAAAAAGGGTTTCACGTTCTCTACACTCACTATAGAAAGCTAGCAGGATTAAGCTGCCATTTTACGCTGGTACTCCTGAAATAAACTACAACAAATCTTATTGTAATGTTCGACAAACAATTTTATAATGCTTATATCTATTTAAAAAATAAACGAGTGCCTATATTTTTGTTAAATCAAACACATTATTTTCGTTCAGAAAAAAAAATACTGGCTGCATGATATTAGTTTAAATATAACGCACTGGGCTGCATTCAACCAGTAGTCGACGAAATTGAGTCCTGCAACTTTTTGCGAGGCGAGGCGAGTGGTGCCTTTCATTTACATATGTCAAAATTAATACTTCATTATCGCCCATGTTAAAGTTTAAATAATCATGAAATTTATTTAATGTCCGATATTTTAATTTTACGATCATACTTCTAATTTGAAAGTTACTTCGACATATATTTTATGGAGAAAAAATAGCTATATAAGAAGTTTATGTAAGATATTTGAGGAAGATTTTTATTGTAGTACTAGCATCCAAATAACCCCCCTGAGCTTAATAGAAGATAGTTACTTCAGTCTTACAGGTTTCAATTTTATTGATATAATGTATAGATAAGCACTTTTTGAAAGTTAATAAAACTAGGTATGTCCCAAACTACGGGCCATGGGTTTGAACCCCATAAAGGCAAAGATTAAACAGAGCAAGTTTTTGTGTGACCTTCAAAAAACTGCTGCTAGAGAGTGACAGTCAAAACATGTGCAATTAATGTATATGAAACGCCACTACGGTATAAAAAAAATAGTGTGGTTTGTCGTCTAAAATAAATTAAAAAAACCTAAAATATGTGCATTATCTGCTGCATATGTATTCCAACAAACTACATCATGGTTATTTTAGATCCAACGATGGCAAAGACAAAAATTAACTGTTTGAGGAAACATTTCACACAGAAATAGTTTTACGAGCGGTTGGTCGTAAACTTTATAAAATACAGTAACCTTTCTTTTGGAGTTAACCAATAAAATGTGTCCAGCTTTTTGTCTATTATATCTTTGAACCCATAAGTAATGTTATAAAAATTAATGAACGGGAGAAAATAGATTAAAGTCATTCTTGCGTAAACATTCTTAAAACGATAAAGTTTATTTTGTGATACAAGGCTGGTAGGTATTATAAATTTCCATGAAAATGGATAATGCATTCTTCATCTTTGGTTTGAAAAGTACATAGAAATCGTAATATTATTACTATTTCTTTGGGAAGGTAGTCAAGGTCAAGGGTAACAACGCATCTGTATTTATTAAGTATAATTATTATCTGACGGTAAAACTTTCAGTCCTTAATCAAATTTTGGGTTATCCTTGAAACGATCTGGTATAATAAGTAGATTTTACTTTACCAACGCCACATAATATTATGTATTATTCAGTGTGATTGTCTTGTTGGTCCAATGCTCATAAACACGACTGCTGACAACGAGGTTTTAATCCCGGGTCGAACTAAAACAAATCTGTTATGAAGTTTTTCAGTCAAGAAATTCTCAGTAGGTGCCTAGTCAGGAAATTGGCGTTTTTTTCACCTACGTACCTCGGAGAGCACGTAAAGCCGTTAGATCGGCGCCTGATCTCTTTCCGGTCACGTTGGTTTAACGTCCCATCGGACTATGAGAGTAAGGGTGTATAGTAAGTAGTATAAGTCGCCGCACGTAACTCTAGCGCTGAACGAAAATTGAAGGTGATAGCTGCGAATGTCGTGTACGGAAGACGGACGGATGTGCCTGGAGAATCAATCAGCGTGTGCGAACGATGCGCAGAACAAATCATACGCAATAATGCGCAAGACGGCCAATTATGCTCAATAAAGGTCACCGCTAGATTTTCGTGGCGCGAGTTGTAAGTAAGAGAGCACTTGTGCTTGCGCAGACATTCGCACACTATAATCCTGTCCTGCGCAGATGACTGGATCGGAGGAGGCCGTGATCGTAATTCGGTCTGGAGGATATTATTATTCAGTCTGAATAACGACTATTAATTTAAATGGTTATTTGTTTCTATAGTACCAAGATTAATAAATAAGTCGTGCGGGCTGAGGTTTCAAGGCGGGCTTAGAAGAAATCGATTTGCATTTGATCACGACTGTACCACTCACCTTCGACGGCGTTTACTATCATAAACATAGACATTAGACATACCTACTTTTTATTGGCATTATTACATTGACATGATATATACGCATTGACTTCCGTTAGTCTCGCCGTAAGCGTGTCTGCTGATCATATGGTTTTGGGTTCGAATCCCGGATCGGGCCAAAAGTAGTTATGTATTGGGTTTTTCTTACAAGAAATTCTAAGTAGCAGCTAGAAGTTAGTAAGTTGATGGTGTTTAACTCCCGTGTCTCGGAAAACAAGTAAAGCGTTGGTTTTGCGCCTGATTTCTCTCCGATTGTCGCGAAATACCGTCTCAACGTTTCAACGGATAATGAAAATGAGGGAGTAGCTTGCGCAGCAATTGTAAACAATAATCCTGTCCTTCGCGGGTGGGTGGTCTCCGTTGAGACTGGCCGCTGTGACCGAAATTCGGAAAAACATGCTGATAAACTAAACATAAATAGAAAATAAATATCGACAAGAAAATTACTTTCCCTTTTTTATAAAATAAGGATGAAAAACTAGCACAAATTCTACTTGACCCTCCATGATGATATCTATCCCCGACCAAGATGGAACGCCTCATTTCCAAAAAAAGGGTGAGTGTGTAGAACCGGTTCTACACACTCACCAAACGAAACACAGCAGTCTCACTCAACTGTTTCTGGATAGTATTCTCTGTGCCTGAAACAGCTGAGTGAAACTGTTGTGTTTTGTACTATAAACCGACTATGCTGGTCCTATAAACCAACAGTGTACGGCGTTAGAATACCCACTAACCAATTTCGTCCCGTGGGTGTTATTAAAGGCGACAGACATAAAACAAACCAGGAGGTGGGCAGCAGCTGCTCCTTATAACAAATTTAAAAAAAAACTGCGGTTGCCGACCCGTCTGTCAAGCGAAGCAGCAATGGCAGGCCTAGATTTAGCAGGAGACTTTGATAGGCTTTGATGAAGATAATCATGATGAAGTCTATAAAAGGTGCCAATCTCATTCTGTTGTTGTTTTGATGATGTTGAAGTGCAACGACCTGCCTGAAATATGCACATTTTCACTAAAGACCTTATTACATAAAAGTTCCAAAATAAACTTTATAATTAACACCATAAATTCTAAATTTATTTGTTAAGTTTACAATATAACGATGCGTATCACGCGTGTCAGTTATTACCAGGGTTGCCAGAAGTCTTGTACTTTAAAGGACATTCTCTATTTCAAACCCAATAATCGATCTTGTCCCCTAATTTGAAGTCTTTAATAGATGACAAGGCAATATAGCGCAATAAAGGGATTATCAAACTCCCTTTACAATTTGTGGTCAAAAATTTAAAAATCGCCTTGAGTTGACGCATAGGTATAGAAAGAGAGACAAACAACGTTACAATGCGTATTATTTTTTTATATATTAATAAATGTTGCCACTGATACCATAATAGAATTTTATTAAGAACAATATGATATCCTTTATTTAAACCCTATGTCCTTTATAATAAAGGACATTATTTAGTTTCATCAAATCCTGTAAAACATGAAACGGGAGTTGGTAACCCTAGTTACTACGTAGTAGCTCACTACTAGAGATTAATTAGCGGTGGAGCGGAGGTATTAAATTGCTTTATGAAATATGTAACGACTTAACTTATAAAAAGTTCACTTCCTTGGGTGTTGTACGGTATGACTGCGTAATAACACTGTTTGACTTTTTGCACACCTTGATCGCGAAAGCGTCGGCGAGCGTACATACAGTAAAGGGTTACCAGTGCCGTCTTTAAGGCAGGGCCCGCAGGGCCCTGGCCCGAGGCCCCGAGGTAGGCAGGGGCCCCACAATTCTGAAAATTTTCGATATACAACAACAAATTTTAAATTTTATAACATAATAAGAAAAATATCAAATCACACACTTGGTAAAATAGAAACAAGATTTAGAAAATTTGTTTAAAAATTTATTTTTGCACTAAAATAACAGTAATTATATACAGCTTAAAAAACTTTTTTTCTCGATTTCTTCGCAGCAAAATTAGATATAAAATTTAAGGATTTTCCATCCCTTACATAGGCCCCAGCCAGTACCTTGGCCAATAGCCTCGTTGATCCTAAAGACGGCACTGAGGGTTACGGTAGGGTACGCAATGTTCTGCCGATTTCAAGTTCTTCGTAAATCTTTTTAAAAGATTTTTATAAACTAGAAATTCTAATTCTTATAATTAATTAATTCTTAGATAAGTTTTTCGTACTTCTATAGCAGCAGAAATGCAACACTTGAGTAGAGATAAGAATAGTAGTCCATGTGAGGAGAAGTGTTATGCCGGCATGAAATGCTGTCCCGTCTACTGCGCAAGCCAATGTTGTTATAAGTCAATTTAAGCTTCCCTTCCAAGTTGACTGCGGAACTAATCATCATTCGATATATAAACGTCGAGGATTCCAATACTGACTGAGGCTGCAATTGAAGTGCTCTGAAATTAAGGATTTACGACAAAAGGGTTCTTTATAACGGATGGCTTTTCTTGTTATACTTTATACCGGAATCAATCAAAACTTAAGACGTTAATTTGATAATATTACCTTGATCTTAAAACTGATAGTTCAAAGCAGTTGTTTTTTCTAAAAAAAATCGATGTTATCTACAAGATGCAAAAACCATAACATATTACCCTACTTTATGCGTTATTTCCGAGTGCTTTATACGGTTTTATAATCACAGAGTGTTTCTTGTCTAACAATATAACTTGTATCTATAACGAGTAGTATTTGTAACGACCATGCGGCTCACCTGATGGAAAGTGACTTCCGCCGCTCACGAACAACTGCAACACCGCACCGGGGGAATTGCTAGTGCGTTGCTGGCCTTTCAGAAAGGGGTAAGTTTTTTTGAAGGTTCCAAGTGGTATCGTGAGTTTTGTAGTGATGTGTTTTCGTAAAATTTGGCAGCTGGAATTAATCCGAACAATTCCATAGAGCACTTCCCGTGGTAGATGTTCCATTCGATTTAAAAGATAAAAAGGTCAAAGCGTTTCAGATTTTTTAAATTAATTTTTGATCACCATTTGTCTATATTACCTATTTTGAACATTCTTTGCTAATTTGCGGTTATTGCAAAATTACCGTGTATAGATAATTATTTAACCCGGACAAGGCAGGGGCGGGCAGTTAATATTGTATAAATGTGCGGCACGTGTCTACTGACTTATTGAGAGCCACCGCGAAAGTGAAGTATGTAATGATATTCGGCGCAACCGGAAAGCGGAACCGGCGGTTACGTCATGCCGCACCGGCCGCGAGGAGATGACCAAAAGGGTTACTGCAGCGTGTTGGTCAACAATGCTCACAGCTTGGTTAACTTGTATAACTTATACATATAAACAAAATTTAACCGTCTGTAATGTTTAAATAACTGTCTTCTATTAAACTCAGGGTTTTATTTGAATACTATTAAGATATTATAACTATAACCATTTTTAAATTTTTGGTTCTTATAATCTTGTTTTTCTTTTCTGTCTGTCTGTTCGTCTATCCGGGGTAGAGTTGTGTCAATCGTTCACTAATCATTAATTCACTCGTCATATGAACAGGGACGTTTGGGTCAATCATTCAAATGGATCGTTTAGGCTTTCAGTTATCTGTGACAGCCGCTCGGTTCTGTCGGTCGTCGGTCATTACTATACTTACTAGTTGATCGAGACTCGCGGCGCAAGTGATTAACGGCTGGACTGTTTTTTTTTTGAAATTTTGAGTGTGTGTGATTAAGTTAATTCGAGAATGCTTTAAATTCATAATCGGGCCCTGAAGGTGGCGCTGTTGTCGAGAACCAGAAATCACCCGAGCGAAGCCGGGGCGGACCGCTAGTCTATATCTAAAAAAATCGTAATTCATCTCCTCCTTAACGGTTTGACCGATTTAGATAAAATTTTTGTGGGGTACTCGTACTTATATGGGATTGTGTTCGGATCGAATTTATTAATTGATTTTAAACTACACTCAGCGGCACGAAATCTTGGCCAAGCGCTTATCTCGCGATAGCAAAAGCTTTAAGTGTTTCTAAAGAATGTTTGTTATGCAGGTATGTCAAAAAATGTTTACCCTTAAGTTCCAGAGGGTAATTCATTATGTTTAAGTGCACCATGACGAATTCTTTAATTTTTAGTTGAATCGGGTTATTTGAGCAACGAAGTGCACATTTTAAATTATTTTGTGTAAAGTTTACTCTAAGGTTATTCAATTATTGTGATCTTGTGTCTTAATTCAATGACTAAAGGTGCTTTAAAACCAATAAAAATGCCATTAACACCACCACAAGTTGCACAAGCAGTAATATTAATTGCGTGAAGTTACTATTGTGCTTAACGCGTACCACGGTCCACAATGACAGGCCGCTACACCCGCGCGTCAGACAGTGGGAGCGTAAGGTGCACATCGGCCCTGGACAATCGCTTTGTTGTACTGGAGATTTTGATAAACCGCTACCTGACTACTCTTGAGATACGCCAGCGGCTCCAAATCGCAAGAGGCGTTAATGTTAGTGAGCGTACGGTGAGAAGACGAATGGAGGAAGTGAATTTAAAAGCTCGTAAGACCAGCACGAGGTCCAGACCTTCTCAGACAGCACCGAGTAGCCCGACTTCAGTTCGCAAGACAATCGGACATGCCAATCGGGTCCACGAGCAATGGGCTACAGTGTTGTTCACAGATGAGTATCGAATAGCTTTACGTGCTCTAGACGGTCGAGAATGAGTGTGGAGAAAAAGAGGAGAGAGGTTTCCACCCATTACCATTTTACAAGTTCAAAATGTATTGCAAAGCGAATACCAACATCCTACAACTTACACAATTTTATAAACATATATAATATTTTTTTACTTCATAGGTACTTTTATAAATAATTTATACGTTTTGATATTATAAGATAGTGGGTACCTACTATCAGTGTATGTGTTGAGATCCACTATCGTGGACCCCCATTTTCATTTCATGGACCCCAATTTTTTTTCGCTGACGTAGACCCCTTGCAGGTTGTCATAGACCCCTAGGGGTCGATATAGAGCACTTTGGGAATAACTGAGTTAAACTGACCGTGTGTAGCGTGCATAAGAATGGACAACGATTGAAAAAACGAATATTGAATAGCGTATACAATATTTTTGAGTTATTATTTTATGGTACATAGTCTGTTCAAATCATTATATATAAACAAACTGATAGCTACTAGATAAATTACGTCTCACCTTTTTTAATTTAAGTGACAATCTTGTTGCCATATTTTCTTCCTCAAAATACTTTATTACGTTACATACAATTTTACATGTAGCACTATGTAGTAATTTCCCGCGTTGATAGGTACCCCATTGTTAACAGAATATAGATAAAATAATAAAAGAAAAACAGCAAATAACGTAACAGTCAACAAAAACAAAATAACTAAGAAAGCTTTACAATAAATAATAAACAAAAATAATAACAGCGACTTAACAAAAGTATGAACAAAATCAAGAATAAATAAAAAAAAACTCTCAGAACGCGTCTAGCTCACAAATTTGCGAAACCAGGATAATTTTTTAAGTTTATGGCGTTTTGTTACCATTTATGCCAATGACAAGTCGGACTGAAGCTATAGCACGTACGAAAAACGCATATCGCAACATAGTTTTTTTGTAGTCTCTACCGGCGGGTGTGAGTATTATTGATAGGGAGAGTGTACAAGCGAGAGGTAAATAAAGGCGACGTCATTTCCAGTCCCATTCTTTAACCGCACGAGTAGTACAAAACTTATAACTTATAAGAAACACGTCGGATTCGACCACCTAATTCCCAGGTGTATATTATACATTTTTGTTGAATATTTTAAAGAAAACTTACAGCTCTAGCAGAATCGAGTAATCGAGAATTTAAACTTGATGGCTGATGTCACCAGAGTAGGGAATGTAAATGCGTTGTTCATCGCATTTTTACACATCTGTCAAGTTAAAATGATAAGATAATTATGATGATAAGGTACCGCAAGATTAATAATGTCCTCCAGACCAAAATTCGTACGCCGCGGCCAGCCTCAACGGAGACTGGCCAAGGCGCAAGACTCGTTAGTCTTACGCCTGAGCTTTATGTGTTTCCTGAGGCACGGGGGTAAACACAGCCAACTTCCTGATTCCAGTATACTACTGAGAATTTCTTGACAGAAAAACCCAAAACATGATTTTGGCTCGACCAGGAATTTGAACCCGTGACCTCATATTTAGCAACCGTGTTTACGGCCACTAGACCAAGTTTGATGAATTCTCTAGATGTTTCTACTAGATTTACATACGTAGGAAACTGTCGTCACGTATCACTATAGCGTCCGGTAAGAACAAAATATCTAAAATTGTAGGTTAGCCTGTTTAGTGTTGGACTGTACTAGTTGAACGGAAGAAATAAACCTTGCTGTCCCTGACAGCTTATTATCTGGTCTTATGTGTGTCGGGGGATAACTGAATAATGATCGTAATTGAAACCGCTCGTAAGTGTTGCGGTTCTTAACTGTGGGCAAATTTGCCATTATGCCCCGAAAATGGAACGGACGCATGAGTCGATTGATTAGGTTAGGGTTGCCAGCGTGCGGAGAAACTATGATGTTACAATCAGTTTAGATTCCGTCAAAAAGATGGTGTTTCATGGCTCAACACGTGGTAAATTAGCAATTAAAATTGCGATTAACAATTTCATTGGTGCCGGTGAGAATAAATCTTTTTACTCTCGTAGGTACCTACTACGCAATTAAGTGTAAGATTTTAATTCCTGATTGCTACTGGTAGCGAATAGTGATTTATTTATTTATTAACACCCTTTTATGCTAAAGGTACAAACGGTGGACTTAATGCCAAATGGCATTTTCTTCCAACAAATAGGAAAGTTGACTGACCACACACACACACACACACACACACACACGCACAAAGATAGTTTTATCTGAATGTTAGATGAGCACAATTAATGTTCTTTTGTTTTTAGTTTTAAAATCCACCTGATAGGGAATTTTCTTATTCTTTTTCTATCGATTTTTCGTTCTACTTCTCAAATTCAAATATAAACTTTCAAATTCAGTTTTCTCGTCCTACCTAAGACTCGAAGAAATTACGGTAAAATAATGTAAAATCCACTGCAGAATATAGGGTTTCCCTTAAATTGCCTCAGTTGCCATAGTTGCCAGCTTAGGAAGATGCTGCTGCCTGTTTACTGTTTCTTTTCCCTCTATCGACTCATACATATGAGGACAATATACTCATCTTAAGCTTTGTCGCCCTATAAAACCAAAATTAGGAGGAGGATAGATACAAAAACATAAAGTCGTATACTATAACTAATATATCAATAAAAAATATCAAACAAGCTTTGGCAATAATTAGTAACACTTCGAAAAACCAACTTAATAAAAACTAACTACATTACGCCATACTAAACTCGACTAAAATATTCACTATAATATCAACAGTTAAAATGGCTTCGATAAAGCAGTATTCTTTTGACGCTTTATTATTTTATTAACTGATGAAGGGCTATCGAGTCATATAGCCTTCTATGCAAATAAGGCTGTAGTTTTTGAGTTATAAGAGCATATTAACTGGATGACCACATTACCCACACGATAATGGTAATTATATACTCTCTTATGCCGCTACTTCACGACGACTACGACATAACTAGTAAAAATATATCTTATGTAACACTTTCACTGTCCGATTTTTAGAGTAAGACAATAGCAACGACCAATATGTAGTACACGGGACAGCGAAGGGGTTAACATATCAAGTAAGCAACTTATTTAATCTAAAGTGTCAACCCTGAGCGGAATTCGTATTATGCAGGGCGCGTGCAGAAAGCCTTAAGAACATTCTTATTCACATTTTGAACGTTATTGTGTCGCAATAAAGCCGTTATGTGTTTAGTCGTTTAGTAGTTTAGTAGTTTAGCCGTTAAGGAAATGCCGTAAGGTTCCGTAATGCGATCCGAATTCATCCATTGTTGCGGTAGGATATTTACATGTTGACAATTATTGATTATTATTTACGAATAGATGGCTTCAGGCTGCAATTTTCTCCAAAAAACTTACCGTTTTATTGTAATAATATGTTATGTTTGTTTAATTTAAAAACTTTAATTAGAATCATTGTATTATTACATGATTATGTCATAGAAATAACTTGTTAATTGCCGCCATTTTCGATTAGCTACGGCAACTCACTCCGGGTGTGCGGGGTAGTGCGCGTTGCCATTACTCAGATTTTTAACTGCCATCATTTTGATTTAGAGAAAAAATATTTATTTTATTTAATGGCTCTATTCTATTCTAATTATAGTGTTTATGCTAGGATTAAGCTGACCCTACGATGCTAAGCTTTTATATCGATATAATTATGTTGATTAATAAATTGGACAGTCCATAATTAATGACAGTTTGGTGCAGATTTATAAGATGCATTTTTATACCGTAGCTGTTAAGAAAAATGACATCCTGTCGGCAATGACAGATTTGAATACAGGACTTGTATACCTAAATTGTAATTCTGATGACGGATTGGCAGTGCCTAATGCCTGCAGACATAGGTACTACTCTATAAAATACAAGAATCTTCTAAGTTTGACGTTTACATCAAATTCTTCCTACTAAAGCAAGGTCTATATCCTTAAGATAAACTTTATGTCACTACCGAAAACTTGACAAAATTTGAATCCTAATATGTAATTCTATATCTGTTTCTACTTCATAACTATTTTTAGTGGGTCATTCGAGTACAATTACATTATATAGCTATCTAGATAGTTTGATGTATATGTTTTTAATCATTAAAATCTCCATAAAGAAGTAATAAATATAAATCAGCCAACTACAATCAGCCAGCAGCCGCTTTCTCATGCGGCGAGGTTTATTGGCTTATGTAAGCAAATTAGCATTTTAACGAGTATATAAAATGTGTTATTAAATACATATAAAATAGTAATTTCTTTATTGACATTTCTATAGTTTGGCTTGAATATTTGTTACTGAGATATCATGTGGACCATAAATAACTTGAAAATTTTCGAAATTCTGACTCTGTGTCCTAGCTAGATTACTTAGTAACGTGTATTTAGGAGATACAGACCTATCCCCCTTTAGATTTAAATACATAGTAAATAGTATTCTTTAAAGTAAATTTAAATTTTTACACGAAAACAAAAATAAATATCTTGAAATCACATATTACCTAAACGGGTTTGCGTACGTTACGTGCATGCGCGCGTCTGTGTGTGTGTGTGTGTAAAGATCTAAAATGCATACATGTAAATATTTAAACAGAATGTTTAAGCACGTACCTGGCGATGAAGGAAACATCGCGAGGAAACCTGCATCTCTGAGGGATAAAAAATATTTCAAACGCATGATGTAAAGTCCGTCAACACGCACTAAATAATAAATATTTGCTCTATAACCTGCTCAGAAAGAAGAGGGACCCTGGGCACAGCTGTGGGATGTATATAGGCTTTATCTTTCCTTTTTATTGTATTAATAATTAGTTGTCTTTTTAGTCGCAAACTTGTTGCAAATCATTTTTTTCTCTTATCATACAGTTACTCACGCTGTTTGTATGGCTTTCTTTTCTCATCGTATTTGTATGGCCTACAAATTTATGTACTAGGTCTGGAACTTTGTCCACATACAATTTATATATGTAAGACACCTCAGAAATAAAAGAAAAAATCATAGTGAGGAGAATGCCGTTACACACGTCCATTAAAGAATAAAAAACTATATTACGATTATGATACTATATTATGATAATAATACCATTTATTATAATATAATATAGAGCACTTACCAGTCAGAAAGCACGTCGCATTCTCCACACAACGGTAAACTGTAACAGAAAAGAGCTTATTAGCATAGCAATGGTAAAATGAATGCTTAATTAAGATAACTATGATTGATAATGAGACATTCCCTATAAATCATCAGACAGAATCGTATGACAATGCATCTTCATTTTGATTTTGAGTGCTTCTATAATTTCTGCGATTTTTCTCTCCGTTTTTAAATAATTTTTTCATTTTTATATTATTTTTAATATATTTTAGTATAAAAATGGAATTTTATCACGTTTAATTATAAAATACGTAAAATTAATAAAATAAATCATTACTTTTTCATTGTTCTTCTATTCTTTTTAATTTATTATGTTATTAAAGATGTTAAAATAAATGACTGAGCTTAGTGGTCCTGAAAAAACACTATCTAGTCTATTTCTTTTGAAAACGCCTAGTTTAGATGCAGAACGAATGTCGTATTATCAAAGGTGTGTCTTCCCTCGTGTGCGGTGTTGGGTTTAGTGATAACAATGCCAGTCCTCCCACGAAAAAGAGTCTAAATAGGATGCTGTTCAAACTAACTAGTTTTAACATCATTAATAAAATAAATTTTTGGAAAGTAACGTTTGATTCTATTAATTACTCTTTATTTTACGGGCTGATATTGAATCAAAATAATGTCGAAGGCTGGGATTCGAATGCGGATGTATATGGAATACGAACTAACCACAGATCACCGTTGAAATAAGTCCAGTAACAATCGACTTGTACTGCTTTCTCCGTGCTCTGCGGTCGGTGTTGATTACCTGGTACCTGGCTGGGTTACTTGGTATATTTTAATATTGTCATAAGGCACTATCTGTGTATCTATTTATGTTTTTCAATAACGAAATACCAAATTAAAAAGCTCGTGATCATTCAGAACGCACTCGGTGGTGAAAATTGAAGTGTGATAATGGCGTGATGAAACCTGCACAATAGAATCGAACAGAGTATTTTTTATTCAATAAATATTACAAGAATACTTATTGAAAGTAATTTATGCTCTTATATTCCTTATTGTATTAGGTATTTATATTCTATTCAAATGGTTTGGCTCGACCAGAAAGGCACCACGCGTGAAATAGCAGCTTAAATGCTGCCGTTTTTCGTATGGTGAGTGTTGAGAACCGGAGGCATTCCATATTAGACCTCACGTGTGACAACGCATCTGCGTTTTGATTAGTCTGTAATGCTAAAAACCTAGGACAGTTGTAGATGCCTGTGGGTCACATCGTCCATTTTATCAGGTAGACTGTATGCTCGTTTTTCACCCACCTTTTATTAAATAAAAAGACACATAACAAATAATCTCGAACTGATAACATGTAATTATTATTTATTTTCAAATTATTTGCTACACAAACATTAGTTTATGACCAGTGTTTATTTATCTCTAGGCTTAGACACATTTTGTAATCAACTAATCATATAGGGGTCACGCGGTCACATATTTAAATTTAATTATTAATGTAACACTTCCGTTATCAGTTACAAACGTAATTTTTTTTATATTACTATAAACAAAAGGAACTAGAGCTTAAAATCCATAATGGTTTGATGTAATAAGAAACCCTTTGTAGGTGAATGTGAAGGAATATGATGTGGATATCATGTCAAGAAAATCAACTTTTCATAAACAGTAAATTTCGACTCTAATGAACTAAAACAATAAAATTATTTCACATTTTCTACAGTCCCAAATTATCTTTGTTTTTCTTAAGATAATTTCGTCACTATATTTTTCTTCTTTATTAACTTGCTTTTACGGCTCTGGTTTCTAGACCTTCTGAGCCTATTCTTTCTTTGGGAATCTTCATTTTATGTTCTTTTACTTCACAATATGCTGATGCGTCACATTGCGAAGCCCTTGGGAGATTTTGACGACATCTCAACCTAGTGGACAGTTGATGACGACAGCCACTCAAGGTCATAAGGCGCCCAAGCGATCAAAATAACTTGAGGTATCGACATCAAAGCACTTGCTTCGTCGTTTCCTCTAATAGTTCACACGCGCGGACACTTAATTCACAAAATCGCATCACTTTTACGAATAAAAATCCACTTCAAACCATTATTCAAGCGACAAAACAGGAGCGATAATCCGTCTACGGCCAAGTTCCCGCCAAAACTCCTGTCAGTATATTTTTGTTAACCGCACCACAGAATAAATAATAGTACACAGCACAAATAATAAACATTATAAATATAATACATAGATAAAAAAATTATGGTAATTGACCTAAGAATAGGGAAGGAAACTAGCCCATGAAATACAGGTATTATATCCTACCTAGTTTAGGGGCTAATGACCACTGTAAATTTTGTCCATGTTGGGATATCTGTATAGATAATATATTATTATTATAATGACCGCACATAATAAGTTAGTTTAATTACATAAATAATAAAATAAAAATAAAATATTTTTATTCAATATAGATTACAAGTAATTCTTATTAGTATATAGTATTAGTAGTATATAGTATTAGTAGCTCGTATTAGAGAAGCGATTGAGCGGAACCAGGGCTCCAAAGTCTTTGCCAGAGATCTGTCTGCCAGTAAGAGCCAACTGTCAAAGCTGAAGACTGAGTGTGGCAGCATCGTTTCCGGGACACCTGAGATTCTGAGTGAGATTGAGAGGTTCTATGGGCAGCTGTACACATCATCGTTGGAGCCACACGCAAGTGTGAGTTACGATCCAAGAGCGGGTCTTATCCGACACTATTCCGATGATATCCCGGACGTCAGTCTGAGCGAGATTAGAATGGCTCTCCAGCACCTTAAAAACGGCAAGTCCCCGGGCAAGGATGGAATTACAGCGGAGCTTCTGAAAGCGGGTGGAAACCGGTACTTGAAGTCCTTCAGAGGCTTTTTAAATCCGTCCTCCGTGGTGGCACTACTCCGGAGGCGTGGAGCAGAAGTGCGGTGGTTTTGTTCTTCAAGAAAGGTGACAACGCCCTCTTGAAGAACTATCGAACTAGACCGATATCCCTTCTGAGCCGCGTCTACGTGCTGTTTTCGAGAGTCATTACGAATCGTCTCGCACGCAGACTCGACGAATTCCAGCCTCCCGAGCAAGCCGGTTTCCGAAAAGGCTTTAGTACCATAGACCACATACATACACATACCCTTCGGCAAATTGTACAGAAGTCCGAAGAGTACAATCTGCCACTTTGCCTGGCGTATGTGGACTATGAGAAAGCCTTTGATTCCGTCGAAATTTGGGCGGTGCTACAGTCCCTCCAGCGGTGCCAAGTTGACTGTCGGTATATCGAAGTGCTGAAGTGTTTGTACAGTAGGGCTACGATGGCTATCCGAGTACAGAACCAGAGCTCGAAACCTATCCAACTGCAGAGAGGTGTAAGACAGGGTGACGTTATATCCCCGAAACTCTTCACCGCTGCATTGAAAGACGTTTTCAAGCTACTGGACTGGAAAGGATACGGTATTAACATCAATGGCGAGTACATCACTCACCTTCGATTGACGATGATATAGTCCTTATGGCAGAATCGCTGGAGGACTTAAGCACTATGCTCAATGACCTCAATAGTGCCTACCAACGGATAGGTTTTAAGATGAACATGGACAAAACAAAGATCATGTTTAATGTCCATGTCACACCTATGCCGGTAGTTGTTGGGAGCACTAAGCTCGAAGTTGTTGACGAGTACATTTACCTGGGACAAATAGTCCGGCTAGGTAAGTCCAACTTCGACCGAGAGGTCAATCGACGGATTCAACTCGGCTGGGCAGCGTTCGGGAAATTACAACGCATCTTCCCGTCAGGTATACCTCAAAACCTGAAAACTAAGTTGTACAACCAGTGCGTGTTGCCAGTGATGACATATGGAACTGAGACGTGGTCCTTCACTGCTGGCCGTATGAGGACGCTCAAAGTCGCTCAGCGAGCTACGGACAGGGCTATGCTCGGAGTTTCTCTGCGTGATAAACTTAGAAATGAGGATATCGGCAGTAGAACCAGAGTGATAGACATAGCCCAACGGATTAGTAAGCTGAAGTGTAAGCTATAAGAAGAATAAGCTGAAGTATGTGGCCATAGCTCGAAGAACCGACAACCGTTGGGGAAAAAAGGTTCTCGAGTGGCAGCCTCGTACCGGTAGACGAAGTGTAGGGTTACCCCTCACTAGATGGAGTGTCGACCTGGTAAGACATGCAGGAAGTCGATGGATGCAGGTGGCTCAGGACCGCTTTGTGGCATACCTTGGGGGAGGCCTATGTTCTGCAGTGGACTTGTAAAGGGCTGTAATGATGATGATGATGATGATGATTAGTAGTACTACTAGTACTACTAATAATAATACTAATAGTACTACGTACCTATGCCTACAATCGTTAATTTAGTAGCGTCTCCAACGACGATTAAACTTAGTTGCTCGGACATTACATATTGCCACCATCACACGGGTAATATTAGCTTTGTATCATTTTAATTTTTAATGCGTTTTCTTTTTGCTATATATATATATATATATATATATATATATATATATATATATATATATATATATATATATATATATATATATATATATATCAGTATGCGTATATATATGTATATATATTATTGTATATATACAATAAGAAAACGCATTAAAAATTAAAATGATACAAATCTAATATTACCCGTGTGATGGTGGCGTAGTAGAATTCCATCGCATGGGTTTTGTCAGAGATGAGAAAGGGGAAACTGGAACAGGAGATGGACTCAAACAAAAACAAAAACTGCGCAAAAAATAAGGCAAATGTGTGACAAATGGGGAACTATGAGATAATCTATAAAGCGGGCTACACACGAGACGATATCGGTGGCGATCTAGGATGGAAAGAAATCGGGGCTTTTATCGAGGCAGACCCTACACACGGGCCTGCCGAGCAGTACGCGTTCGGACTAGGCATGTCGATTCACTCTTAAAAAAATCGATCTCTGAATCGATTTGAATCGAAGGTACTTGAATCGATTTTCGATTAAATCGAGGAATAAAAGATCGATTTTCGATTAATCGCGACATTTTCGTGAAATTTCAAGAATTTTCGATTTTTTTTCTTTAACTTCTAAGCTGTAATATTTTTTTAAATAAAATATTAGTAATCATATTGATTAACATTACTAATTTTCCTTTTAACCACTCCTGGTAAGCTTGAAACACTTGCGTTAGGAGTGGTTCGCACATACTCCACTCGATCCCTTTTTTTTACAAAGTGATTCCTCGTAACACTTTTATTTGACATTTTCGGCTAAAAACAACAACAATACTTTTACAAAAGTCAATCTAATAACTCACTATTTATCATATTGAAATGAATGCTACACGAACACAATACTGGTTATTTCCTTACTATAAACCTCTATAAACTTCAACGTACGGTATAATATTTTTTACAGTAGGTATTTAAAAAGTACTCTGTCTGTACTTACAGCTCACAGTATATACATATATTTTAGATAATACAAACAGGTTCGCACCTATAATATTATATTATATTATATTATAGTACAGGAGGTGAAATATAATATGAAAATATCGCTCGGTCGATCGAAAAAATATTTATAGTTTGGGATTTAATATATATTAAACCTCAGTGGAAACGGTTCTATTTAAAAGTACGGTGTGCGATATTAATTTATATCTCGAGATGTAATATTAAATTACATTATATCCCTTAGTGGAAAGTAGTCTTAAGAATTTTAGAAATGAAAATGAAATGACAACTTTTCGATATATTTGGATGCGTTCATAAACATTTATTTTATTCAAATATATATTGCTGTCAAATACGAACGGTTGTTTTTGCGTCCCCCAACAGCAAAAAATTAAAAAAACTGTGGTATCTTACCCCAGTCAGCTTGGGAATTTTAGCTAGTTCTTGAATCAAATGAATCAGTCCGATTCAATAGGTTTTTGGATCGATTCAGTGAATCGATGCGGTGCTTCGAATCGATCTAAAAAATCGATAATTTTACTCCAAAGAATCGATTTTTCGATTAATCGATTTTAGATCGACATGCCTAGTTCGGACTTGGAGCGGAACGTATATGCGGTAGAGTTCTTCAAAATGCCTCCGACTCTCTTAAAACACCAACGTGTTGGTTTGGAATTAGCCCTCTCGGTTAATTTATTCGAAAATAGAAAAAGAGGAGTAGCTGGGTGAAAAATGGGTCCAAAAGTGAAAAAAATTAAGCCACATAAACGTACTAAATGGTCTGTAATCCAAAGACTTCTACCTATGCTACTCGTATTTAGTTATTTCTTCTCTTTGTTCATTTCTGCTTTGGTCAAAATCGGGTTGTGTACTACACACAACAAACAAAGAAATAACAAAATCGGGTTATGTACTACACACAACAAACAAAGAAATAAAATACTTTTGTATAATAATATATATACTTTTTTAATGTAATCTTTATTTATGGATTAAAACTATCAAAAAATAAAATAGCTTATATCTTTTTTAAACATAAAGAAACCTTTAACTTCGGACATATTCCCTTCTATATAGCTTGTTTGTTGAGGTGGAGAAGGTGAACGAGTAGGAGTTAGTTGTTGATGAGAGAATGAAGGCATGTAAGAGATCTGAGTGCGGTCTTGTGTTAATAGCGTTGGAATAGGAGTTAGATGTTGAGGAGAGGCTTCATCCACTCGTTACTTACTTCATACAGCCTACTTTATGAACGGCAATAAAACAATTAATTTATTAGGCATTCTTGACTTCGCAAGGTCATAGGCTAGGTTGGATATGATTTGAATTTCGACAGATTTTAATTAACTTATTTATTCAATTTTTTTTCGTAAAATATCAGTTCCATAGGCTTCTACTCCGTTCACATGTTTAAAATGTAAAAATTTTGTTATGTAAAAAAGGTCATTCAGTATCATTGTTCCGTTAACGTCCTTCCGCGAGGCTAGTATATATACAGTAATCTATGGGCTGCCGCCAGCGACTGCCAAAAGAAATCGGGCCGATGCGGCTACACACACGCAGTACGGAGGGGGCGGGGCCCCGATCTAGGAAGCATCGGCTGCATTTTTGCTCCTGCAAGCCGATTAAGGAGGCGATATCGGCCACGACTTAGGATGGCCCTACATACGACACGATTTAGAGGCAATCTAGGAGGCATCCCCACTACTCCACCCTAGATCGCGTCCGATATCATGTCGTATGTAGCCCGCTTTAGGGAGGTCTATGATAAGCAGCGAACTTTTAATAGGCTGTATCTAATATTTAACTATTTAGAAAAATTGTATACAATGTGGCTATAAATAAAAATACTGGCCATAAATGGTTTTATAATTGAAAAAGTTTTCTTTTTTCTTTTTAAACAGCGTTTATTATGAACCACGCGAATAAAGATCTGTTTTTATTACCCTTGAATGCATTAGCATTACAGAGTAATTAAATTACTGTAATTTGGCTGGCAACGTGTAATTTACACACATAAAGTTACACTGCGTATCGATGTTACGGTTTTAATTTGCGATTTTAATGCAAATTTTAAGATTATTTCACTCATCTTGTTGCAGTATGTTCGAGAAAATATACGACGTTGAAGTGATTGCTTGTATGATTAAAAAAATTGGTCGATAATTACATAATTATCGACCAATTTTTTAATCAATTAAAAGTGCTAAATCACGCACTGGTTTTACGAATTTTATCGCTTTCAATTTTTATTATTTTAATTACTGGCGTTTCGGGTTCTTTGCGGTACCCATGCCATGGTCACGGGGGGAAACGTGAGGAACTAAATAAGTACAATTAAACGCGATTAAATCCATAAAACTAATTTAGGTTAGTTTTATGGATTTAATCGCGGATTTAAATTAGGTATTAAAGTTTTATTCAATGTGTAGTGTTCGCGTAAATATAAGAAATCATAAGTTTTTATTATTATTTAAATTACTGTTAAATAAAATCCGTAAGGTTCTAAATATCACACTACCTACTTAACAGAAGCGCTTCGTCGTTTGCCTTGACCGTGACGGTGCGTAAACGAAAGTGAATGTGATGCCGCGAGCGACGAGCTGTGGTGTGTTGATGTCCGAACAATTATTTATTGTCCAATTTATCTTCGTTTATGATAGGGTGTCAGTATGTTCGTAGATTTTGTAAATATTTAATGGAGTCCATCTTATTATGAAAATTAGCAAAAATATATTATTTAGATGTTTTAATTTTAACATTCAAAGTACATTATTTCATGTAATAATCATACATTATGTGTATATAGTATATGAAAAGAAATTTCTAAGAAGTATTAGATTTTGAAGCAAATGTGTATTTAATGTTATCCGTCGCTGGTATCATTTAAGGTATAAATTATATGTATTTAGGGTCGATGCGCTGGTAAACCGGCGGGGTCTAGATTTCGGCCTTGGGCACGAGGTGATGCAGTAAATTAAATTTAATAACGATTTTAATAAATATTATCATACGAAATGAAGTTTAATGCATTTGTAAACAGTTGAACTATATCTGGTAACATTAATTAATCAAGTAAACACAACACCCGATTTATAATAAATAGCTTAGTTCGACACCGGTACATAAGCTATCAAAACGAGTAAGATCGAGCAAAAAAAAATAGTGGCGCACGTTCCATTCAAAAGTAAGTTTCGTGCTGTATTAAATACAGTTACTTAATATTGTGCTTACATTGGACTGTATAAATAACTTAATATAATTATTTGACATTGATTATTATAACACTTTATTTGTAGAGTCAATAAATTAAGCGGCCGAAAAGTGACACATAAAATTGTCCTATTATTTGGTTGGCGGCCGAAAAGTAGCCTGAATTTAGCCTAAATACTTTGCCTCTTTCATTTATTTGGTTACGTACTATAATTCATCTTTATTACTTATATTGTATTGTACCGTGCATAGACCCTAACTTTCAGTGTTCGGCCACAAAGTACTGCAATTTGAACAGTAAGTGATGAAACAAAAAATACCCATTTCGTTCGTGGCCGAAAACTGGATTGACTTTAAAATAATTATTTAGTTTTCGGCCAATTTAAAATTTTATGAAAGAATAAGGCGACAGAAAATAGAATGCCGTTTTAGTTTACGTTTACGGCTATTTCATGAAATATTTCATTCACATTGCGTTTTAGGAAGAAGATTCAATAAGAATTTTTTTTCTTCAGATGGCTCTCCAAAGAAATATAATAAGTAAATGGCTTCCGAAAATGCGGACTTTAGCAAACAGATCTTAATGCAGTGGATTACTCAAAATGAGTCCAGAAAACCCTGGAAAGACTAATCAGTGATAATTGAGAGAAAGAATAAATATTTCTATAGAAATAACTAACGCAGACCTAGTTTCCACGAGAAAAATTTAGAAACATTTTAAATCAACTTTGGCAGAAAAAAAACATAAAAGTTGCTACTATAGTGAATGAGATAAGGAAATTGAAACAAAGTCTTCTCATGTCAATATTGTTCCACACAGATAGACCAACGAAGACTCAATTCTCCAATTAAACAATATAAGACCGCTAAGTCCATTTAAGTCTCCAGAAAACCTGTGCAACACAGACCAAGATAAACGTATTCTAACTTACGATGTTCTGGTAACTATTTATTCATCTACCGATGCATCAGATTCGTTGATCGATTACAAAATTTCAACATTGCATTTGTCAGGAAGTTGGTTGCTTAGTATCGTTATATGATGTTCTTGTAATCCAAACTCAAATAAGCCTACCAACGACAACAGGACTGACAGTGCCTGAAATGACCACGATGATCGCACTACAAACACCGGCGATAACAAACAAGATCTCTGAAACTTTACAAAATGTGTGGGTTGATATTCCAACAAAACAGACTAGTGAAACATTGGTTTCAGTACTATTAAATAAAGAATATAGAGATGCAATAGAAAAAAAAACATTTAATTAAACCGTAACCCGTAAAAAAATTAACTGTTAACAGTACACGTGCACCTTCTTCTGCAGCGATTTCATCTGTGGTGTGGCGAAAATCTTTTGAAGATAAAGAGAAAGTTAAAATAGAGAAGTGAGAACTAAGAAATTTTGAAAAAGAAAAATTAAAGACTGCTAAGGTTCAAATCCGAAAAATCGCTAAATCCAAGAAATCTATGAAGGAGAAAAGGTTACCTTTTTCTAAATTTCGCCTTGTGTCATAATATTTTAATAAACAATACAGAAGAAGATCTGAAAAAAATATCGGACGTCACTTTTGCACCAAATGGATTTGAGTTGTACTGATGGTTAGAGATGGTAACAGATTTTGTTGACCTAAAATATGAGGAAGTAAAAAATACTCCTATATGAGAAGATTTGATTGCTATATTTAAAAGATTTTATTATTAGATTATGATTCAAAGAAAAATGATTAATCATGATTATTATTTTATATCAAAACCACCCCCAGAAAGAAAAAATAACGTTACGGTTAAAAAATGCAAGCACCAATTGAAGAAACTAAATGCACCGATTTTCTAAACCGTTTTGCCATTCTCTGATTTTATAAAAACACTTTTAAGTTTGTATGATCTCTTCCAATACAGTGGCCGAAAACTAAAATTCTTGTAGGCCGAAATCTAAATTTTGGGGCCGAAAACTAGCGTTTTGCATATTTTCACGTCAAAAATTATTATAAAAAATAGATTGCTTGTGTAGCATCAATGAGTTATAAAAATGAAAACTACATTATATAAGCTACAAATTAACATTAACAGCACTAGGTAACCATAATGGCAATTATTTTTTGTTGTACCTCAAAGTTGACAACTCCACTAAAAAGCCGAAAACCAGCGCAACGACCCTACTTATATTACCATTTTCTATAGAAAAGTTCGAGTTTAAGGTACAGTAATTTTCATAGACTTCTCTCTACATCATTATTAATATTTTCTAATCTAACCGTAATAAATTTCACGACGACGAAGTCGTTGGGAACAGCTAGTTTTAAATACATATTGTCAGGCATGTTTTCTTTACCACCGCGTACATAATAAACCAGCACTTATAATAATTCATTTTTTTTATAGGACAGGGTGACAATCGAGCACGCAGTCCACCTGATCCTCGATTACAAATCAAAATGCAGATACGTTGTCACCCGTGAGGACTAAGATGGAATGCCTAGTTTCCAGTAAAAAGGGTCTCCGGTTCTCTACACTCACCATACGAAACACAGCAGAATTATGCTACTATTTCGCGCTGGTATTCTGTGAGAGCGTGGTCCTTCCCCGGTCGAGCCGACCAATTCGTGCTACAACTATACTACTAATATAACTGCAGCATGACTCTACCACGTATAAACCTATTTTAGATAATCCGTCACCGGGGATCAAACTCTAGACTCTACATATTACAGTCTTGCTTTACACTGCTCTTAGGGTTGCATGGTTTTTATTATCTGCGTTTCTGTGTGACACGGAAAATCAAACAGAAACGCAGATAATAGAAACATTTTAAAATTTATGCTCCTCATTATGAAGATCCTAAATTTAAAAATGTTTACCAGTATTTAATAATTTATTTAACTCTTCAGAATTTCTACAGCGAGGATCGAGGTCTACATAAGTTTGAGACATTTTTAAATTTATGCTCTTCTTAGTGAAGAATCTAATCATTACGTCAGCCTTTAATGACGAGAACATGTTGTAAACTGTAAACACATGTGCTTAGTACCTATAAACAAAAAGACTCTTCTATGTCTTTACCTAACGGGGCTGATTGAAGTCGCCCAGAAACATAGAAATTAGAAACATTTTTAAGTTTATGTTCTTTATAGAGAAGGATCTAATCATTACTTCAGACTTTAGTAACTATAACGTGTTAACTGCAAACACATGTGCCTAGTACTTATAAACACGCAGACCCCAGCGTGTCTTCACCTAACGGAACTGATTGAAGTCACACAGAAACAAAGATAATATATATTTTTTTAAATTTATGCTTATAGTAAAGAATGTAAATATTACGTCAGCCAGTAACTGGTGCTTAGTGCTCATAAGCACGCAGACTCTCGCGTGTCTTCATCTAACGGGGCTGATTGCTGAGCCATTACTCAAGGTACTCCATAAATGGTTTGTTCAAAAACAGACAGGAGATCGCTATGTTTAGGTGCGCTTAAAGTATGTGCCAACAGCTGTGCTTAAATATTGACATATGGAGATCGTATTACCAACGGTTGTGTGTCTTTCCTAGTGTAATGGTGTAGGGCACAGAACACTTAATATTTAGGTGTTCTGTGGTGTAGGGTGTATTGGTGCAGGGATTAGTGCTAGTTCCGCAAACTAGGTAAGACGTTTAAGGCGACACCGTGAAAAAATGCACCTCCTTTCATCGAATAGTATAGGACTATGACACTACTAATGAAAGTGGAGTTTTGATATAGGTAAATTCATCTTGAATTTGCTTGTTCACAAACACGATTGTATAATTTTGACTCGATCATAATTATTTGCAAAAACACCTCTAAAAATCACTACAGTTGAAATTACAACGAAATTACTTAATCTATATGCTTGGGAATCACTCATATATATTCATAACATCAATGTCCATAATTTACTTGTTCATTATTTTGATTACTTAAATCAATAACTTTAAAAAAATATTTTAAGATTCTGATAATTTCTAAGCGCTTTTAATCGTCGCAGACGCTACGCAATTTTAGACCCTATGACGGCGTTTTTACAAGTTTTTATAGAAATTATGTATCTACTCGGATCAGTACGGCGATAGCCTTTTCGATGTGTCTTAAATAAAACTAGTTTTTATGGATCTTATCGCGTATATTAACTTTTTTATACCCGACATTTCGAGCACTTTACAGCTTACACTTTACAGGAATTTTTACACTTTACAGGATCGCCCCGTCACTACATCAGATTTGATAGACCACAAACCCTCGCTAAAGAATACCGATTCCTTCCAAGGATGATTCGCGAGGCTATTGTAATCAAAAAACATCCTAATTTCAATAGAGAAGATGGCTGGGTGTTACCATCTGCTTGGGATCCTATAATTAATAAAATTAAATCCCAACCCAAGCATACAACTGCAAGATTTCGGGATACTATAAGTTCATACACATACATATGTGTAGCTCGGAATAAAAATTAATACTTTTAATCTATGGTAACCGCGGTTAAGTATGACATCTGGACGTTGAACATCTCAGGATTTTAGCTAAGTTTGTTTTAAATATCGGATAGTGGATATTCTTAATTTTTACACCGCCACTACACTGTTAATATGTATCTGAATATCGGACTATGTTGGAGTTATTAATAAATTTTATATTTACACTGTAAAATTCCGAAATAAATTCGGAGTGAAATTCATTACGCTATCTACTAGAAAGGGCCAACAAGTATATCATTATCGGTCGCCTTTATCGTTCGTATTCCTAAACAACTGTCTATAGATAATTATTCATGGAAACGGAATTAAACACGTAATGTCCATGTTGCGTTGACTGTGGGCAGTGCCCGAAGTTCGCCGTAACGGGCATAGTTAATGGATTAGTTTCACTTTCATCTCATTGTAGATGCTACACGCCTTGATAGAAGTCACGAAGGGTTTCAAATTTCAATCAAAATTGCTAATTAAATTAAATAACACATTAACCTTTTGGTGAGAGAAAAAGTAAGCAAGCGTTTAAAGTATTTAAGTTATTTAAATTTGAATATGTATTTAAATGGAATATAAGAAACGTTTAACTTCTTACGTAAACTTGGCTATTAAAAGGGTTACGTCGTTCGATAATCTTTTTTAACCGAATGCCAAAATCAAGAAGGTGGGTAATACTTTCGAGATTATGTATGTCTATATGTATGTACTTATATGTCTATTACTTTGGCACGCTCTGTAGCCTAAACTGATAGAGGGATTTTTAACATATGAGGTGTCGTAAGGTTCGTCTTAATTGCGGGAATGACATAGGCTATACAATATTTATATATCTATATTATGTTTATATATTACATATGCATATACAAAAAGGGCGGGAAATGTTTTTGTTCAGTAATTTTTAACGCAGTTGGGATTTTAGACTTGTTATAGACGTACAAACCAACGAGACAGTCCTGTTAATGGAATGTGGTTACTGAACACCACGAATTCCTACAACCAATTTCAAACGAAAAAGGCTTCAGATGCTGTGTCACTTCTGTGGACTAACTTTTCTAGCTGCTAGGACTTCTCTTCTGCCAAGGAGTCCGTTTGGGTAGGTACCAACTTCTTGTCTATTTTTAAAGCCAAATAGCAGTACTTGCAGCGCTGTGTTTCGGTCTGAAGCTTAAAGAGAGCTAGTATAATCACACGCAGGCATTAAATCTTGATACTCAGGGGTGACAACGTGTCTCTGGTGAAGTTGGCTGTCATCTTACTACTTACAATCAGTTATGATGTAAGTTTGTTATTACTATAATTAAAAAAAAACTCAAGTCTGAGTGTAGAGCGTTAGAAGAGGCTTCTTCTTTTTTTTTCAGACCCGCAAACGTCTGGACAAGGACCTTTCCCGTTGTAGGAGGTACTTGACAGATGTTGACTACATCGCAATCGCACCCAGTTTCGCATTTTTGGCGCTACTACCCGTCACCGGTATGGGTACTTAGTTTGTGTCGTGACAGTAAGAGAATATCCACCACCATATTCATCTCGTGGGAGTCGTAAGAGGCGACAGAGGGAAAGAAGTCAGGAGGTGGGCAGCAGCGTCTTCCTAATAACAATAAAAAATAAAAAACTGCGGTTGCCAACCCGCCTGCCAAGCGTGGCAACTATGGCAAATATACATCCTATGAGGCAATCTATGGGGGAAGCCCATGTTCAGCAGTGGACTTAGTGGGCGGTAGCGGTAAAGATAAACAAGATCTTGGCAGGTGGAGTGTCGACTGCAGAACCAGACGTTTCACACATTTAAGGCTGATACCTGTCGCCTCGTGCTACAACCGTAATATACCCGCAACGTGACTCTACCACGTGTAAGAACATCGACATAAGTAAGACGATTATACCGAAATCTATCGCTAGTTATAAGATAATATACATAAAGTTTATTGATATCAATTATAATACGTCTCCCCATAGGCTCCCCTTGCGTAACCATAAGGTCGTTCACACAATGTTGAGTGAAAATCAGTGAAAGCATGTACCGTCAGATAAACTTCGGTTTTATTGAGAAACTAACCACTGTGCACACAGTAAACAAATGCATTTGGCGCGGAACTTGCTTTTATGTCGAGTGTAACCACACGTTTAAGTTCACGTGGATAACTTCGAAATCTTTTAGAAGACTCGTAAATATTTTTCCATAATCATAACAGTCTAATGGGCAGCATTAGCATTGAATTGTGGCGCTGATGAACGCGGGTTCTAAATTCGAATCCCGCAAGGAACAAGAGTTTGTATGGCCTGCAGATAATTGTTCCGCGTCTGGATGTTTGTCCTTGTGAAAATCATAAACTGCCTCCACAATACGGGAGAAAATTCATGTGTGAGGGTAACGTTTAAAAAAATTAGATTGTATTTGAAACGATATCCCTGAAAATATTTCAAAATATAATTTCCTCGTTTTCTGCACTTAGTAAAGAATGTGCGTACATTCTGTAGCGTGCGTGTTTGATTACGCGTGACCGGTACGCACGAGACGCCGCTAGATGGCGCAACTAGCTTTGCTCCAGTGGTTAGCTATTAGACGTCTATAATAGGAGAAAATGTATACTAATTAAAACAACAGCAATCTAACCTTGAAGATTCCACTGCAATTTTGCTGTGCTTTGATTGGAATTGATATTCATTGCAAATATATTGAAATAATGAGAATTAACAATAGTGCTGGCAGGGGTTACTAAAAGGTAAAATGGTGAAAAGGGTATGAGAAGAAGATTATCGTGTGTGCTACTTATATCAATTAAGTTTTTTTTTTCATAGAATAATAGTGACAGACTAAATATAAATACGACAAACTAAGAATAAACTAATATTAAACTACATTTTGTGAAATGTTTTATTTTTAGTCTTTAGATAGACATCGGCATATATTCTCGATTAAGAATGAAATAGCAGATGCGTTGTCACCCTGAGGACTGAATGCCTTGTTCCCAGTAAAAAAATCTCCGGTTCTCTACACTCACCATACGAACACAGGAGCATTGAGTTGCTATTTTACGATGGTATTCTGCGAGAGCGTTGTTCTTTCCTGGTCGAGCCGACCCGTGCTACAACCACAATAATAAATACTTAAATAAATATTTAATTCTCAAAAATAAATTACAGAAGTTTATGAAGTTTCTGACATTAAACTGCAACTAGTCTGTATATTACGAATCTGCGGCCTCTTCCAGAGTTAATAGTACAGGTAACCGTAATATAGCTGCAGCATGGCACTGCTGCATATAAAAACTATTTACCTATTTAATTATTTTCCACGTATAAAATATTTTAACTGTGAATACTATACTGTGTTTACTGTTTTGTAACCCAATTAATCCCGAAACATATTTATAAATGATTCTATTACATAATTATGATGGTAGTATCTCCTAAATTACCACCTAGGCTAGGTTTCGTTATTGTAACAAATAAAGTTTTACATTTACATGAGTAACGACAATAAAAAAAAATATTAGCATTGCTGTCCTCCACCGTATCTCCAAAAGTATAATTGAGAAAAATCTGATACAAATCATGATAATAAATCTACAAACATAGCCGCGGGTTGTTCCAGACTGTTAAAAAAGCAACAAAATATGCCGCATAATCATGTCTTAAGTTATGCAGTTGGTATCTCCTAACTAATGGGGCCTAGAAAAATATTACTTTTAAAAAAGTAATTTTAAATAACTATTATTGGCAACAATCATCGCTACGCAATTGTCGGAGAAATCGTAATGATATCTTCAGAGAGACTCCACTCAAAATATTAATAACTAAGTTGGCGTGAAATTGAAAAAAAGTCGTTGGTCGGACATAACTTCCGTTGGGCGTTGTTCCACGAAAAAGCGAAAGTGAGAAAATTATAGCGTGAAGTGGAATTTCAGAAAACATTTTTTTTTTATAAAAGCAAAATGACAAACAAGCTTACAACCCTGTTTTAAGGCTTATACAGTCCACGACCACCTACAACCAGCAGTATGCGCGGTAGAGCTGGAGCCACAGAGTAAAGAGTAAGGACTGTTTTAGTCACGTGGTGGAGCCACGCTGCAACTGTATTATGGTTGTGGCACGAATGGGTCGGTTCGACCGGGGAGGGACTACACTCAATACCAGTGTAAAATAGCAGCTTAATGTGTTTCGTATGATGAGTGTAGAGAACTGGAGACCCATTTCACCGGAAACGAGGCATTCCATCTGTGGGCTACACAGGGGTGACAACGCATCTGCATTTTGATTCTTAATTGAGGATAAATGTAGATGTCTATCGGTCACATATTATGTCCTAGCTCAAATGCGTTAACCATCTCGCTGTAAATATAACAGAACGCGAGTAACCTGGTTTCGATCCCCGCCGGCACCAATACAAATGTTAGTTGCAATTTTAAGTGCTGATTAGCCACGTGCTCGGCGGTGAAGGAAAACGTCGTGAATGCATGTCTGAGGAATAAGAAAAAAATATTTCGAAGACATGTGAAGTTCTCCAACAGGCATTGGGGCAGCGCGGTGGACACTTCTTTGCCCTAAAACTCTCTCGTAAATGAGGGGAGGCCTGTGCCCAGCCTTCGATCAACAATACCAAAGTGCCCAGCAATGGGACGTATATAGGCTGTAACTTTACTTTTTATGGGTCACAGCATCCTATTACTATAAGATACACTGTGCTCGTTTGTTACGCTCATTCTATATAAAACCGCTAATGGCCCTTATGGTTAGAGTCTTTTACAGACTCTGGACTGGACTCTATATATATATATATATATATATATATATATATATATATATATATATATATATATATATATATATATATATATATATATATATATATACATAGGTAATAAGCGGACTCCTAGACATAAAATAAGTCTTTGTCCCACCACTTAGTATTTGACTAGTAAATCAACTATTAGATTGAAATCGAACGAATGCATGCACACGAGATGGCAGGGCAGCTTTGGCCTAGGAATCCGTCCGATTTGGCACCACAAATTGGCTATTTTCGCCGCCTAGTGAGTCTTCATTCACTTCTAATACTAGGCACTAGCCTCCTCTAATTGCTGACTGGGTTTTAAGGCAACGAAACGTTCGCCGCGTTGCTCCAATGCGTGTTGCCGAAATTCACATGTGTTCGATTTTTTCTTCTAAGTTATATACCTAAGTTTATAATAAAAAAAAAGAATGTGGTAAATCAGCACTTGCAATTAAAATTTTAATTGGTGCCGGCAGGAATCAAACCCGGGTGGCGCGCGTTCTTTAATAATAAGGTACGTGACGGTAATATGATCACCTTAAATTTTCCGCCCTATAAAACCAAAACTAGGAGGAGGACAGTGACAAAAACACAAAGTCGTAAACTATAACTAATATATTAAGAAAACACAGCAAATTAGCTTTGCCAATAATTAGGAAAACTTCGAAAAATCTACTTAAAAAAACTTACTACACTACACCATACTAAATCAGACTAAAATATATACTATAATATTAACTGTCAAAATGGCGTCGATATAGCAGTGACCTTTTGACCCTTTATTATTTGATTGACAGATGAAGAGCTATCATATCACAGAGCCTTCTATGTACACAAGGCTGTACTTTTTGAGTAATAAGAAAGTGACCATATTAACCGGATGACCATATTACACTCACATAGTATAAGTATCGGTCCGAGTAAGTAAATAAACGAGAAATAAGCTTTGCGATAATATTATACATAACAATTTATCTTGTATATATAATGGTCGGGAATTTCATGCTCAATGAATTGTGAAGTTTGCTTTTACAACAAATTACAGACCAATAATACGAAGTTATGTAAAATTCTATCAACATAAATGCATATTTTGAAAACGACTTTCTAAAAAAAATAACTAATTAGTAACAAAACTATTACAACACACACATTGAGAAATTTATGTTATTTTAATTAAAGGTTAGAATGCAAGCCATTTGCTCGCTATGCGGGGATAATTAATTAATTAACGTGACGTGATCTGTGACACTTTAAAAAGGAAAAGGAAGTCTAGTGATGTACAAGTTTTACAATATCGATACATTTTATATTAAAGATTATACATATGTATAAAGTTTTAATGAAAACTGACGTTATAAAGTATTTCTTTTGGAAGCATATAGTGGATGTTGTGGCCTATAAACATCTACATCTACATCTATCATCGATAAAGAATTAAAATTCAGATGCGTTATCACCCCTGAGGACTAAAATGGAATGCCTCGTTACCAGTTAGGATCTCAGATTCTCTGCACATACACACAGCAGCATTACTCTGCCATACCCCGCTGTTATTCTATGAGAGTATGGTCCTACCCCGGCCGGTCCGCCCGAAGACAGAACTTAAGACATGTGTTAGGAAAGAGAGATTTCTCGCCGGGTAACGGCGGAAGATCTCCTTTTTTCCTTCTCAGTAAACCGGCACCCGACCGGTAAGCCGGCACCGCTCCGTGTGATAGTAGTCCGAAATATATACCGGAACAGTTCGGAAACTTTGATAGTGAGATTTAAATAAGTAACGTTTTTTCGTGTTTTGTACCTACTTAGTTTTGAAGTATTATTATGAAAAACACATATTTTAATTTTATAGTCATCAAAATTGATATACTTAGTAATCAATATTGTTTTTGTATTAAGTATTTAGTTTTCTTTAATTTTAAATTTTCAATTCAGCGGTGTACTACTACAAATAATACATCGATTACCTCTAGTACGCTACGTACAGCCAGCATGACACTCACAGATTAAAACAAGGTCACTCGGTCGTGACAAAAATCGTTTCGGCACGCGTCTTAGAATTCTATTAAGCATCGATTACGTTTCAATGGACAGTTGCAAAACTTGTGTTTATCAGCGCGTGGGTGACGATACAATCGTTATGTTCAAGTTTCTCCAACAATAGTTGTATTAATGGTTTTACATTGAATAATTGTAGATGCGTCTACTGACAGAAATATTACGTAATAACAATGCTGTTTTTTTTTGGTAATGAACTCGTTCGATTGTACTTTTGCCAGTATGAAGTAATAATAAAACATCTTTTATAGGTTGTACACTTCTTCATAAATTGTTGATGCGTCACTTAGCGAAGTTTTTGGGAGATATTGACAACAGCTTGAGCCAGCAGACAGTTGATGGCGATAGCATCTCAAGCACACACGTTATCTTGTGGTTTAAATCACAATCAGAGCACTTGTTTCACCGTTTAACCAAAAGTTCATATGCGCAGACATTCAATACACAAATCTCACCACTTTTACATATTAAAATCCAGTTCAAATCATGATTCGCGCCAAACTCCCATAATAATGTTGTGTATAACAAAAAATAATACGTTATGCGTTAGTTCCTGAATCTCTTAATGAGATATCACAGTCGTAATTAATTGTATAAATTTTATAAGTGGACATATTTTTAATTAAAAACAGTAAGTTTAATTATTTTACAGTACCTACCCTAATTACTGTGAAAGTGTAAAACGGCGAAATTAACTTTTAAGATAGAAAGAAATTACTTTGTTAAGATCTATCAGCTAAAATAATTGTTCAATACAAAATTAATCAGTCAATCAGTTCTTCTAAATACAGTACTTAACGATGTTCCCCATAGTGCATTTCGGTCACGGCTGCCAGTCTCGACGGAGACTCGAAATTTGTGCATGACAGCATTATAGTGCACGAGTGTTTGTTCACGCACAGGTGCACTCTCTATTCCCTCACAGCGTAATTTGATGAGACGACAAACCGAGACGACCGGAGCGAGTTTAGAAGCAGGACTGTCGGCTTTACGTACTTTCCTATGCACGGGGTTGAAACATCGCTAACTTTCTGACTCCGAGCTGCTATTGAGAATTACTTGATAGAAGAACTCCAAAATAGACCAAAGAGGCAGTTGTTAAATGTATTTGTAAAGTAACAGATCAAATAAAGGTGGGACCGTTCTCTCACTACGAAGAAGATAAGATTGTCTTAAAATAACGTCTAATTATATTCATCATCGTCGAACATCATCAATTCGCCTTTGCTCTTAGTCGCCTGTAGAAGAGGTTGGCATATGGATAAGAAGTTGATATATCCCGCCTGTACTCTAGAATATATAAGTTATACGTAGGTATACAGTAAGGAAATGGTTTACCGCGGTCACCGCCCGTTCACTCGCGCTGGTGAAATTGTTTCAGATAAAACGCGAGGATTATGTCACGTCGTGTCGTACCGCGTAATCATAACTGTTATCATCAGATGACAGAACACGCTCCTCAGAATAGATAAGTTCGTGTATAATAGATTGATTGATATTTGTGTTATTAACCCTAATTAATTTTAGGTACATCACCATCATTACAGCCCTTCACAAGTCCACTGCTGAACATAGGCCTCCCCCAAGCAATGCCACAAAGCTGTCCTGAGCTGTCCTGAGCCACCTGCATCCATCGACTTCCTGCATGTCTCACCAGGTCGTCACTCCATCTAATGGGGGTTCGCCCTACACTACGCCTACCGGTACGAGGCCGCCACTCGAAAACCTTTCTTCCCCATCGGTTATCGGTTCTTCGAGCCACATGGCCGGCCCATTGCCACTTCAATTTTAGGTACAGTAAAAGTAAATAGAATCTGTTCGACTGAAAAAACCATAACAAAAAATCTGTATCTAAAATTAAAAAAAAACTATGAGTGACATTGATATCAATAACGACTAATAAAATATTTTAGCTGTATTATTGTTAAATTGTTGTTTTCCTTTCGTTTTATAAAATACAATAAGTAACTTTATATTGGCACATGCTATGCTAACCTGTAAATAGTGAGGCATTTATTTGGTATTTATTATTATTGATGTATTTGATTAATTTTAGTGTATCATTACAAATAATTAGAAATAAATAAATAAATAATCACATTTGATGGCCCTAGTTCTACTTTAATACTATATTACTGTCGCAGCACGAGTAGGTCGGCTTGACTGGGGATAAACTATGCTCTCAAGAACTACCAGCGTCAAAATAGCAGCTTAATGGTGCCGTGTTTCGTGTGGTTAGTACTTAGTATAGTGAGACATCATAGTCCTCTGGGGTGACAATGTATCTGAATTTTGATTCTTAATCGACGATAGATGTATAAAGGCCACCTACCATTTACTTACCATCAGGTGGAATGTGTAGTTGTTTGTTACATTTATACTTTAGAAAATCTTTAAACCTTTTTTCAGCTATATGAAAGGATTTCAACTATAACTAAAAAAGTAGCAGCGTATATACATCCCACCTGGTCACAGGCTCATCTCTGAGAGGGTTTTAGGGCAAGGAATTGTACGCCGCGCTGCCCCAATGCGTGTTGGCGAACTTCACATGTCTTCGAAATATTTTTTTTCTTATTTCTCAGACACACAGGTTTCCTCACAATGTTTTCCTTCACCGCCGAGAACGTGGTAAATCCACACTTAAAATTGTAATTTACAATTTCATTGGTGCCGGCGGGGATCGAACCCGGATTGCTGTGAAATTTACAGCGAGCACTAACCTTGTGAGCTTCCACAGCACCTAACTATAACTGTTATAAAATATTGAAAGATTTGAAAGAGGTGGCAGCTCTATAGGATTTCAACCAATTTTTTAGTTTGTTCCTTTTGTAGATGTGCTACATATGTGTGTCTGTTGTATATGTGTGTTCTCGTTTGTCACCCTTATTATTAATAAATTATATTATAAAAATATCAACAAGAAGGGAAACCCTACTATGTTAGATTATATATCTGTTTTTATTTATGTACACACCAATAACGTAAAGAACACATTACGGTAACGAGTTTGTACAAGGATACTAATTTATGTGTTTGTAATTTATGTATTTGTTATTTCATAAGTATAGAATATTTTTAAATAGGAATATAACTAAAACGAACACCTTCATCATCATCATCATTACAGCCTTTCACAAGTCCACTGCTGAACATAGGCCTCCCCCAAGTAATGCCACAAAGCACGGTCCTGAGCCACCTGCATCCATCGACTTCCTGCATGTCTAACGAACACCTAATAGGGTTTATATATATAAACGGTAGTATTTGAGAATAAGAATAAGTTGTTACAGTAATGTTGATGCAATTTATAATAAAATAATCAATAAAATTTGCCGAATTAGGAATAAAAGTCAAACTCAAATGAATGTTTTTGTAGAAAATTGGCCTTTACATAGCATCTTTTAAAAGTTAATAAACATACGACATCGTTTCAACATCAAACAATTATAATAGTAAACGTTTTAAAACATTAAGGAGGAGTGCTACCACGCCTGGGCTCGCCCATCGACGACTCGGGATACAAATACCAGCACCCTTAAAAAGAAGTACAATTCTGCCTCCAGGTCCTTCAAAAATGTCATTGTCAAGGCAAAGTCAGAGCACATTGACAGAATTGGCGAGAAACTAGTTAGGTAGTAGGTTATTTTCCTTCGGGAACACGTGCCTTCTGGTCTCTCGCCAAGGCTGTCCAAGGGAATTTCTGTCAGCCATCTCTCCCATCTATGCACATTGAGGACGACTCACTGGCCCATTCCGAAAAGGACAAAGCCGATCTGCTGGGCTCTCTCTTTGCGTCCAACTCCACTCTTGATGACGGGGGAACACACCGTCGACCATCCCGCGGAGTGAGTGCTCCATGCAGGATGGATCCTGTTTACCCAACACACATCAACAAGTCAAGCGGGTCGGATGGCGTCCCTCCTATTGTGCTAAAGACGTGTGCTCCGGAGTTGGCACCGGTTTTAACGCGTCTTTTCCGGTACTCCTACTCCTTCGGCATAGTCCCGAAATCATAGAAGACAGCCCTCGTGCACCCGATCCCCAAGAAAGTTAACCGCTCTGATCCGTCAAACTCTAGGCCTATAGTTATCACCTGCTTGTTCTCTAAAATAGTGGAATCCATTGTTAACAGCCAGCTCATGCGGCACCTTAAATATCACCAGCTGATTAGTGATCGCCAGTACAGTTTCGTCGCGGTCGCTCGCCTGGTTATCTTCTGGGTTACCTTACTCATAAATGGGCGGAGGCAGTAGAGTCCAAGAGGGAGGCGTTGGCTGTTAGTTTGGACATACCGAAGGTCTTCGATCGCGTTTGGCACAAAGCGCTTCTTACGAAGCTTCCTTCCTATGGGCTTCCCGAGAAATTGTGAAATTGGATCACGAGTTTTCTTGCTGATCGGAGCATCGAGGTCGTATTAGACGGTGCATGCTCCGATTACAAGCCCATTAAGGCTCGTGTTTCACAAGGCTGCGTGCTGTCACGGTGATTCTTTAAATATTTAGCCGTGCAAATATTTCTCGGGAAAACGTTGCAGAGTACCGGGACAAACTTGAGTCTGAAGTTGAAACTTTGTTGGATATAGTCTCTGACTGGGGGTGACTAAATCTAGTCCAGTTTAATCCCCAGAAGACACAAGTTTGCATGTTTACCGCTAAAAAACCCTCTTAGTCATATCGCCTCAGTTTCAAGGCACTCATCTTGCCTCTCAGCCAGTATTGGAATCCTCGGCGTCAATATATTGAGTGACGTGCAGTTTCGTGGTCGCTCGGAAGAGAAGGCCAAATTGGCCTCTAAAAAGCTTGGCGTGCTCAGCAGAGCGGGACTGTATTTCATGCCGGCACACCGCCTGCAACTTTACAAGGCGCAGATTCGACCGCACTTGGAATACTGTTCCCATCTCTAGGCCGAGGCTCCCCAGTGCTAGCCCCTTCCATTTGATCGCATCCAGCGCAGCGCTGTTTGAATCGTCGGCGACAGAGCTCTTTCCGATCGACTTGACTCACTGGCACTGCGAAGAGATATTGCATCTCTTCGCGTACTTTATTGCATCTACCACGGGGAGTGCTCTGAGGAATTGTTCCGACCAATTCCAGCCGCACAATTTCGTCATCGCACATCGCGAGAACACTCGCGATACCATCCATACCATCTGGATGACAGGCGGTCCACCACCGTGCGATTTAAAATAAGTTTTCTTACTTGCACAACTTCCTTGTAGTATTGACTACCACCAAAGATTTTTCCGGACCGATACGACTTAGGTACCTTCGAGAAAAGAGCCCACTCTTTTTTAAAAAGCCGGTAACGCATCTGCGATTCCCCTGGTGTTGCAGTTGTTCATGGGTGGCGGTAATCATTTCGACCTGGTAGAGCCACGCAGCAGCTATATTATGGTTGTAGCATGAATGAGTCGGCTCGACTTGCGAAGGACCACGCTCTCACAGAATACCAGCGTAACATAGCAGCTTAACGCTGCTGTGTTTCGTACGGTGAGTGTAGAGAACCGGAGACCCGTTTTACTGGAATCGAGGCATTCCATCTTAGCTCTCAAGGGTGATAACGAATTTGCATTTTGATTCTTAATCGAGGTTAAATGTAGATGTCTATGGGCCATAAATATCAATATCGACTTTTCTTAAGAATTGAATATTGTACATAGCGATTTTTTGGTTGGCATGTCCAGTGCAATAAGACTGACAGCTGTCAAAATGTATTTCTTGGATTTGGTTGAGTATAGTCAGTATAGTGGACGTCAGGAAATTCAAGTGGGTTTACACTCATGAACAATATAATTAATAATGTAACATGTTACATCACGTTCTTGAGTCATAGCTCATAATTGTAACAGAGTAAATAAATAATAAATAAATAATAAAATATTAATATAAATTTATTTTTCTTTATTAAACTTAAAGTAATGACATAGTTGATTGGGATCTCCATTTAAGCAAGTAATGCCTCTGTTTGGAAACCCCGCCCTTCCTTAACTAAACATACATTTTTTTAATTTAAAAACCAAAAATGACATAAACTAATTACTCGACTTTAACAACAAAATTTACAAAAATTACAAAAGTGTATATTTGCGTGTGTGTGCGTGCGTGCGTGCGTGCGTGCGTGCATGAGTGCGTGCGTGTGTGTGTGTGCGCGTGCGTGCGTGCGTGCGCGTGTGTGTGTGTGTGTGTGTGTGTGTGTGTGTGTGTGTCTGTGTGTGTGTGTGTGTGTGTGTGTGTGTGTGTGTGTGTGTGTGTGTGTGTGTGTGCCCGTGTGCGTGTGCGTGTTTGCGTGTGCGTGTGCGTGTGCGCGCGTGTGTGTGTGTGCGTGTGCGTGTGTACGCGTGTGCGCATGTGCAGATTTGCGCGTGTGCGCGTGCGCGTGCGCTTGTGCGTGTGCGTGTGCGTGTGCGCGCGTGTGTGTGTGTGTGTGTGTGTGTGTATGTGTATGTGTATGAAGAATTATTTTATTATATTATATTGTACACAAAAGTGAATTATGAAATGCGGTACAGCAGAAATTCGGTTTCTTCATAGGTTTTCGACTGCACCCGTACAAACGTGCAAACGTACAGGGAATGTAAAAACCTGATACTAAAGTTAGTATCAGGTTTTTACACTCCCTGTACGTTTTGTCGTATATGTTCAATTCTCTATTTATTTTATTATATAGGAATGCAGAAAATGAGCTAAATTGCCTACTAGCAAAATCTGTTTTGGTACTAGAAGGCTTAACCACAACATCTTTTCGCCGCTTTTTCAAGATGCATGGGACAAAGGGCAGGGATTTATGTGCTTTGAGGATTGTAATAATAACATATAATTGTCTTACTGAGAGTAGACCACTTAATCTATACATTTGTTCAGTGGAAAAACGTCTTTTTTTAAAAATACATGACCTTAATAAGGGTTCGTTGGGCTCTTTCCAGGTTAAGAAATTTGGTCTTTGTAGCTCCACCCCACACCGGAATGCAATATGCTATGATAGATTATGCAAGGGACGTGTATATTTGGTTAAGAAGATATCTGGGAGAGTCCGACTGCTTAGTACTATCAGGTATTACGTGTCTTAGAGTTTCGAACATCCAAATCAATTTTCGGATCCTATTAATAACACGCTCAAGGTGTGGATACCACGAAAGCCTCTGATCTATAACGACGCCCAGATATTTAGTGTGAGAGACTTTTTGAATTGATGGGCAGTCACAAGCTTTATTTTTTTTAGTATCCTCAAAACACATATGAATTTTTAGGCGAAAGTCATTATGTGGCTGTAAGTTGTTGGTAATGCTAAAGCAAATAAAATTTGTCTTAGCTGTATTAAAACTGAAGAGATATTGTTGCAACCATAGAGCGACTCGAGCCAGACCACTTTCAGCACTAGTTTTGACAGCCTCCCAAGATTCATCAGCAAAAACCACAGCCATCGGCGTACGACAGGATTTTGGCATTTGGTATGGAGATTGGATTGTATTGATTGATTGATTTTTGTTTGGTTTAGAGTACTGGGCCAGACTTATACTTTAGAAATAGTGACGGTCTATTAATCTATCGATATTTTATCATTAAATTAATTTGTGCTAATTTGAAGGAAAGGAAGTAGTTGATAATTTGTATACTATTATTAAAATAAAATATTTCATTTAGATATGAACATTTTAGCTTTATAAAGGCTGTGACGTTTTATTACAGGCTATAAAAGTTTAAATATATGTTACTCCACCACAGACTACCTAAAATAAGGTTATATTAATAAAATAAGGTAAAATTTCATGATATTTATTAATATTGGTCCCATTGAATGTTGATTAGCACCACATGCCAGTATATTTTTACGTTTGCGCGTGCTTCAAAAATTTCATAAATGTAGTTTTAATCACGGTGAACGTTAGAAGAATTAAATACATGAACAGGAGTAGAAATCTACATAAGATGTGCAGTAGCGTCCTCTTGATTACAGCTCAGTTTAAATATATATTATTTCGCCACACACTACCTCAAAGGGTAATTTTTCGTAGTTGCCTTCGTTAGTGAGCGGGTTGGGAATTGGATTTTTACAGTTGTGAATTTTATCAGTAATATGCTGCTGTATTTCCTGTAGCAGTTTTCCTATGTCGCCTTTTAAGACACCCACGGGTCGAAATGGGGCTGCGGGTTCCCACACCTCCACTACACGGTGAGAGCTTTTTTATTTTATTTAATTTATAGAATAAGGGTGACAAACGAGCACACAGTCCACCCGATGGTAAGTGGATGCTGTAGCCCATAGACATCTACATTTATCCTCAACTAATGATCAAAATGCAAATACGTTGTCACCCCTGACGACTAAGATAAAATGCCTCGTATCCAGTAAAAAGAGTCTTCGGTTTTCTACACTCACCATACGAAACCCAGCAGCATTACGCATCGGTCGAGCGACCTATTCGTGGTCATACGTACAACCACATTATAGCTGCAGCGTGGCTTTACCACGTAAAGACAACTAAACAGTTTATCAGTAAATCATAAATATTTACTTAGTTATTACATTAACTAGTTTATATGCGTTACAAGGGCCGTGACGTTGCCAAGAGAAAATTCCGGTAGCGTTAGAAAACCCATCACGCTTATTATCTTTTTTATTGCTGTCGTAAATGACGACTAAATAAATTTCATAGACTATAAAAAGTCAATCAGTTTAAATCGGACGGATAAATTACATACATACGTAGTGTCACGCCTGTAATCCCCGTAACCGCGTTTAACCGTAAAATGAGTTTAGATGGAAAATAGCCTAGCATGTACAATCACAAATCCAAAATCCCTTTAGTCGCATTTTACGACTAGCTTGTATTGGGCAAGTGACACAGCTGACACATTATTTTTTGTTATAAATATGTTCCTCATAAACACGAGACCCAGATATGTCCCAGACCAACATGGTTTACATGACAAACATTAGATATCGACTGTCGGTATTGAACATTATAATAGGCTTGGCAATGGGAATGCCTTTCATAAGGATTACCTAAGCCAAATCCTAGGTTCTGAAGTAAACCATTGCAGACTAAGAATAAAGTAGGTATCCATTTATATTAAAAAAAACGAATAAAATAAGGAAAATCTTTAAATGATTCAGTATAAACTTAATCAATATTAAATGTCATAATTATTTTCTTCAATCAACACTAAAGAATCTGCGAGTTTGTTGTTCTTGGGTATCAACGTTCTAAGCTTTCGGCCTACGAACAGGTGTGATTGTGCCCCAACCGCCAAAATACTCGAATGTGTGTTGGGTTATGTTTATGGATTAATCAGAATCAGAATCGTGAACAAAATGCGAAGAGTTAGCGAGTAAGCAATGATAATATCGAATACTACATTATGTATGTTAATAGTCTGGTAAATATTATCTGGCGATGTGAAATTTGCCAGTATGCTGATGATACTTGTTTGGTCGCGACTGTGAATAATATCAACGACACTCTCAACCTCCTACAAGACGATATTGATATTCTTATAAAATGGTCACATAAAAAAGGCTTAGTCTTAAATTAGTGCTGCTAAGACCAAGTTAATGTACATCCGCTCTAGTCAAAATAGGAGTAAGGTTATAACCTAGGCTCATTGCGCATGACCACCAATGCTTTCACAGAAGACAGGTCCAAATGACATGTAACTGCAACGCCATAGACCCAGTGGAATCACAGGCCTACTTAGGACTCGTGATAGATAAAGAACATATTGAGCGTGTGTGTGATAAACATCGTAGTATGCTTGCAATATTTTTCATGAAATTCTGTATAAAATTCTCATGCAGCTTTCACATTTAGAACATATTTATTTGCGTAAAGGTACGTATTTTAAAAACTATAGTTCCGGACAGTATTAAATAACAATTTAAACAATCAGATTACCATAACCTTTTTAGTCATTGCATTGCAAATTATACCGGAACACGACAAAGTAAAGTTCACCCTTCTTGTACAAGAATTTTTAATGAGCAGTTAAAATTTGCTCTAACCCGTAATTCATTCAAAACTCTCAGTTCGGGAAAACCTAAATTAGCCATTAATGAGGGGTAGGCAGATATTATGCTAATTAATGAGTTTCCATTATCTAACAGAACTTAAACTTAGAACTAAAATTAAAGAATTACACTTAAAATAACTTAGATTAACACTACAAAACAAACTTCCTGTATAAGTAATACGATCCATGAGCGTTATAAAGACAACTCACTGATACAGATTCGGAACACGGTCCAAAAGTCCGTTAGTGACTTAGGAGCTTGATTCCAAAAATGGCGTATCGAAGTAAACCCGGAGAATAGCTCCTCCGTTTGCGTGGCAGTGAGACGGCTCACTGCCATTCCGCCAATCAGGGTGTTAGGAACCCCCGTCTCCTGGCAAACAAAAGCCAAATACTTAGGCGTCACCCTTGATACGAGGTTCACTTTTGAGCCCCATATCAATTTTACATGGGTAGGCTCAACAGCATGTTGGGCAGACACAGTAAAATGTCCCTCCGCAACAAGCGAACCCTATATAAGGTCTGTATACGACCCGTTATTACCTACGTGGGCCCCCATTTTTGCTCATGCTAAACCTAGATTGTTAAATGAACTTCAAATAGTTCTAAACCTTTTCAGTCGTCGGGCTACGAACGCACCCTATTACGTCCGTTCCCTTTCACCCAAGGGGGGTCGCGTCAGATACGGCTTAAAAGATCTCTGGCTAGATCATTAAGCTAGTCCCAAAAGGTGGTGTTTAGTGGGTAAAAGTCTCCACATAACCACGAAGCCGGCGGCGGGTATACTATGAGCATTCACCACCTCCCTCCCCTGTTGACCGGAGGGTAGCGCTTATTTGCTACTGGGCGCAAAAAAATGGGCGTTACGTCCTGCAGTAGCTTGTCACCCACTTAACAAATAACATATAATAAGTGTAATTTTTTACCTCACCCTTATATTTGTCACCGTCGGCGATACCGGTACTCGGCAAAGTTTCTATAAACGTACGATTGTGCCGTAATGTAATGATTAATTAATAAATTTAATGTATGGAATAACTTATAATAAATAATAATAAACTTTTAATAAAACATGAATCGACTTCAAATATTAAAAAAATTATTTCCACAGCAGAAGCAAAGTGGAGGTAATTTTATTTTATTTTTAGAGTCGGTTCAACTTATTAGTAGAAGTTTAATTATATTACGCTTTTCAGTGGTCTAGGAATATCACAAGCACATTTATAAGGTACGTTAAAATCCTTAGGTCGTGTTTGCCCCACTTTCAGGTAATTATTTTATGATCCAGTGAGAAGAAAAGTTCGAGTCCTAATACCATCTTAAGTGAAATAAAAAGATGAATTAATAATACTCTGACTTCATAGTACTCTGCCCAATAATACTCGCATTTTAGTATTAATTATTAAAAATACTAACAAAAACAAAGGTTTTTTAAATATTATATTTGAAATGGTTTTTGAAAAATTTCGGATGAGTTTTCAATTCTTTTCAATCATCAGTCTCAAATACGTCCACGGCTGAAAATATCTTTACTTGCCTTGCTCCTTTCACTTAAACAGCAAATGGCAATCATATGGGTATTAAAGTACATACACAATCGTGGATTTAATTCCTAGACGAAATTAAAATTAATTCTATGAAAAGCAAGAATTATTATCCTATTCTGGTTTAAAAACACAAACATTTGTATTGTTGTATGAACGAGACGTGAATTTTATTACTGAAATTGCTTGTTGATCTAAGAAGGAATGAATATCACCTTTGTATTAAATGTACCATGGGGTTATATTACTCACAAAATATTTTTGTATTACGTCACAGTTACTTATTTGAGACTGTTAACCATTGTTTTAAAAATCGAAGTTATGACTGTATTCGTTTTGACGCGTAGAGCCATACTACAGTGTATAAATCCATATGTCTTTATTATACTGTGGCCATACAATCGGAATGTTTAACAATTAAAAAGTACTGCGGTATTAACGTTTTATTGCTGATGATTTATTGCCGTGCAGTGGCGGTTGAGAATATCCACTAGCCCATATCCTCACGTGGGTGCCGTAAAAGGCGACAGAGGGAAACAGGCAGGAGATGGGCAGCAGCATCTTCCTGATAACAACAATTACACAAAAAAAAACTGCGGTTGCCAACCCGCTCGCCAAGCGTGGCAACTATGGCAATATACCCCCCATGAACAATAACACAAACAGACGGCCCCCAGTCCCCGGCGGCCCCGCTATTCCTGGCTACGGTGGCGACCATGGTAACGGTGGGGCAGGGGGTGCTAAGAATCTCCGGTGGAGGTTCGGTTGCCACCTACGACGACTCGACCTGGCAACATTTAACGCACGCACACTGAGGACTGACGAGAAGATCCTGGAGCTGGAAGAAGAGATAGACAAGTTGCGCTGGAGTATTATAGGATTATCCGAGGTCCGAAGAGAGGGGGAGGACACGGTGATTCTCAAATCCGGCAACTTATTCTATCACCGGGAGGGCGACCATCTGTCCCAAGGAGGTGTCGGATTTATCGTCCACAAGTCTCTCGTCAACAACGTTGTAAGGATTGGGAGTGTGTCGACGAGGGTCGCGTACCTGATACTCAGAATCACCAAACGGTATTCGCTGAAGGTCATACAGGTTTACGCACCAACCTCAGCACATCCCGATGAGGAGGTGGAGGAAATGTATGAGGATATTTCCAAAGCCATGCATTCCTCCAAAACCCAATACATGGTGTTGATGGGAGACTTCAACGCAAAACTAGGCACAAGAGAAAGCGGTGAGCTGAAGTTAGGGAAATTTGGAGTAGGGCAACGGAACCGAAGGGGCCAGCAGCTGGCCGACTTTATGGAGAAAGAGGGACTCTTTATGATGAACTCTTTCTTCCAGAAGCGGCCCCACAGAAAGTGGACCTGGTCGAGCCCCGACGGTTCGACAAAAAATGAGATTGACTTCATTATGACGACCAGACGCCAGCTGTTCAGTGATGTCTCAGTGATCGCAAGGGTGAAAACTGGCAGCGATCACCGAATGGTTAGAGGCACACTGAACCTAAACGTTAAGTTGGAGAGGTCTCGTCTAATGAAGTCAACGCTCCGTCCCCCTCGTGCTCTAATCCAGAATCCCGAAAACTTTCAGCTCGAGTTACACAACCGCTTTCAGTGCCTACAAGATTGCAATGCAGTGGACGATATGAATGACAAGCTCGTGGAAACTGTCCATGCGGTTGGAGCTAAGTTCTGCAAGACCCGCCGCAGAAGAACACAAAAACTCTCCGATCACACTCTTAATCTCATGGCTGTTAGACGGGAGATGAGGCTGCAATCGTCAACAGATTTGACAGCATACAGGCAACTGAACAGACAGATCTCCAAATGCATGCGGCGAGACTTATGCAACTTTAATACTGCTCGTATTAAAGAAGCGATCGAGCGGAACCAGGGCTCCAAAGTCTTTGCCAGAGATCTGTCTGCCCGTAAGAGCCAACTGTCAAAGCTGAAGACTGAGTGTGGCAGCATCGTTTCCGGGACACCTGAGATTTTGAGTGAGATTGAGAGGTTCTATGGGTAGCTGTACACATCATCGTTGGAGCCACACGCAAGTGTGAGTAACGATCCCAGAGCAAGTCTTATCCGACACTATTCTGATGATATCCCGGACGTCAGTCTAAGCGAGATTAGAATGGCTCTCCAGCACCTTAAAAACGGCAGGGCCCCAGGTGAGGATGGAATTACAGCGGAGCTTCTGAAAGCGGGTGGAACACCGGTACTTGAAGTCCTTCAGAAGCTCTTCAATTCCGTCCTCCATGGTGGCACTACTCCAGAGGCGTGGAGCAGAAGTGCGGTGGTCTTGTGCTTTAAGAAAGGCGACAACGCTCTCTTGAAGAACTACAGACCGATTTCCCTTCTGAGCCGCGTCTACGTGCTGTTTTCGAGAGTCATTACGAATCGTCTCGCACGCAGACTCGACGACTTCCAGCTCCCGAACAAGCCGGTTTCCGAAAAGGCTTCAGTACCATAGACCACATACATACCCTGCGGCAGATTGTACAGAAGACTGAAGAGTACAATTTGCCACTTTGCCTGGCGTATGTGGACTATGAGAAAGCCTTTGATTCCGTCGAAATTTGGGCGGTGCTGCAGTCCCTTCAGCGGTGCCAAGTTGACTGTCGGTATATCGAAGTGCTGAAGTGTTTGTACAGTAGGGCTACGATGGCTATCCGAGTACAGAACCAGAGCTCGAAACCTATCCAACTGCAGAGAGGTGTAAGACAGGGTGACGTTATATCCCCGAAACTCTTCACCGCTGCTTTGGAAGACGTTTTCAAGCTACTGGACTGGAAAGGATACGGTATTAACATCAATGGTGAGTACATCACTCACCTTCGATTTGCCGACGATATAGTCGTTATGGCAGAATCGCTGGAGGACTTAAGCACTATGCCCAATGACCTCAATAGTGCCTCCCAACGGATAGGTCTTAAGATGAACATGGACAAAACAAAGATCATGTTTAATGTCCATGTCACACCTATGCCGGTAGTTGTTGGGAGCACTATGCTCGAAGTTGTTGACGAGTACGTTTACCTGGGACAAATAGTCCGACTAGGTAAGTCCAACTTCGACCGAGAGGTCAATCGACGGATTCAACTCGGCTGGGCAGCGTTCGGGAAATTACGACATATCTTCTCGTCAGGTATACCCTCAATCTCTAAAAACTAGATTGTACAACCAGTGCGTGTTGCCAGTGATGACTTACGGATCTGAGACGTGGTCCTTCACTGCTGGCCGTATGAGGACGCTCAAGGTCGCTCAGCGAGCTATGGAGAGGGCTATGCTCGGAGTTTCTCTGCGTGATAGACTCAGAAATGAAGATATCCGCAGTAAAACCAGAGTGACCGATATAGCCCAACGGATTAGTAAACTGAAGTGGCAATGGGCCGGCCATATAGCTCGAAGAACCGATAACCTATGGGGAAGACAGGTTCTCGAGTGGCAGCCTCGTACCGGTAGGCGTAGTGTAGGGCGACCCCCCACTAGATGGAGTGACGACCTGGTAAGATATGCAGGAAGTCGATGGATGCAGGTGGCTCAGGACCGTGCTTTGTGGCATTACTTGGGGGAGGCCTATGTTCTGCAGTGGACTTGTGAAGGGCTGTAATGATGATGATGATTGCTGATGAAAATTCTTTTTTAAAAAAGCTACCAACAGGAGAATGTTCGCCGCGCTTTTTTGTACACTTCTACTATTTCAGATTGGGATTCTTCTAACCGAAGAAGATGCGAAAGAAACTCCACAGGCATCTTCTTCTTAGTTATTTTTGTTAAGTCAAATGGGATAGCTTATTACTAGCTCTAATATTTCCTATCACACTTTTCGTCCTTGATTTTATCTATCACACCTATCCTTAACTGTTATCAAACTGTGTTTTTGTTTTATTTTTCTTTTATTATATTATAACATAACTTCTCTAATCGCCATTCGTTATAAACAACAGTTCTTTGCACAAAAATATTGTTTTCATTTTAATGTGTATTGGTGAACAATAGAAGTATTTTGATTGATTGATTGATTACGGTAGGAGATGTTTTACAGTAAAAAAATATGGTAAAACTATTCCTGAAAATTTTGGAGGTCATCACAACGGTAACTGTACGTGGTAGAGCCATGTTGCAGATATATTATAGTTGCGACACGTATGGGTCAGCTCGACCGGGGCATGTCCACGCTATCACAGAATACCATTTTAAAATAGCAGCTAAATGCTGCTGTGCGTATGGTGAGTGTGGAACCTTTTTACTTGAAACTAGACATTACATCTTAGACCTCAGGGATGACAAGTGACAACGCATCTGCGTTTCAATTCTTAATCGAAGATAGATCTAGATGTATACGGAAAGCATCCATTTACCATCAGAAGTGTGTGCTCGTTTGTCACCCTTATTCAATATAAAAACGGCGCAAGCAGCACCTGGTCACAAGTATGATCCAATGAAGAATATAAAGTCTAAGAGTTAGATAATACAATAACTGTAATAACTTACAAGTTCAAACAAAAAACTGTCAAGGTTACAATTGACGTACCAAGTTACGCAAAGTTCGGTTCAATGCGATAAAGATGCTGTTTGCGAGTGATGCGATAGTTCGCTGTTTACTTAGGGTTGTCAACTTTTTTATATCAAACAAAGTAGTTTTTAATACTATTACAGGTACCAAATATTGTAGATGGAGTAAAAATAAAGAAGTAAGAAAACCTAGGTTTTACAATAATTAAGAATATTCACCGTGTAGTGTCATCGTCGGAGCATTCACTAACTAGCTGTAGTGTCGCTGTAAGAATATCCACTACCCGAGATCATCTCGTGGTCGTCGCAAGACGCGATAAGTTAAAATGAAACAGGAGATGGGCAGGAGCATCCTCTTTATAACAACTCAAATACTGCGGTTGCCAACCTGCCAACCAAACGTAGCAACTTTTTTTTTTTTTTTTTATAGAAGAGGGGGCAAACGAGCATGCGGCTCACCTGATGTTAAGTGACTACCGCCGCCCATGATCAACCGCAACACCAGGAGAATTGCGGGTGCGTTGCCGGCCCTTTAGAAAGGAGTAAGCTCTTTTCTTGAAGGTCCCCAGGTCGTATCGGTCCGGAAAAATCGCCGATGATAAACTATTCCACAGAGAGGTTGTACGTGGAAGAAAACTCCTTGTGAAACGTACAGTGGTGGACCGCCAAGCATCCAGATGGTGTGGATGGTATCGGGACGTTTGCCGTGTCGTGCGTTCACGAAATTTGGCGGCTGGGATTAATCCGAACAATTCCTCAGAGCACTCCCCGTGATAGATGCGATAAAATACGCAAAGAGATGCAACATCTCTTCGCAACGCCAGTGAATCGAGCCGATCGGAAAGCACTCGGTCGTCGACGATTCGAGCCGCTCTGCGCTGGATGCGGTCAAGTGGAAGGAGCTGGTACTGGGGAGCCCCAGCCCAGAGATGGGAACAGTATTCCATGAGCGGCCGAACCTGCGCCTTGTAAAGTTGCAGGCGGTGTGCCGGCATGAAATACTGTCCCGCTCTGCTGAGCACGCCAAGCTTTTTAGAGGCCAATTTGGCCTTCCCTTCCAAGTGACCACGAAACTGCACGTCACTCGATATGTCGACGCCGAGGATTCCGATACTGGCTGAGGCAACAAGGGGAGTGCCTTGAAACTGAGAGGATACGACAAAGGGGTTCTTTTTAGCGGTTAACGCGCAAACTTGTGTCTTCTGGGGGTTAAACTGGACTAGATTTAGTCGTCCCCAATCCGAGACTCTGTTCAGCAAAGACTCGACTTCAGACACAAGTTTGTCCCGGCACTCGGAGACGTTTTCCCGAGAAATATTGGCTCGGCCGGTGTAAAGAGCATCACCAGTGCTGTCATCTGCATAGCAATGAATGTTACGGGTATGCAACATATCATTGATATGCAGAAGAAACAGCGTTGGCGATAGCACGCAGCCCTGTGGAACACCAGCATTAATAGGCTTGCAATCGGAGCTTGCACCGTCTACAACGACCTTGATGCTCCGATCTGCAAGAAAGCTGGTGATCCAATTGCACAATTTCTCGGGAAGCCCATAGGAAGGGAGCTTCGAAAGAAGCGCTTTGTGCCAAACCCGATCGAAGGCCTTCGCAATGTCCAAACTAACGGCCAATGCCTCCCCCTTGAACTCTACTGCCTCCGCCCATCTGTGAGTGAGGTAGACCAGAAGATCACCAGCTGACCGACCACGGCGAAAACCGTATTGGCGGTCACTAATCAGCTGGTGATCCTCAAGGTACCTCATGAGCTGGCAGTTTACAATGGACTCCATTGTTTTGGAGAACAAGGAGGTGATGGCGATTGGCCGGTAGTTGGATGGGTCTGAGCGGTCGCCTTTTTTAGGGATTGGGTGGACGAAAGCCGTCTTCCATGATTTCGGGACTACGCCTAGGGAGTAGGAGTACCGGAAAAGACGCGTTAAAACCGGTGCCAACTCTGGAGCACACGTCCTCAGCACAATTGGGGGGATTCCGTCAGGCCTACTCGACTTGTGGATGTCCAGGGAGAGGAGTGCTTTGCGAACCGAGCGCTGTGTGAACTGCACTTCCGGCATGGAGCACTCACACCGCGGGATGGTCGGCGGCGTACTCCCCCCGTCATCGAGAGTCGAGTTAGACGCAAAGAAGGAGCCTAGAAGATCGGCTTTCTCCTTTGCAGTATGGGCCAGTGAGTCGTCTTCCCTGTGCAGAGATGGAAGAGATGGCTGACAGAAATTCCCCTGGACAGCCTTGGCGAGAGACCAGAATGCACGGGTTCCAGAAGGAAGGCGAACTAGTTTCTCGCCAATTCTGCCTATGTGCTCTGACCTTGCCTTGGCAATGACTCTTTTGAAGGACCTAGAGGCGGAATTATACTTCTTTTTTAGAGCGCTGGTGTTTACATCCCGGGACGCTGATGCATCAACCCAGGCTTGGTAGCACTCCTGCTTATAGCATGATGCTATTTTACAGGAGCGACCAAACCATGGCTGAGATTTGCCTCCAATGGGCACCACAGAGGAAGGAATAAAAAGTTCCATACCCTGAAGTACCACATCAGTAACAGAATCCGCAACAACGTTGGGATCATCCGGTGAGAAGCAAACCCGCCCCCAAGGGTAGGATGCAAAGAAAGACCGCATCCCATCCCAATCGGCTGACCTATAGTGCCAAACACGGTGGCAGCCTGCAGAATGCAACCGCGATTTCAGCGTGAGTGGCACAACACTCCGGATCAGACAATGGTCCGAGGAGCCTAAAGGGGCGTCGACGGAAATCTGATATCCGTCCGGGTGAGAGGTCAGCAGAAGGTCCAACAGGGAAGGTGCATGATCCTCCACATCTGGAATCCGCGTAGGCGAAGTAACCAGTTGTGTCAGACCATATGCCAAGGCAAAATCATGAACAGATCTCCCCGCATGATCGGTTAAACGTGAACCGAGCCATTCGGCGTGATGGGCGTTAAAGTCGCCGAGGATCACGATCTCTGCGGAGGGGATCTGCTGTAGCAACGAATCTGCAGCCATTTGGACGTGGTCGAAGAGTCGGTCTGTTTCGGCATTACCGCTGTGGGACCTATAGAGGCACCCGTAGACGCGCGGATGGTCGTCGCTGTCTACGCGTAGCCAAAGGATGGACAGGTCCGAACCTTCAAGTCTGCCGAGGCGTCGAGAACAGATGTCCTCTCTGACGTAAACGCAAACTCCAGCCCGAGGCACAAAGGAGTGTTCCAGTTTGTACCCCGGGTAGGAGAGATACGAAACATCAGCCGGAGAGGACACCTGCGTCTCGGTCAGAAAGAGCAGAGCCGGCCTCGCCGTCTCGAGATGGTAGTGGACGGCGTTTAGGTTGGAGTGAAGTCCCCTGATATTGCAGAAATTCACGGACAGCGTGGCAGGGGTCGCCTTGGTCTTGTTGCTCCGTTTGCCCCGAGCAGTTTTAGTCTTGAGCGGAATTTCGCCCCCCCCAGAATACGCGGGGCAGCCTGAGCACCCACGCTCAGAAGTGGAGAAACATGGTCGTGGATGCTCAGCGAGGGATTCTCCAGGGGTGCTGGTACCCTCCTGGGGTAGTCTATCTTTATTTAATTCCGCTACCATGTTGATGGGGGGGGGGGGGATTTGGGCCTCCGGCCACCTGCACTCACCAGACGAAACGCGGAAGCAGAACTTCCACTTCACGCCGGTATTCTGTGAGGTCGTGGTACCACCCCGGTTTGAGCCGGCCCATACGTGCAACAGCAAAGCTGCCGCATGGCTCTACCACTGTTGGCAACTATGGCAAATATGGCATATATATGCCATTTGCAAAGCATCAGTGCAAAGCAATCTTTGGAGCATTACTTACATTATTTAGTAGTGGACTTTTGATAGTTTGTAATGAAAGAAAGAATGAAATGTTTTAATTTTTATTTTTATTTAAGTAGTTGTTTTGCTGCCTTAAGTAATAGTTTTCAGACTTTATTAACAGTCTCACCCTCGACCATCGCCTTTGACTGCCTTTTTTGTCCAGTGGTCGTAAACGTAGTTGATCGTGTGGTCCTAGGCTCGAATCCCAGCTCGGGCTAAATCATTTATTGGGTTTTTCTATACAGGAATATTCATTAGCAGTCCGGAGTCAGGAAATTGGTTGTGTTTCACCCCCGTGCCTCAAAAAACAAGACTAACGGCTTGTTGGTCTCCGGTCGTGTCAGATTACCAACCCATCTGACTATAAGAGTAAGGGAATAGAGAGTGCACCTGTGCTTGCGCATATACTCTGGCACTATTATCCTGTCCCGCGCTATTGAAACTGACCGCCTAGACCGAAATTTGGTCTGGACATTATTATAACAGTCTCACGGCATAGCTATCCATAATTCAATTTATTTCCTCCGCCCACTAAGTATGTTCTTTAGAATTATACCAGTCCGACCCTTACATTGTAGAATACTATATTGTTAAGTAGGGTAGACAACCCTAGTGCTACTAAAACTTGTAAGGTCGTTTATCTCGGAAAATAAGTTTCCTCTGACGCCGTTCCAGCGACGCTACGATAACGGCCTTATCAAGATTATATCAAGATACCGTGCTAATGTGCATTTCCATATAGAGATACGCTTTCTCTGCACACTTTCATTATCGTTTTTTTTTGCACTAGAGCAAAATTTTACACTAACCAAAAAGGAAAGAAAGAGATAGAATATTCAGGCCTAATTTAATTCCTGGGAGCATTTTATGGGAATGGGAGAGAATGTCGCGTTGCTATAAATTTTCGCTGTTTTCCCATCATGATGTATTTCCTTCGCCGTTAAAAATGTGGTGTACCTTCGTTTGAAATAGCAATTAATAATTTTAGTAGTGTAAGTAAGGATCGAACTCTATTTTTTGCCTACTGTATAATTAATCCCCTGAGCTATTACGTTCCACAGACACTAATATTAAAAAAGTCACAAATTACGAAGGCCAAAGGAACTGGCAAATAATGCCATTTGGTATTAAGTCCGTCATTTAATCATTTTGTATACGTCTATGTGCAAGAAAAGCATAAGCAAATAAAACAAATCATATTGTATAATTACCAAGGTATAAACCACTCCAAAACCTATTAACATTATATATCGTATTACCATTAATATTATAATAATATACAATCGTATTGGTGTGTCTTTTGGTGGGTTACCAACTAACTAACCGACATATTTGTTGTATCAAGACGATGGTTCATACCTAGCTGTGCTAGGATCCTATAGGTGGTACAGTGGTTAAGTTATCAACAAATTCTACATTTATAGATCAAGATACTCATATTTACAATATATGTCGTTTTACTAAAAAGTAAAGTCACAAAATCTGGACCACACAGGTAAAGTTATGATCGAGTTATAAATACATTTTATATTTACAATCTATAAAGTCCGGAGTAAATTCAAAATAAAATTAATCGGGCTACCTAGCACATAGAGCAGTAAAAAGTCAACCCAGCTAGCGAGTAAATATTATAAAAACAAAACATATAGCAATATGATAATCCAATATCGCCATTGAATTTATTAAATTAAAGAAACGTGACGAATTTGCATTAAAATATGGCGTGATCAAATTGTGATTTTAGTTGGGCGATAAGCATAGTTTAAAGACTATGTATTATAATATATTCTGAGATGAGGATAACTTTGTAATTTGAAAGATATCTTCAACACTTTATGAGTGGTCCGCAAGATACGTAAAATAATATCAGAATGGTTGTTATGAATTAAATTAAACGTATGATTAGAAATCAATATTTGTGAGACAATTTTAGATGCTCATATTTCCAGATTAAAAAAAAGAACGAGGGTGTCAAGCGAACACACAGACCATATGATGGTAAGTGACTGCTATGTCCCATAGACATCTCTCCTCGATTAACAAGTAAATGCAGATGCGTCGTCACCCCTTAGGACTTAGATGGAATGCCGCGTTGCTTACTAGTAAAAATAAAAAGATCTCCCGTTCTTTTTACGCACCATACGAAACGCAGCAGGATCATGTTTTCACGCTGATATTTTGTGCAAGCGAAGTCTTTCCCATGGTTCAGGTCTAGCTGACAAGCGTAATTTAAACTTGTACCACTTTAATACTTTTAAGCAGCTCATAATTGCTGATGATATTCAGCAGCTGTCGCTGACTTCGAATGCTGTCAGGACTCCACATCAGCACAGTCATAAGAAAAAAGCAAACGTATTTTGTATTTGCAGTCACAACTAAAGACAAATTGTATTTTACGTCTTTATTCGGGCTAATTTTTCAATCGTCAGATAAAAGTTATCCGTCAAATAAATTAAAACCTGACTAAAAGGTAAGGTAAAACAATTGAATCCTTTTCAATCGACTTGAATAAATGGAGGAGGTGCTCAATACGATTGTATTTTTTTAAATGTGTGTTAACTCAGAACTTTTTTTCTAAGGGAACCGATTTTCATGATTCTTTTTTTATTTGAAAGCTGGTGGCTTCTCATGTGGTGCCATATAAATTTTAATATATTTATATCCCATTTTAATTTTGGCATAGAAATTTGATTGAGAATATTGATCAAGATTACCCTTAATAATGCTTATTTAATTGACTTCGACTACATTGATGATGTTCTCATTTTATTTATAAGAAGAATACAACTGTTTTTAATTCTGTTGTATTTATACACTTGCATGCTATTACGTTGAATTCATTATGTTGTATTTTTCACATAAATAACTTTATCTGTTTAAATACAATAACAAATAAAAATAATAATTTTTAATCGTTATTGTAACATTGAGATAAACTATAAATATCTCCATCATGAGTTATTATCTATTTTTAATTTTAATAAACTGTGGCTGCAGATAGAAAAGCTTTTGCAGGGCCTATATCATGTTCCGGATCTTATTTTTTCAATTTGTTATTCTATTTAATATTTCAAAAAAGTTACCATTTTTCTTTAAATATAAAAAAATATGTCGAATTCGAATTATAATTTTATTTATATAATTTCAGCGTTATGCCGAAAGAAAATTATTTTAAATATCCTATAAATACTGTGCTACGATCAACTTTTCAATAAATAATAGAACAAACATTTAACTGAAACGTTGGTTGGTAAAAACGGACAGTTAAAGGTATACGAAAACCTATCAAATTCTGCTCCGGATGACTGAAACCTTACCTTATTTCCTTTCATATAATTTATTTCCTGTATTTTGCACATTAATAGTTTATATCTAATTCACTAACCACTTAAAGGTCTTTAAGACAATAAGTCACATGTTGCCGCGTCAATTCGCTTGGACGAAACGAGGAGCGAGCGCGAGCGGTGCGTACGATGGAGTCGCGACGCGGACTGGTGTACGGCGCGCGAGAAAGTGGACGTGGACGGTGTTATGCCGGAGGGAGCAAGCGAAGGTCAAGTTCGGCAGTTGTGAACCTTCGTGAAAATCCCTTTTTTTATAGGATAGGGTGACAAACGAGCACACAGTCCACCTGATGGTAAGTGGTTGCTGTGACCCATAGACATCTACATCTATCCTCGATTACGAATCAAAATGCAGATGCGTTGTCACCCGTGAGGACTAAGATGGAATGCCTCGTTTCCAGTAAAAAGGGTCTCCGGTTCTCTACACTCACCATACGAAATACAGCAGCACTAAGCTACTATTTCACGCTGGTATTCTGTGAGAGCGTGGTCCTTCCCCGAGCCGACCCATTCGTGCTACAACTTGCAACAGTTTCATAATTGCAACAGCATAATGTATAATGTGATGATGATGACAATAGAAAACTATTATTATCATCAATGGTTCTACACTCACCTTACGAAATAAAGCAGTATTAAGCTGCTGTTTTACACTATTTTCTGTGAGAGCGTGGTTCTTTCCCGGTCGAGCCGACCCATTCGTGCTACAACCATAATATACGTAGCTGCAGCGTGACTCTACCACGTATAACGAGATAACGCTGAATAACAAATTTTCATTACTATCGGAGAAATAATTTTTTTAACCTTTTTACTAACTTAAATTATGTTATCATGCATTTAAATATTGTTTACAAATTTAAAGACTATATTCGTCCATTATTCATTCATTATAGTCCTAAAGAATCCTCTGTTAACAAAGACCGTCCCCATAGATTTTTCCAATGTCATTTTTCGATTGCCACAAAATACATCACTTACTTAATTATGTTTACTCCGTATCGTATGTTTTATCCAAAAGTATGTTTTGGATATATCATCTTTATTTAATATAAATTTAAAGCGAAAAATTAAGTAATTTAAGTAACATCGTATGTACGTCACACATGGGTACAGGCCTCCTCACATTATTGTGAGAAAGTAAACTGTCTACCTGCTAATACTCGTAAATGCCAAACCGTAGCTCATAGAAATCTTGAACTAGGCTTCAAAGATAACTACAGATTCGTGGTCATCCCTAAGGACTAAGGTGGAAGGTTTCACAACTTAAATATACTGGCTCGCAAAAGGAACGTTATTCTTTGTTTAGGGTTGGCTATTAGCTATTTACCACCAGATGGAATGTTTCTTTGCTTGTCGCTATTGTTGCAAAAAATTTACAATGTCATTATAGAATTTAGCAAAATACAACTGCCCGCCCACACCAGGATGCAGTCATTAATTACATATACAGATAGATCCACAAGTATGTGTTATTTTGGCGTCTGCACTAGACAAGCTATCGTCACGTTTGCAGTCGGTCAACCGATCATTGATAATCTATTGAAAACGAACGTAAATATCTTAACTTCGAGTCACGGGTGGCCGACGACCTTATGGTTTATTTCATTTATTGTAATTAGACTCGTCTAGCATAATAATAATGTCGATTCCTCAAGAATAGAGTAAATCGTGTACACACAATCATAGTTTCATTACGAGTAGTCTTTATCTGATTATGAAAGTAATTAAGGTACCTATATAGGATTTCATTTCATAAACCTATTTACAAGACTATGTTGTGACCAGGATTAAGATCGGGATGCCTCAGTGGTTTGTTCATGCAGAAATAACGAGCGAGGAAAGAGTGACAAAGCAAATTTATGTTGCAGATATGAACCGCAAAGTTAGCAAGGACCGCCTTAGACGAAAGTTTATCGACTAAACTGGCAATTTATTGAAGATGGGCCATATTAGGTACCCTTAACCGACGAGCATGTATGAGTTGGTATATGGTTGCTAAGGACACGATAGAGGTGTGTCAGGATCGTACCGAAGGGAAGTCCTTAGCCTCTACCTACCCGTTTGTGTGACAGGCGTGAGTGTTTATGTTTATGTATGCTTATGTGAAACTTATTACTGCGCTAGATTATGCATTCAAGAAATGGATTTTACGACCTTACTTAGAACAATGTTAATGTTGAATGGATATTAAATTATAATGGCTTTCTTATCCTTCAGTTAAACGTGAGTGTTCCGTGGATGGGTGCTAATAATACGTAAAAGATTGTTATCAACTCCGACGAGCAAGTCAGATAAGTCAACCAAAAGAGCTCTAATATCTTGTAAGTTCAAATATCATCGCGACAAAATTCACAATACCATCTACATCATCGGAATGCTTGGCGATCCACCACTGTACGGTTAACTACGCAGTTTTCGTCGTCGCACGACTTTTTGTGGAATCAGCTACAACCAACGATTATTCCGAACCGATATGACCTAGGGACCTATAAGAAAAGAGCCTACATCTTTTTTAATGGCCATGGTGCGCCTGCGATTCCCCTCGTGTTGCGGTTGTTCATGGGCGGCGACAATCACTAACCAGCAGGTGAGCGCATGCTCGTTTGCCTCCTTTTATATAAAAAAATATGTTAAAAACTGAAATGATATGAATAATGCTGAAAATTCATCATCATCATCATTACAGCCCTTCACAAGTCCACTGCTGAACATAGGCCTCCCTCAAGTAAGGCCTATGCTGAAAATAATATAATTAAATTTGTGGTACCAGTTTCTGGACTCCACAAAGTCGGTAATTCATTCTTGGGGCAATGTACACGCCATTACAACAATATCACACAAAATATACAGGTTCTCTCTTTTACCAAGTTTAAATATTTTATTAAACAAAAACTGTATAAAAAGGGTAATTATAATATAAATGAATACCTGCTTGATAATAACCCTTGAGAATGAAGTGTTCCCTCCCAAGCTGTTTCTAAAATAAATTTTGTGAATAGTTTATAAAACGTTTAACATAGTAAAATTTAGTTTAAAAAAAAAACTCCCGGTGGATTTCTTAATGGTTCCTCACAGGACAGAGCTTTTTTTGAACTTGTGTTAAAATAATAAATGACTTTCAATAAGAATTACACGCTGATTTACCACGTGCTCGGCGGTGAAGGAAAAAATGGTGAGGAAACCTGCGTGTCTGAGATATAAGAAATAAATATTTCGAAGACATGTGAAGTTCGCCAACACACATTGGGGCAGCACGGCAGACAATTCCTTGCCCCAAAAACCCTCTAAGAAATGAGCGGAGGCCTATGCCCAGCAGTGGGACGTATATAGGCTGTAAATTTTACTTTTAAGAGTTACATGTAACGAATAAAAATTATTCTATTCTGATATTAATGACTATCACAGTTTGTGCTCTTTTTATTTGCAAGCTTAACACTGACTTTCGGTTTACTTATATTTTATAAAACTTGACTTTTAAGAATAAGAAATATCTCTATTGTGAAAAATTGAAGTATTATAATTTATAATAGACCAAAAGCTGTGATTGCAAACTGATAAAATCAACGTAATCAAGATACGATGTACGTCAAATACTGTATCAATTATCGCTGGCCTAAGCTAAGGTTGTTTAGTTTTAATAATAGCCCAATTTTTAAGTAGGTCTAGCAATAAAATTACACTATAAGCATTTCAAAATAATCAGACCTTGAGTAGGTATAAGTTTTATTTGCCTCGTGTGTGCGCTGTCTTGTGTCGTGATCTACTTTCTTCTATTAGCAAATTAACATTAATTAACTTATACTTATTAATAGAGAAATCAAAAATACAAACCACACTTTCAACAAACTTTACTTTTCGGACTGTTTTATGAACTGTATGTCTGAATTAAAATGATATAAAATCAATCCATTGATATGACATGGAAGGCTGTAATAAGCCTGTACTTTCAAACAAAGTCATCTTAGAAAATACTAATGTATCAGTCAGAATTATACTATTTTTTCATTTTAAGTTTAAATTAAACTCCATTCAGCTTTACGTGAACCAGGAAAATAATCTAGACTTACTGATTTTTCAAATATAACCGCCAATCTATCTGCCAAGGGTGGGGATGACAAATTTTCCCTACTGTTGGAGATATTAGATTGTACTCGTAATTAATTACTTTTACCAATTTTTTTTTCATGCACTTAGATGTTATTTACAAATGTAAAGACGTCATTTATCTATTGCAGCCTATTAAAGACCACTGCTGAACATAGATGAACCTCCCCCACATATTGAATCACAGTGGGATTTTGCCACAGTTACCACGCATGTCAGGCGGGTTGGCAACCGCATTGTTTGTATTATTTAAGTTGTTATCAAGAAGATGCTGCTGCACGTATCTTGTTTCAGTTTCCCTGCAACACGCACGGGATGATATGGGGTAGCGGGTATTCTTACGACGTCACGATACGGTTCGGTTCTGTATTTAAATTATAATCGCTAATTTCTAATTATAAACTAAAATTTATAAGGTAGAGGAGAAACAAAATTTTTATTTACTTTGACTAACTCAAATTTTGTTTATGATGCACTTAAATTTTGTGTTGTTTACACTTGTAGAGACGTACCAGATAGAATTAATGCATTTTTGTGTAACGAATTAAGAATTGCAGTGTGTTATGGCGATGTGTGTAAATTTTCAGTAAATAACATAAATAAAATCCACGTTCAGTGAACGTGATCTGCTTATAAACTGACAAGTAAAGCAGTTTTTAGGATTTGACTAACATTCTTAATAGAGCACTTTTTATAACTTTTGACTTTAATGTACTCCGTATAGAATATAAACTTTTACTTTTTTGCATATCGACATCCCAGCATCAGCAGCACGTGTATCAGTCTAGCGTACTTTCCTCTCCCTTACACGTTCCTTCTTCCTGGTTTGCAGGAGAGGGATGGGAGAGACGCGAGAGGGTTTCGTATAGCGCAAGTCCTCCCACGGAGACTCCGAGGGTAGACTGAGTACTATTGCAGAGAAGCAATCGATCGCAGTGCAGGGGTGTTAAAATAGCTATTATTAATAAAATATCGTAAATCGTACGAACTACCCGTGAATTAAAATTTATCACGCATGGGAATTGAGCTCACTCATAAATAATTGTACTAACTCGTTTAAAATTTATTTAACAATGCATTTTATTTTTAAATTAATAGTATAATTTTTAATTAAATACTAAGCATTTATAGTTTTTATGACTTTTATGTAATTAATTTTCTGTCTGCTAGTCCAATTGTATTAAGAGTTGTTTTTTTTGTTTTTATTACAGATATCTATTTAAGAAGCTAAGAGTTTTAGTCTCACCATTTTCTCATTGCAAAATTTCAGTAATTCAATAATGGGGTAATGTATATTGAATACGGTTTACAACGAAATTTGGAACGGTAGGGAATAAAAAAGTTAAAATTAAACACGATATGTAAAATCTGTGAAATTAGTTTTATTTGAATAGGTCTGTCTATCAAGGAGGGGGGATAAGTCGCTCGCGTCCGTAGGCTTCGACCACCTAATCCTAGGCCCACCCTACACGTTTCCCCCGGGTGGTGCTAAAAGAGCGACAAAGCCGAAAGAACAGACTCGGCTACTCGCCGTGTGGTAGCGGCGTAAAATATGCCACGCCCTAGTTTTCGCACCATGAGGCAAAAAGTAAAAGAAATGGCCCCGAGTTCCCGGCGCCCCTTTAATGGGGCAGGGGTGCGAAGAATCTCCGGGAGGAAAACCGGCGACGAGGTTCGCCACCCGTCACGTTCTGTCTCCCAGAGAGGCGAAAAGTGGATTGCAGAGGCCCGTCTGGCTACGTTGAATGTATGTGGGGCAATGAATGATAAAATGGATGAAGTATGCGATATGATGTATGATAGAGGAATAGATGTATTATGTGTAAATGAGACGAAAAGGAAGAGGAAGGATGTCACTGCACATGGCATGTATACCGCATACTGGTCTGGTGTAGACGAGATCGAGCGGGCATGCCAGGGAGTAGGGATCATCCTTTCAGAACGAATGGGCCAATGTGTGAAAGAGTATGAATGTGTAAGCCCAAGACTGCTATGGATACGAATGAAAGTGGGCTTAAAGAAGTTGTTTGTGTTAGGGGTCTACGCCCCAGACATGTCTAAGCCCACTTATATCCGGGAGCAGTTTTGGGAAATGGTAAGGATGGTGCTAATGAAGTGTAAGGGAAATGAAAATATTATTATGCTAGGAGATTTTAATGGAAGGGTTGGGGTGAGGAGGCTTGGTTATGAAAGGATATTGGGAACGTTTGGTGATGAAAGTATAAATGAGAATGGTGAAAGCCTCCTCACCGTATGTGTGGAAAGGAATCTTTTTGTGACGAACACTTTCTTTCGTCATAAGAAGATTCACATGTATACTTGGGAAAGAGGTGATGATAGAAGCATGATAGATTTCATAACTGTGGATGAAAGAATGAGGAGCGCAGTGGTGGATACAAGGGTTTACCGGGGGTCCAACGTAGGGACCGACCACTACCTGGTCTTATGCCGAATTAGGGGTTTATTCAGACGTTGGCGGCATAGGACATCTGTGTCTACCACTGCGTTACAGCGTATAAGAATTGAGAGGTTACAAGATGAAGATGTGAAAGACAAGTACAAATGCAGACTGAGAGAAAATATAAGTAATTTGGATGAGTTGTGTGTGAATGAGTTAGACTTGGAGAATGTGTGGCATAATGTTAAGAAAGGTTTAGTGGATGCAGCTACCGAAGTATGTGGTGTTAGTAAGAGAATGAATGAAAGGAAAGACAATACGTTATGGTGGGATGACGAGGTACGTATGGAAGTTGAAGCAAAGAAGAGAGCATGGTTAGATTTACTAGCGACCAAAGCTGGTAACTCTGGCGGTAAGAATGATGAGAATGAAAGGAAAAAGGCAGAGTTTAAACGTTTAAATAAGAGAGTAAAAGAATTAGTTGAAAGGAAAAAGCAAGAAAGAACGGATAGGAATGATAGAAGAATATCGGATAACTTCCAGGCAAATATTAAAATGTTCTGGAAACTCGTAAGAAATACCAGGGGACTTTCAAAACAGCCTAGATTGAATGCGATACGAGACGAGAATGGCTGTATCCTGAATGATGAAGTGTTGAGTCTAAAGAGATGGAAGGAATATTTTGAAAGCGAATTTATGAGTGAGGAGAAGTGTGAACTAAATGAAATAGAAATTCCGAAAGAAGATGAAAGGGATAAGGAGATAAGTATGGATGAAATAATGAAAGCAATGAAAAGCATGAAAGTAGGTAAGGCAGCCGGATATGATAGAGTTTCACTCGAAATGCTAAGGGCTGGAGAGGACGTGGTGGCAGGCCTGCTGTACACCTTGTTTAATTTATGTTGGGAACTAAAGCGGGTACCGGGAGACTGGTGCAAAGCCGTGATAGTCCCAATATATAAGGGAAAAGGGTCACAGCAGGACTGTAAAAACTACCGTGGTATCAGCCTTCTTAGCATTGTGGGAAAACTGTATGCTAAGGTACTAATTGAAAGAGTTATGAAAGAAACTGATGAAAAAATTTGGGATGTGCAAGCGGGATTTAGAAAGGGAATGGGGTGTACAGATCAAGTCTTTTCCATGCGCATGATCGCGGAGAAGTTTTTGGCGAAAAACCAAAGAGTTTTTTGTGCGTTCATGGACTTGGAAAAGGCTTATGACAGAGTGGACAGGGATGTGTTATGGCAAACGCTGAACGCATTTAGGTTGAGCGCTGGTTTGATACAGGCATTAAAGTCTCTGTATGGGGACTCGAGTGCTTGTGTTAGAATCAACGGGGTCTACTCGGACTGGTTTGGCATCCATAAAGGTGTCAGACAGGGCTGTGTAGCTTCCCCGTGGCTGTTCAACCTATTTATGGACAGCTGTTTGGAAAATTTGAAAGTTGAAGAATGCGGGGTAAGAATGGGTGAGTTAACCATCAAATGCCTTTTGTACGCCGATGATCAAGTCATACTTGCGTCGTCGGCGGCCGAGTTGCAAATGATGGTTACATTAATGAACAGGTCATTAAAAGAAAGGGGAATGAAAGTGAACGCGAGTAAGACGAAAGTGATGGTTTTTGAAAGAGATGAAAGCAAAACGGTATGTGAAATAAGAATAGAAGG